>OX371016.1:3600000-4200000 GCA_947308005.1 Yponomeuta malinellus | reverse complement strand
CGGAACCGTCATTGCAACTTGTTCCGACTGTCAACCCTCGCCTTCGGCTGCGCCTCGGCTCGGGTAGACATTTGTCGGAACTCTTTGCAATGACAGCCTTTCCGCACTTGTAATGAAATATACTATTTTAATACAATTGCGAAAAAATGAAGCAATTAGAAAGTTTTTGGAAAATGGCGCCAACCTTAAAAGAATATGCCTAAGCAGAGATTTTTTTTTCTTCACCCATGCTGGGTAGGCAAAGGGAACTATGCCCATACAGCCAAGTCTTCAGTAGAATTTTTTTATTGAAATGAAATGAAAATGAAATTTAATGAGATGAAATGAAATGAAACCTAACCTAACTCATTGAATCAAATCATTAGATCTGATATTGAAACAAATTAGTAGCTTTTTATAAATATTTGCATGAATCATAAAAACTTTTATGTTTTTTTTATAGTAAAAACTTCGTGGTTGGTTTTTTCTTTTTAATAGACATTATTTTGACAGTTGGGAAAAAGAACGCACGAGTTCGGAAAAGCTAAAGAAAAAGCTCGAGTATGTAATAGCCCACATCCCGAACGCTATACGTCCCTGCAATACGCTACTTTTTGAGCAACTGTATTAAAAATATCATTTCTCCGTACAATCATACATATTTTTGCGTAAAAGATGAAAAATATTTCAATATTTCGCTTGTTTATGTATTTACCAAGAATGTAATACATACACAAATTAGATTTTTTGTTATTCCTATCGGTCGTTTTTTTTTCACATTAGCATTGGCATTATGATGTTGTCTATCTTGAATTTTACTTTTGACACTATAAAAAAAGTTTAAATGTTATGAGGTCATACGTTCGAAAACCTTTGCCAAGCAAAACAACGTCATATAAAAAATACCGCACAAGTGTGAGTCGGACTAGCCCACCGAGGGTTCCGTGCAAATTTGCAGGTACTTACATATTATAAATAGTTCAGGTATCGAGTCTCGCAATTATTTTCGAGAGCTTTTCCCGAACTTCAAAGAATTTTCTTTTATGATTTTTTTACAAATCTATAGTTTTCAGATTTTTTCCTATACTTGTAGTATAAGACAATATTACTTGCCAAATTTCATAGTTCTAGGTCAATGAAACCGTTATTTTGTAGCATAATTTTTTTACGTTTTATTTTTTCAGAGTTTTAAGGGACTTGTATATATTATTTCAATTTTAACTCGATACCTTCGAGAGTTCCCGAGATAAAGATTGTTGACTAACAGATGGGCGAGTGGACGGACGGACAGCAAAGTGATCCGATAAGCGTTCCGTTTTTCCTTTTGTGGTACGGAACCCTAAAATCAGAAGTTTAATAATTATAACTTAAACACAACACAATCACTTGACATGGTTCCAAACTAAGATACCCTGTGCTATGATAACCAGGCATGGACGTCACTAACATGAAAATACACTCAGACTCAGGCTAAGTTTATTCTAAATAATAAATTTCTTAACATAGTTGCTTTTTTTAAACAATTTATTTTTATTTTTTTATTCAGGTCCTTTATCACATTTAACTTTGTACTAAACTAATTTTAAAAGAGAATATAGATTACGCGCACCAAATTCTGAACGATTAGACTCCCCCAACTGTCAAATTTCATACTAATTGCTATTGCGAACGGTAAGAAAAACAGTGACAAAACTTACAGATTTAATGTATCGATAGATTACGATTTCTTTTGCCCCAGAATCTTTTTAAGTTTCGGAACGTAACTATCGGTAGTTTTTTTATGTTAGCTTTGTTATGTTGGTTATGTCGAACTATTATTGAACTTTTACTTCGGATTCTTTTATTCTAAATAATAAATTTCAAAATTAACTAAGTTCCTTTACTACCTTTAAATATGTGTTATACTTACTCATTGTGATCCATGTCAACAGACATACAACAAAAAAAACTATTTTGTAAAAGGGTCCCGCGCACCGTATAACCTAGCGGAGTGACTTAAGCACCTCACAATACGGCGATTCTGATGGTGACAGATGCAGATATTTCTAATGGGTTCTTTATAACCTGGTTAATTGTATCCGTTATTGTGGTAAAACTATTAGTCAATGACCTCACAGCTTACGGTAACTTTCGTACCCCCACCATGTACTTAATGTTATGTATCCTAAGTGTTACCCGGGAATCTGAGCTATAATCGCGCGCAAAGAAATAGAATGAGACGGACATATAACAGACAGAGACAAAATTTACAGATTTATTATATATAGGTATAGGTATAGATTTTACATCATGATCTGATGGAAAACCAAGTCTATTGTGGTTTAAAAATTCCACTGTAAACGGTGTTAAGTCAATAATTTGTTAATTATTTTTTTGGCATTCGAGTATAGAGACTCTGAAAGTCACTTTATCGGGGTAGGTATTCATTCGGCCCATGTTAGGTTGGGTTAGGTAAGTTTTTTTAGAATACTCACACTTGCAGTCGAATGCTCTACCACTGAGCTATATCCCCATCCTATATTCTTAATCCGTGTGGCGCCGGATTAAGAATAGCGTCACTCCATTTCCTTCCGTGGATGTCGTAGAAGGCGACTAAGGAAATAAATTACCAGGAGACGGGCAGCAGCGTCTTCCTGAGGTTCCAACTGCATACTGGGATCGCCAACCCGCCTGCCAACCGTGGCGATTATGGCAACACACCTCATGGTTATGGAAAACACGAGGGAGGCCTGTGCCCTGCAGTGGCTGATGATGATGATGATGACTCACACTTGCAATCTCTGATGAGTAGGCTGGCACGATGGAAAAAGCGAAGGTTTCGGACATCCCCACTAGCAGTCGGCCCAACAGTGCCATCCAAACGTCAGAGGCAAAAATCAAGATTACGTAGCCAGTGATCCTGGGTATAGCACCAATGATGAAGGCATACTTGCGACCGATTCGGTCGGACAGGTACCGTGCTAGGAAATTCGCTGGAAAGTGCAAAAAAGAGACTGTAAATGGGAGATTCTAAAGTCAGAACTTTACGATACTTATTGACTTCAAAGGCTTTCACCACAATATGCCCTTCGGAGCGAGCTTTGAGCGAAAGAGCCTTATTTAAATTAAAAACATTTTTATCAAAATTATTTTCGACATTTCGACATGAAAAAAAAGTTATCTCTGAAACACCCTCGATGGTGAAAATGCCGAACTGACCCATGAAAATAACCATTTACCAATCAGATCTTAGTTATGTATATAATTTATCGATAAAATGAAGTGAAACAATGCATTATAATATACTTAAATCATTTTTGTTTTATATCCCCGATAATTAACTAGATTTTTTGTAAATTCATTTTATGCTCAATTTTTAATCTTTGAAAAATGCGCGCCATTTTGCATTTTTTTCATTTAAAGATGAGGCTGTTATATAAATTAGGAGTATTCTTTACTATATACACCAGGAAAAAAAACAAACATAACTTCTTTACAAAGATAGATTATACCTATTGGACTCCAGCCTCTCACATAGGAATTAGTCTTGATTACTCAAATTGTACCTACTATATGTTTTGATACCTCTGTGAGAAGGAAATAAACGAAATTACTTACTTAAATAAGTTATTTTGTCCTAAATATTGACAGTATTTACACATGATAAGGAATTTTAGGGTGAGTAAATACAATGCTACAATCATAAATTAATAACATTCACAGATTTATTGTATTTTTGTGAATAAGTATATGAGTTTCATTCGACCTTGTTACTTTGTTTTCACACGCGAATGAAAGGAGGTTTAATATTTTTGTGTAAAAAACCAAGGTGTTGACATCTCGGTACTCTGTAAAAAAAAATCTTTGGTGACGTACTTATGTGCATGACGTACTTCCGGTTTTTTCTTCGCATTAAAAATTTATTAAAGCAGTAAAATCGAAATATTCGGCCCAGGCTCCTAAAATTAACAATTTCGTCAAAAATAAAACACAACTTTGAACAATGCCCGTTGGCAGTAAAAACTCGGTTCATTGACAAAATCGTGACTGACTCGTGTACAAAGACTTACCAAAAAACCCGCCTATGAAGGCTATGGAGACGATCCACGAGCCTTCATTGACCGTGACGGGGCGGCCGAGGATGGTGCTGTCCTCGTGGCTCAGCTTCACCAGCACCGGCGACGACCAGGCCAGCCCCAGGCCGATGCCCAGGAGGCTCAAATTTACTGGAATAAGAGGAGACTTCAGGCCTCAAATACCCGGAAAGCTCAAATTTACTAAAGAAAGAAGGACTTCAGCCCCCAGATGCCCAGAACGCTCATATTTACTGGAATAAGAAGGAAAGACTTCAGCCCAATGGATAGACCGAGATAGAACTAATGATAATTAATAACAACGTAATTTATCATGCTGTATGCACATGTCTTGTTATTATGGTTTTATTTGAGCATTTTTAAGTCATTTAATGTTTATAATTTATGTCCGTAAGACTGTTTTGTGTATCTAATAAATAAATAGAGAACACTTTATTGCACATGCACAACCAGGTGAAAGATATTACAAATAGTTTCTTATATCTAAGTAGTGGTATACAATTGGCAGTCTTATCGCTTAGAGCGATCTCTTCCATATTATTATTATTGATTACTATTTGACGCCCACTGCAGGACATAGGCCTCTATCGTGGTTTTCACTACCATGAGGGGTGTCGGAGACATGGATACCTGAGGTGCGGATAGCATGAGGATACCCTAAGCACTGATTGGCTAAAGCCCCACGCACCGCCGCGGCCGCCGCCTGCGCCGCCGGCGGCACCGCGTCAACGCCAAGTGGACCGGAGCTTCCTTCTCGCTTGAACTACGGTTCGATTAGGTCGGTGCACTTACAACATTTATTGTAATTTTATTATTTCAGTAAATATACAGTCCACTCATCTGAATTTCCTGTTAGGCTAGGACCCTAACAAGGGGTATTGCCATAATCGCCACGCTTGTCAGGCGGGTTGGCGATCGCAGTATGCGGTTGGAATCTCAGGAAGACGCTGCTGCCCGTCTCCTGGTAATTGATTTCCTTAGTCGCCTTCTACGACATCCACGGAAGGAAATGGAGTGACGCTGTTCTTAATCCGGCGCCACACGGATTGTGGCCACGTTATTGCTATTATTAGATATTATTTTTGTTTTTAACCCCCCATTCTTAAATTAACTATTTTGCACCCAGAATGGTTTCTTTTTTACCAACCTCCCGTATATTAACTGTAGCTTCTCTTACAAACATGAATAACACGTACATGTACATGTACACAACACGTACATGCTTTCGGCATGTCCCCATCCTAATTTTCACACCATAATTCCCGACTATCACGTTTGGGGTCGATTTAGTATGGTAGTCACTGTGCAACCATAACCCTAACTATAATTTTCAGTCAATTAATTTTATTATTAATTTTTAATGTGCGGTTCTTAGAATTTCAACATCCTACGAAACTCATCTTTCTAATCCCCTTAAAGGTACCACAATTAATACATGTAAATTTTTTCTTAAATGTTTTAGTGGAAACAACTATCATAAATAAAACAGATAGTTTATTACTTCACTATGATTATTTAACATTTTATCTATCTTATAGAAACTCCAGGAGCCTGTTTCATAGAAGTACAATTTAGGTATGGTTCACTATGACAATTTGATATGTATTGTGAAGTCGGTTAAGGCACTGACGCATAATTAGGAACACTGCTACGTAATGCACATCGAATTGTCATTATAAACTACGAATTGTAATTTTATGAAAATCGTCCCAGGCGGTTTGGGTCAGAAAACAGTTTCCGTACCGGGCTTTTTACCGAGAAGTTTAAAAAACGAAAACTTACTCGCAATAACTATCACGTACTGGCGAACAAAAGGACCCAACGGCTGCAATAATTTTGTAATCATTTTTCAGGCGTCTCGGACACTGGCATTCACTCAACAGCTAAGCAATTTACTGATATTAATTGATACTAGTGTCATTGTAAGTATTAATATTGTTTTTATCGGTTCATCTTATAAGATATGATAAGATAGTCAAGATTACCGTGTTCAGTGCGTTATCGGAGAGTAAACTCTGCCTGCCGGGACTTTTTGGGACGAGGTTTGTAATCACGCCGCAGGTGTCTGCAATCCTCCTGCCAATGCCGTTTCATCGCCGACCGGCCCATCCGGATAACCCACAACTGGAAATTTGTGTGGTCAAAGGAGGGACGTATCCTCGCTCGACAAACCGAGACATCTAAGACGATCCCGATACGTGGGGAAGGGGACCTGAATATTTTTAAATTCCCAGCCAATCTGTCAACATCCCAATAATGCTATGTATTTATTGAGTGAGACTTTCTCAATTATATTTGTAACGATTTTATTGTTTTTCATGGATGTTTTCGATAACTGTGATTCTTACATTATCTCATTTTATCGCGCTAAAGCCAAAATAACTAATACTAATTCACCATATAAAATAGCAAATGCACCTGTCCGACCCCAGCACAGACTAATTTGCAATACCACTCCTCTTATAGACCTATATGTGTATGTATGCTGCACTGTAAACTACAAAGATATTTATACTCTAGATTGTGGCGATGTTGCCGAATAGAAGATTAAAATTCCTAAAACTAGGCCTTATAAATATTTGCTCATTGAACAGTATAAATGATCATTTCTATAGTGCAATGGAAAGTCTGGATCTCGATTTACTGGCCCTCAATGAGACTTGGCTGCGCGAGGGGGAGCGTGGAATAGCGGTGCCGGGATACGTACTGCGGCACGCGCCACGTACCACGCTCACGGGTGGGGGGCCGCTCGCGGGGTGGAGGAGTCGGGTTCCTTATCAGAGACTGGATGAATGCTCGCGTAATCAGGTCTCTACCGGTATTAAATAACCCCATTGAGCAAATGTGGCTACATATTGTATTAAATAGCCGTAAATTTGCTATAGGTACAGCGTACAGGCCTCCTTGGATGGACGTAGATAATTTCTTGGACAGCTTATTAGAAACCATGTTATCGTTAACAAAGTACGATAATTTACTACTATTAGGTGACTTTAATATAAATCTTCTAGACGAAAGTAGCGGAAAAACAATGAAATTTAATAGATTTTTAACCTTGCTTGACCTACGCCAGCACATTACAGAGCCTACGCATCTACTAGACAATAGCGAAACACTTATAGACATTATTTGCTCCAATGCTAGCTTACGCAATATCAAAATAAAACCAGTTTTCGAAGTTAGTAGACACGCCTTTGTTATAGCTGAAGTTGATGTAAAAAAAGTAAAAATTCCTATAAAACTGCACTCTTTCAGATCAATTAAAAACATTAATATGGAGAATTTTGATAAGGATCTGCTATCACTGGATTGGAATAAACTTTTAGACTGTGCAGATGTCAACATAATGGTAAATTGTTACAATTCTTACGTTCTGGCATTGATTGACGCACACGCTCCGCTCCGTACAGTCCGCTCGAGGTTTAAATTTACCCCATGGATAACAAATACCGTTAGGATTATGATTAAATTAAGGGACGAAGCACTAGCTCGCTACAGATGTAATAGAAGTGACTCAACAAAGCAGTACTACAAGGATATGAAGACTACCGTAGAAAAAGCTTTATTTCAGGAAAAAACAGCGTATTTTAATAACTTTATTAATAAAAATATAAACCAGTCTAAATTATTATGGAAACAAATAAAAAACGTCATTCTCTTTGAAAATAAACCCCAAATTCCCGTAGATATGTCTGATCCAAATGTAATTAATGACCACTTTTTGAATATACCCGGAGCATTAGTACAAACATCTATCATATTAAAGTATGAAAACAGTAGAAATGACAGTCAGGTATCCTTTTCTTTACACACTGTGGAAGAGAATACTGTAGCCAAAATTCTCCTAGGAATAAAATCAAAAGCCACGGGCACGGACAACTTGAGCATTGATATCATATTGCTTACTTTGCCTCAGACCTTGGCCTTGATTACAGCTATGGTAAATAAGTCCATAAGTACTTCTACGTTCCCTGAGTGTTGGAAAACACAACTAGTCACTCCAATTCCTAAAACTAGCGCACCTGCCAACAATCACGATTTGCGCCCTGTTAGTATACTTCCTGTTCTCTCAAAAATACTGGAGAAGGTTGTTTGTGGACAAGTAACAGAATTTCTCGAGAGCAATAACATACTCCCCGTTTTTCAATCCGGCTTTCGTAGACAACGTAGTGCAGCCACAGCTCTGGCGGATGTGATCGACAATATCCTCACGGATCAAGATTCTGGCCTCGTGACTATTCTCGTCCTCTTAGATTACTCTCGGGCTTTTGACTCCCTCAGCATCCCGCTCTTAATGTCTAAATTGGTTTACTATGGTTTTGATGAGCAAGCAGTCAAATGGTTTCGTAGTTACCTCAGTAATCGACAACAGCGTGTACGACTTAGGTGTCAAGATGGATCCTCAATTGACTCTACCGAAAAACCGATTGATCGTGGTGTGCCTCAAGGCTCAATTTTGGGACCTCTTCTTTTCATTCTATATAGTACTGACATTGCAACTTGTATACACAATTGCCGCTACCAAGCGTACGCTGATGACCTGCAGATTTATATTTCCTTCAAACCAAGTGATATGGCATCAGCTATAAACAGTTTAAATGAAGATCTGTATAGGATTTCAATGTGGTCCAACGATAATGCCTTAGTGTTAAATCCAAAAAAGTCGCAATACATTTTATTGGGAACAAAGGTGAATGTAGCTAAAGTAGCTATCTCTTTACCACATTTTCCAATCTTGATTGAGTCAATACCTATAGACCGAGTCAAAGAAGCGCGCAACTTGGGTCTGATTATGGACGAAAGGTTAAGGTTCGAAAACTATGTGCTGGGATTGGTGCGGAGTTGCTACTTCAAACTTAAAACCCTATACAAAATTCGTAAATTTTTAAGTACCAATATTCGTATAATGCTAGTAGAGTCCCTTGTACTTTCTAAATTAAATTACTGTGATGCTGTTTATGGCCCTTGTCTTTTAGCTAGGAGTCAGCGGTTACTACAGCGTATTCAAAATTCTTGTATCCGGTTCTGTTTTGATGTACCGCCACGGAGTCATATCACACCATACCTAAACGAAGCCAATATGTTAAAAATACAAGCACGTCAGAAATTACACTTTGCTTGTATGCTGTTCGATATTGTAAATAATCAACAACCAATATATCTCTATAACAAAGTAAAATGGATGAATGCGCAGAGTAGATTAGTTACTAAATCATCAGCTCGTCTAATTAAAATGTCCTCGCATAAGACAGCTGCATTCCAAGGCTCCTTCAAATTTGCCGCAAGCAAAATTTGGAATGACATTCCACCACCGATACGTAACTCACAGACTAAAATAACCTTTAAGAAAAATCTCAAAAAATATCTTTTAATTGTTCAAAAAAATTCATCTTAATAATATTTATGTTTATTTGGAGTTACAAAATTGAACTATGCGGCATCTTCTTCGTTCAGTGCATGTAATTAGAACTTTTATATAAAAAAAAAACATTTTTAAATTATTTCTGTGTAGGTTAAGTAAAACTTTATGTTATTTGTTTAAGCACACTCTCTTTGTTTATTTATTTAAGCTATCTATAATACGGCATCGCATAAGTATATAACTCTTTGAATCAACAGGCCCTAACTGAAAATCAGCGACGGTTAACTTGTTGACTTACAGCTGAGTTAGGTTCCTATTCAGTTACCTATTATTAAGTCTTTGTGATGTTATTCAATAACTGTAACAAATATGTATTATCCTCATTTTGGTAATTGAATAAATCTTTACTTTACTTTACTTTACTTTACTTTACTTTACTTTACTTTACTTTACTTTACTTTACTTTACTTTACTTTACAAGTATGCCACGCTTATTTGTTAGATTTTAGGGAGCGACTCCAAAATACATTTCACCGAATTACAGTCCTATCACACTAGCGATTTTAAAAGAAACCGATGCGATTGCGCCGCAATTATCACCGTCAACGCCATTTTGTACAATGGTGTTCGACAGTCCAAACCGCCCCACTTGAGTCATATCAAATACAAGTGTGTAAGCGGACGTAGCATCGTTTAGAGGTACAATCGTCGTTGATACAATGGATTATTTATAAGTAAAATTCAAAGTCGCTCCGTTACATGGGATGCATAGTAGTCGCTCTCTCTCCTAGTCGATTCCTTGATAATGAATTCTCCCAGATTCGTGGTTGACTTGTGTCTGCGTTCGTCCCACTGTGGGTATCGCTACGCAATCGCGGCGAGCTCGCTGCGCAAACGCATCGCCTTCAAATCGCTCGCAAATCGCTAGTGTGATAGGGCTGTTACATTTCATCTGTGACGAGTCATATACAGATTGTTTGTGCGATATTTAAATTTATACAATGTTCGATTTCACGTGTCTCGTTTGTTCGGTCCTACGTTTCACCTAAGCAGTAAGCGCCAACGCACCCATCGTCTTGAAACATTTTATCGAAGCAACATAGCTCAAAACATCCAGCTTAGTGGACACATCGACCTATACATACTTGTACGTAAATTGAGTCTATCAGAAGGGAAGCCTATAAAATGAAATGTGAAGTCAGCAATTAGTAGCAAGTAAACCGCCGCAATGTACAATTTCTTTAAGTGCAATAAAAGCATCAAGAATGAATGAATGAATGAATGAATGAATGAATGAATGAATGAATACCCATTTAATGACAATAAGACAGATGTGTTACCCTTACCTTACAGACTAATTGAATCGTGTGATTTTAAAACAACACAAGTCACATGTGTTTTAAAAATAACACTTGCCCATTTTTTTTAATTAAATTATTTACACCTACCTATTGATTTACATTAGAAACAAAAATTGTAGTTTATTCATACAGAAATCAATATAATATGCTAAAATATTGCTGTTGTAGATATTAGTATTTGAATAAAACAGTTTTTTCTATTTCCTGCAAAGTTGTAATGAAAGGACATGTGTCGTTTTAAAATCACACGATTCAATTAGAAACTTAATTGCTTATATTTTATTTTAAACAAGTTCTGAAGTAGACAAAACTTGGCAATCGGACAGGCGCTCAGCCTGTGCTGCGGGATGCAGGGCAATAAAGAATAAATAAAGGAGTAGATAATATTTTTTTATATTTATATTATATCGATACCTAAATGAGTAGATAAATAACAATAATATAAATAGATAAATATATAATAAATGAATAGAATAAAACATAAATGAATACTTACATAAAAGTAAGTAACTGTATTATAACGCGACCTTAGCGTTGAAATTGTTACGCAGCTCCGGGAGCGGTCTCCTTGAGCCGAGCAACAATTTGTATCTTGAATTTAGAATTTAACTAAACTAACAAAAACGGATCTGTTTCTTTAAAAAACTTATTAAATATAGGAGACGGGCAGCAGCGTCTTCCTGAGATTCCAACCGCATACTGCGATCGCCAACCCGCCTGCCAAGCGTGGCGATTATGGCAAAACCCCTCATGGTTATGAAAACCATGAAGGAGGCCTATGTCCTGTTGTGGGCGTCAAATGGCTGATGATAATGATGATATGGGTCAATCTAGTTAGAACTGCATTCCTGGCATAGTTTGTGCGATGCAAGGGCACATGGAATAGAGGCGTATGTGGCTATATCACCTTTTTGTCGACTACGTTCTCCAATCACACCATTGTGTAGGTATCCTTTCCTTCAAAGTAACATGCGCCAATCTTCTTTATTTTAACATATACGAAAGTTTCCACAACACAGGCTAGACCTAGCGTGGCGACCACAGTAGGTAAACTGTTTGTATACGTAACCTTTTTTTATTAATAAAGAACTTTTTATTTTACTTTACTTTACTTCTCAAGGACCTCATTTCTACCGACTTTCTTGATGCTTCTGCCCTACCAAAGTCTCATTAATGTACATAAGTTTTGGGACCAACACTGCATTATGGATTGCCAATGTAGCTCTTTTGGCTACTCAAGGGAGTTTGCAAGGCAACGTTTACCTACATTAAAATATATATATATACATAATTTCCCGCTTTTACTTGTTCTTATTACTACCTACTATTAATTATTTATCGAACAAAAGAAAGTGTACAAAACATAAACATAAACAACATGAACATTAAACATTTACATACAAACACATACATTGCTTCTGGCCCCACACTAGGATACCCTGTGTCGTGGGAACCAGAAACAACATGTAAACATCCAAGACCTGGGGTGTTTTTTTTTTGTCCCCAGCCGGGATTCGAACCCGGGACCTCTCGCATGGTATGCAGATGCACTACCGCTGCGCCACGAGGTCGTCACGAAGGTGGACTTAATGCTAATCACCAAATCAAATAGACAAGTTCCTTCACTTATTCCGCCCTTATACCTCTAGTGGTTATCTTGCACTCAGTCATTTCATCATCTCTTTCAAGTAGATATATCTTTTTGATTAATAGATTATGTTTTAAGAATATGTACCAGCTTGTCCTTGTAATATCACTTTAACGTGATACTAATAGGATTTGAAGTGTATGCCTAGTCTGACGTTTACACAGTATGACCTAATTGCCGTTTCACTTCATAAGCAAGTATGTCAAATCGCAAATAGATTTTAATATTTATCTACCTATCTACTTATTTAATATAAACAATATAATCTTCATTGATATCACAATCACGATTTAATCGACGTCTATCTCAGCTAGATATCAGCGTAGTGCGATATCTTCAGGCACCCATGACGTCTCGAACAAGTCTAAAATATAATCCAGAATGGGACCTAACATTGGTTACACAAGGATAAAAACCGCTTTCTCACGACTGATTACCATGCCCGAGGTCGTGGGGTCGATTTCCACTAAGGGCCGCCTACATTTGTACACTAGGCCTCAGTCTGGTTGTATTTCCATGTTTGTAGTGTCCTTGCCTGGTTACCATAGTGCAAAAAGTGTCTGAACCTAGGACTAGATAGCCGTTTTTGGCGTAAATGCTATCTAGTCCCAGGTTCGTGATCCTAGGTTCTTTGACGTGGGTTCTAAAATTCACTGCTATCATGATTGAGAGATTGTACTGAAATTTTTTGTAAATACGACCTGTAAAAGAAGATATGAGTTTTTTATTGTTGGCGCTAGTTATCCCACTGGATCCCCTTAAAATACGGCGAACGAATTCAAAGTCACCCTGTATCATACCACGATTGAGATTTTTCTAAAACACTTTTACAATAAAGTCGTGAAATATTTTGTGAATAAGTTGTTCCAAGGAGCAGAGTTGCCAGGTGTCTTTCCCTAACCGGCTATATTTGGTTTTTGACGGTCACAACAGGCTAAATAACATCGAGAACGTTTTACCCAACGTCCTTGCTAAATATTTACCACTCCACTTTCCTTTAAGGCTGTTCTTTCATGGAGCATGCTGTCGCAAGCGCACATTTTTTTTTAAATATTGTAATAATATGAGAAGTCAGAGGCCTTAGGGCGGCTTGACAACTTCTGACAGTAGACGAGCCACTAGTCTACAAGCCTCCACCAATCCGGACTTGGCCCCCATGGTGGAGTATGGCCTATACCTTCCTCAGGGAAGAGACCCGTGCCCCTTGGTGGGGACATAATGGGTTGATGATGAATAATATGAGTATAGTTTTAGTAAATGTGATCTGAGGGTTTGATGCAAAATCGAACTACGGACATAGTTTATAGCTACGTTATAGTTTTCCTGTATAGTTTTTAATAACGAAAAGTTTCCTCAATCAAAAGTTCAGTTAGGGATAAGGAACTATGCCTTCAATGTTCGCAATTTTATTGTCTATAAAACCCTCAGACTACATTAATTTATCAAAAGTGTACGCATTTTGTTACAATCACTAAAATTATTAAATTGAGCGAGCGAGACAGCATACTCTACGTAATAACAGCCTTGAAAGTCTCCAACTCAGTCGAATTCCAATTCCAGTGCTACGTCAATTCTACCCGCTGGACGGTACGCTAGGAGTTCTTCATAGTCCTTCTGTTTCCTATGTTGTTGTTGTTCTGTTATATTGTGCTGTTAGTCTTGTTTAAAACAAAATAAATAAATAAAAATAGGCGTTCAAGTTAGCCTTTGTCAAAAGTTTTTTGCGAAGCATGTATTAACACACAGACACAGACACACACACGCACGCATGCACGCATGCGCGCGCGCACACACTGAGGTTAAAATAAAAATAAAGATGTACAATAATATTTACGACATTTTGCATGTTTAATATTATTAACTGGCAGACCCGGAAAATGTTGTTTTGTCATATTAATAAGCCTACGATCTATTCTCAGCTAGACCTACCAAGTATACACAAAGAAAATCATAAAAATCTGTGAAGCCGTTGCGGGGGAGTTTGATAACACTGTGATCCGAGATTTTTATAATATATTATAGATTAGATTAGATTAATACCTACTTATTTGATGTTCCGCAAGTTGAGTTTATTTTTCTTTTAAATATGGAAGTGCGAGGTTGAGGAGGATAGAAACTGTTGAGGAGGTCCCAGTGCTGTCTTTGTTATTGTTATAATAATATGGCAAACGAAAAAAAAATTTTTTTTTTATTTGATGCTGTATATACCGTCCCATTCCATATCTTCGGCCAGCAACGGCACTTCGCTGATACTTTTTAAATTTAAAATTGTTGTTCCTCAGAGTCAAAAGAGTTCGTGGCTTAGAACCCCGGTCATATACCAATGACTTTTTTTAACTCACGTACTTGTGAATTCGTAGCAGTAATATCACTCGCTAACAGTTAAGGAAAACATCGTGAGGAAGCCTGAGTGTCTGAAGTGTTAACATACCCCAGCACTTAAAATTGCCAATCTGCGGCGGGCACGTGAGGTGATGAAGCCCGTACTCTTTCTCTAAGAGAAGGACTGTGCCCTACAGTGCCAATGAGACTATAAATTGTTACCTCGTTAAGATTAGTCTGTAATAGGGTGTATGTTAATTTGCTCTTTTTTCCTTCAACTACTTTATTGTTGGTGGCAATTTGTTGCTTAACTACAGTGGGACGTATTGGGCTGCATTATGGTGTATATAATTAATCACGGGAAAAATACTGTCATTACAAAAAATATCTAATTCGACAGATTTCTAATAGAAACTGAATAAAATAAAGTAATGAGCATTAAATAAAAAAAAACATGATACATTTAAATTTAAGTGATAAATTAAGAACAATAATTACCTTAATCAATTTAAAAATAACATTCTCTTAATTAAAAATAATATCACATAGCAAAATTCCCACACACATGTCCAAAAAAGCAGGAATTACAATAAAATAAAATGAATTCTTAAAAAGTTTAGTCCGGTCCGGTATTCGGGTCAAAATGTTCAACTTTCCATTGCGAAGAGTATTTTTTGGTTTGGCAACCCTACCCAGCCCCTCTGCTCTCGACGCTATATAGCCAACTTTCGTAAGAATTTAGTGTATTCATTTATTAATTTAGCCAAAATACGCTTTCAGTGTCCGATGCGACAGAAGTTTCAATGACTTTAATGATATTTCTTCCAACTAAAACGTTTACTGAGTCGTTATTTCTGCCTTAGCATTCAATTGTGACGCAATTCGAAGCGAGGCACTTGCTTGAGAAATAGACAACATCAAATGGTCCCTGCTTGAAAGGGGTTTTCTCACAATACCGTCGACCGCAAGAAGCCGGGAGGTGCCTTCTATGAGCCCTACATCTCTGCTAATCAGCAGCCGTTTTGAGAAAAAATAGTTCGAACGCTAAACGCTCTTTAGTTCCTCCAGTTCCATGAGCCACCGTTATCGGCTTACATTTCCGTCACAATGTCCTTTCCCCTAAAACGTCTCATGGATCGCCACACTATAAATCAATGCAAAACCCGTAGCAGACTCAAGCCAGCTCTCAGAAATAATCAACACTTCTGAATGTTTTTATGTTGTTTTTTCTTCAGCCTCTTGCTTACAGATTAACCATCCAGGCTCTGTGACTTGAGACGAGGCACTTTCACACGCAACGACTGCCTGTTTCCTATCTTGGTGTTACCAGGATTTCATATCATATTTTGGATATTGCCACAAAACCTACAATGTTGACGTCAAGCACATATAAGCAGACGGATCTGACTCTGACTAACTAATACGTAGCTGCTAACAATGATACAACCCAAAGTAATCAAACGTATAATTTACTAAAACTTCTTCAGGCTTGTCTCTCCACCGTCGGTTACCCTCCCTATACTACGACCCTTCATAGTGTCCTGTATCTCCAAAAAACTCTTGCCGCGCGTCTCCGGTACGCAGTACAGGATGAACATACACAAGCACAGTGAGTTGACGCCGAAAGCCCAGTACGTGGCCGCTGGCCCAATGAGTTGGGTCAGTGGGGCGAAGAACCTCGTCGTCAGGAAGATGAAGAAGCTCGAAGACGTGATGCCGAAGAATATGCCGACGGCACGGAAGCGACCTTCGAAGAGCTCGGCCATCAAGACCCAGGATAGAGAGCCGAGACCTGCGAATTGGTAAGTTTATTATCACTTTTTGGACAGTTTAGTGATGTGGGACAGTATGTGGGCATTTAGTTATAAAGAAGATGATTATAGTCGAATGAGGCATTGAAAAGTTAGATCATTTTTAAACAAATGGTTTTGCACTTCAATTTCAATCAACAGCAAAACTGTAGCGAGATACAGTAATAAGTAAGCGCGAGTAATAAACAACTCGGTACCAATTTAATTAAAAAACTTTATCAATCTAGCATTAAATGATCACAATAGGTTTGTGACGATTGAATGCTAGATTGATAACATTAAGTCCAGATTTATGCTAAAGACGTTTGACTAGGATATTGTTTCATCATAATCATCAACTATTTGACGCCCACTGCAGGACATAGGCCTCCCTGATCGTTTTCTAACTATGAAGGGGTTTGGCATAATCGCTACGCTTGGCAGGCGGGTTGGCGGTCGCAGTATGCGGTTGGAATCTTAGGAAGACGCTGCTGCCGACATCCACGTAAGGAAATGGAGTAAAGCTATTCTTAATCCGGCGCCACACGGATGAATATTGTTTGTTTTTTTTAATATTATACCGTATCCCAGATACTAAAGGAAAATTGTTATCATTGTTCAACAAACTACCGAAATTAATATTTGCTTTGTTTCAGAATTTGAAGCAGTAATATTTTTAAATGTTATTGTTGCAGTTTATAAACATCCTATCACAATTTTTTGCTTTGATGTAACTTCTGTAGTCACTGAAGTGCATTTACATTTACAGTTAGCGCGGGACGAGCCTCCATCGAGCCACACTCCGAGGGAAGGGCTGACGTAAGTTAAATAAGATAAGATACATTTTCATTTTAAAAGTCACTTCTTGTTGTACAATATTTTAGACAATTTAATTATGTTTGCTAATCCTCATAAAAAAAACAACTTATGATATTATTTGCAAATTTGGCATTACGAAATTTAACCAATAGTATTCACACTAAATTATTATCTGCATTGTGAGGACCGGGTTAAACGAATTTTGATTAGAGGGCAAGTTAAGAGTTTTACAGTTCATGGATACAAGGGTTTGTAGTGTCTGTGAAAAACCCAGAATGTTGGCCATTCTGATCTGAAACCCTTGTGAGACACTGGACGTCTAGCTTTTTTCCTAACTCGATTGAAAGCAGTAGATTTCAGGCACGGCTGCAAATGGTTCTCATTATATTCGTTACAGAGATATTTTTGGAAAGTGCCTTTTGTAGCTTTAGAGTCAGTAATTGTTAAGGCTCGATCATTTTGATATGGCTTTCAAACCACCCAAAATTCATAGTATATTTGTGAATTACAGCGAATAGCTGAGCAGACTTATTTCAAGATTTTTTTTTTATTTTTATTTGTGGGGTCTCGTCATGCGAGAATATCTCGAAGAATATTCCCCCGGCCCACCTCTAAACGTCTAATTTATGTTTTATATTTTATAAGAACTTCTGAAAAGTATAGTACTTGCAGAATGGGTTTATAAATGTACTAGCTCACTCGGCAAACTTCTTTTTGCCATATTAATTAGCCTACCACATTTTCTCAGATCTAACAAATTAATACAAAAAAAAATCATAAAAATCGCTGAAGCGGCTTCGGAGGAGTTCGATAACAGACACTGTGATCCGAGATTTTTATATTTTCGATTATTTGTATAACGTTATGGCTAAAGATGGGTGTGAACATAATCTTAAGTTTGCCAGATAATGTAAAGATTATTTTTGAGCCTCAATTAATATCCGAATTAATGTTCACCAGCTATTCCAACTTTAACCTGCTAGACGGCACATTAGCCAGTCTGCAGCCGCGCAGTATAGCCGCCAACGGTTGTCAACCGGGAATCTGTGGCCTGAGACACACAGAAAGGACGTGGGGCAAGGGCGAGTACTGAAGGGACGGGACGGGACGAAGCCCACACAAAAGAGACGGGGCAAGGGCGCAAACGTTATGCAACGCGTTGCATCTTTTCCGCGCCCTCGCCCCAAGTCCCTTCTGTGTGGCCAAGACCTTACCATGACACACAACGTCTTCACCATAACATGACTTCACCACAGCTGAATGATTATGTTTTATTTGTTTCATTATTGTTATTCTTTACTATCCATTTTGACGTTTTTCAAAATTCCATGTCCATGTGGTATTTGAATTTCGATAACATTGACAACTGAAGTTATTAGTATGGCATATGGGGGATACAGGGGAAGAGCGGCTTAGCGGGAGAGTTACTCGTTACTTGCCTGCACTAAAACAGAAGACCACCATGCCCAGAGAAATCAACGGCAAGTAGTTTATGAATCCGACCACTTTGAATCCAGCTCCCGCGAGATAAAAGAACGCTCCGAGACCGATCTGAAATGTACGTTAGGAAAAATATCAATAACTTTAAAACTGTAGGTAGCCAACACAATGTAAATACTAGAAATAGACAAAAACTTTCTTCCCAAATATTAGGCTGGCAAAGGCATCATTTATGGGGCATTGTACACGTTTCTGCAATACGACCCCTGAGGATATAATAAGCTTGCCAGAAACGCGGTTCAAAAAATGTGTAAAGCACACTTTGTGCCAAAAAAGCTACTATAAAATTAAAGTTTATTTAGATGACAATGATGTTTGGAATTAAAGCCAATTCAATGCATGAGTTCCAGGTTTTATAATATTTATATAAACTCTGTTAATTAAGGACTTAAAAAGACTAAGTTTGGAGTATTTTTGTCCATTTTTTCTCCAAAATGATCTAGATTTTGAAATGGACACCTAGTTTAACTTGTAACGTTCATTAAGTCGCAGTTTCTGTGCTACTTTGTATAAAACAATTTTGATTATGATTTTTGATTTTGATAAAAGTTCTAATACATTTTTAAAAACCTATTTAGAGGCTAAAACATTACTAATTTAAATCCGCAAACCCGGCTAGTCCAACGAGCGCAGTCTATAACTTCAATAATGCACATAACTAAGAAAACAAAGTCATAGGTACATGCCCGCAATGGGAATCGAACCTGGGTGTCTCGCTTCCGAGTCCAATGTTCTACCCACTAGGATACCACCGATAATTTGTTTTGCTTTGTCTCATTATTTTAACATTTGTACTGCAATTACTTAGTCAAATACCGTGACGCGCGGGCGCATAACCCCCTTGGCTATAACGATAACGACAAAACGTATTGTTTAGAAAACTTTGTATCTAGCTAGCCATATTTTTTTTTTGGACAGCTTGTTACCTGATAGAAAAAAAAAACAGCGTGAATCATTCTAATATACTGACCTGCAAAAGTAAGTATCACACTTTTCATTTTATATTTTTTTCTAAACCATAGAAGTTAAAGATTTAAAATAAAAAAAAGTTTAGCAACTAATTTTATTAGCTTTCTTTTAAACTATACTGCAAAATAAAACTTTTTTTCCAGTCCTTTTTATTTCTAAATTATATCTTGTGTACCTACATAAAAAAATATTGCAATTTTAAAAGTGTGATACTTAGTTTTGCAGTCCAGTGTATTTAGGATACTGATTAAACATTCAGCTTGTAACGTCCTTCGAGTTTTAAGGACTTTCACTCAATGGTACAGTCAACAATCAGGACGCATTCGTCCACTGCTGAACAATACCCCTTTAAGGGTATTCCTTACGTTTTTATATCCAAGAATCTACATCCAGATGAAACGGTGTAATTTCACGCTTATTAGCGACAATTAAATTTTTACTCCACTTCACGCACACTTAACGCGACGATTGCCCCTGAAATATTATTTGAATCTATGAACCATGAGTTGAAGCTATTAACCGCGAAAAAAATATGTTTTTATCTCGATAATGCGTTTGGGAGAACAATTCGCGGACAATGTAATTTTTTCCGCATCCTACGCGACGAACATAAAATATCACCATATATATAATCACCATTCCAAGGACGATTCCAACTAATGTGACAGTGAGTATAGGCTTTCTTCCAAACCGGTCAATGACGACCGGTGTACAGAGACTAGCCGAGAACTGTATCAGTCCTACAATCACTGAAGCCATCTCTGAAGAGACTGATGTCTTAGTTGACTCCAATATCGTCTGCAGGTAGTATTGCACGGCATTGAAACCAGTCAGCTGCATTCCCATGCCCAGAATTATGACGATTCCTAAGGCTTTGAGTACAGTTCTGGATTTGATGACTTCTCTTAGAGATAAGGACTCGCTGCTACTGTCTATGGCTTGGTACTCCTTCAGTTCTTCGTTCGCACGCTCGGTGGAGCCTCTAAGGAAAGTCAGTACTTTCGTGGCTTCGGCGGTTTTTCCTGAAAGTTTACGACCAGTGTTAGGATTGATACAAATTGTAAGGTTGGTCCGAAACACGGCAACCAAGGAGGTAACTTATGAAAGGTTTTATTTATATTTTGAACTGCCTTCAGATAGAAAGCTGTTTATTAAAAAAAAACAAATGAACACTTTAACACGGGAAAAATTACTATTGTTCGTTGTTCGCCATTGATTTTGAAAAGTAAAAAGTTTTGCCTTAACACTTCTTAGTTTTAATTACCGCGCGTTATTTAGGAAAAGTACTATACAAGACTTGACCACAACTAGGCATTGATGGACTTACTTATTAGTGCCTCGGCTTCGCCTCGACCGACATTTACACGTTCGTCCATCAATGCCTCTTTTGCTGGCTGCTGCAATAATGTACCATATCGTCGAACTTCAATAGTAGAAATTGAAAATCAAATTAAAAAATTTTGGTCACAGAAATAGCAACCGTTCCACAATACTTCTTCAGCTGCACAAACTTCAATATTTCACTGCCACTTAATTTTTTTCTTACGAGTTTCTTCTTTTGACACAATTTTGTTCCTGTCATTACATTCGAGTCAGATTGAATGAGTAGAACGCGGTAAAGCCGGGTTTCGACGGTCTTAGTACGCTTGGACCGAGTGAGTCGTCATAATCAACTAAAACTATACGCACACGGCCCGAGCAAGACCTTAGTAAGACCGTCAAAACCCGGCTTACGAGTACACTAAGATTGGACGTGTTCACTCGTTCCAAGCGCATTAAGATCATAAAGTCCCTGCTTTAAAATAAGATGAGAATATTCTTTATTGTACCAGGAAAAACACAAACATGAAATATTTATAAAAATGCAGTAAATGGTGGCCTTATTGCTCATAGCAATTTCTTCCAGGCAACCGACGATGGAAAGTTGCTGAAGAAAAAGTGAGAAGGGTAGTAGGTGCAAATATGAATATTCATTTACATACTTATACTTAATAATAATATACTTACATAAACCTTTACATACTATAGGTATAACAATTATAAACATACATAAAGTTACATAAATTACAACAAAGTTCTACCAGAGGACAAAAGAAAAGACATACCTACATTCAAGAAAACGATAATAATTGAACTATTTAATAAATTAGAGTGATAGATATAGATCGTGAACCCTGCTTTTAAAGATAGCTGGGGAAGAAGAGCGCCTTATTGAAACCGGCAGATCGTTCCACAGCCGGGCGGCCCTAACAGCAAATGAGTTGCTTAACAACCTCGTCGGATGACTTGGAATCTTTAGCATCAGATTCTGGTCAGACCGAAAGACCCGACTGTGGGAGTCACTGAGGTAGTTAAAGCGCTTTTTAAGATATGAATGAATGAATGAATGATTGAATGAATGAATGAATGAATGATTTTATTGCCACAAACAAACATGCTTACATACAATAATTAAAAAATAAAGGAGTATGCGTGTGACAATGATACTATTTCAGCGTTTGCTGTTTCTATTTGAAACAGCGCTGGTTTTCAAATAGCACTTCCACGCCAAATGAAGAAAACGTGTCATGCAGGTAGGGCTTACCGTTAAAAAAAATATACATGTATACATAGAAAAATAGAAATATAAATAACGTTTATGTCAATTTGTAGGTACAAAAAGTTTAAATTTTAATTGAATTGAATTTAATTTTAATTTAACTAAGTTTGAATTATAATGCGAGATAGTCAATAATGTCATTCATGAATAAAAAATCTAATACTTATAAAAAATAATGACAGGCTTACTTGAGGATATGAGGAGGGGTGGCTGGATTGAACAGTACTGAGTAGAGAAGACTTACTTACCTTTCTTATACAAGAAGTACGGGCTGTCAGGCAAGAAGAGGAGCGGCACAGTCGTCGCTATCACGATACAAAGGACTATCTCGTTCAAGATTCGATACTGCAGGAATGGGCCCATACACAGCATGACCACTATGCCGAGCGACGCGAAGATCTGAAGAATGGTTCCGAGTCCACCACGGATCTCTTTCTGAAAAAGAAAGACGATGTTGAGAAAGTATTAAGACTAGAGGTGGTGCAAGAGCTAAATTTTAACATGAGAAGATTCATTTTGTAAGGCTCTCTGACAGTGGAAGATGATGGATTTAATAAACTATGTATGACAGATAAATCTCAGCGATCACTGTTGGTGTGGATAGGAATGAAAGAGAAGAAAGATAGAGTGTGCCAATGATCAATGATGTTAAGTGATTAATTGGTAACAAAAATGTACTAAAAACCTAGTGTGTAGAATAATCTACACCTACCTATATATGTAAAAAATCAGTTCCTATAATTCATGACGGAGCATCACATCCCTCGGCCGATTTAGTTGATTTTTAAATCTACATATGTATCATACATATGTATATCATACTATAATTTTAACGTTCTCATTTTTATAATTTTAAATGTAATAATGTATAATGTAAATAATGTTTAATGCAATTAACTACGCAATAGTTTTAACTGTAATGTAATATTTTTTCTTGCAATAATAAATAAATAAATAATGTGTTCGTAAGTTACGTTACGTTGGGCTGACCAAGCTGGGGTCCCTATGGTTTCTTTAGGACACTCACATCACCGTGCGTGAATGCAACGACTCATGAATTTTGATGAAGCGAACGAGGTTAGTCAGGATCGTTGCCAGTAGCACACCCTGGTGTCTTTCATAAACTCACGCCTACCCCTCTGGAATACAGACGTAAGTTTATAAACTGCCATGTATACTCACACTCGCAATCTCCGAGGCGTACATCGGCACTATGCTGAAAATGAAGGCGTCGGCCACTCCCACCAGCAGTCGGCCCACCATCACCATCCACAGTTCGTTGGCGTAAATCAGGAACAGGTAGCAAGCGATCCGAGGTACAGCGGCCAGGATGAAGCTGTACTTGCGGCCGATTCGGTCGGCCAGGTAAGCCACTGGGTAGTTCGCTGGAATGTGTAACAAAGTGGATGTAAAAGGGATCCCTATCCTATACGTAGAACTTGACTAAAGTGGGACTTAGGTAAAGCTTGCTTGTTTAGGACCCGACCGAGAACCTAAGGACCAGCCCCTATATTACGCGCACCAAATCCTGAATGATTCCAACCGTCTAACTGTTAAATTTCATACAAATTGCTCTCGCAAACGCCAGGATTCCGACAGGATTTGGTGCGCATAATCAGGCTCCAATGAACTGCCGTTTTTGGCATAGATGCTATCTAGTCCCAAATTTTTGATCCTAGGCATTGGATTTTAAGTTATTCAGTCTTTTTACAAAAGTGGTCTGTAAAATAATATGAGTTCTTTCATAAATGGCCCTTGTGAACCTCATGAGCAATGCCGGCGCTGTCGTGTAGTCTAGACATTTTCGCGCCACAAAACGCGCAACTCGCGCTGTCGTGCTACCTGTACTGGGTGGATGGAACATCACACAACATTATGGAAGCCATCTGTGCTCGAAGCGGTGAACATCCCAGTGACGCGGCAACCCCAGAATTCCCTTAAAGCTGTTGTAGAGAGCGATATCTCATAAAACTACAATTCATGGTTTACTATGACTATTTGATGCACATTACAGGTTGATTAAGTCACAGATTCACAAATACACATAACTTAGAAAACAAAGTCATAGGTAGGTGCATGCCCGCACTGGGAATCGAACCTGGGTTTCCCGCTTCCGAGTGCAATGTTCTACCCACTAGGCTACCACCGCTGTTATGTACATTCGTGAAGTTATAGTAGCAATACCACTCACTAACTGTAATGAAAACATCGTGAGGAAACCTGAGTGCCTGATCTATTCACATACCTCAGCGCTTGAAATCGCCAATCCGCGGTGGGCACGCGTAGTCATTAAGATATAGGCTGCTTATGAAAGTCACAGATTAACATTTAACAACACTCGGTTATGCAATGTACATCGAAAATAAGAAAAACTAAGATAATAATATTCTTTATTGTACCAGGAAAAACACAAACATGAAATATTGTCATAATAAATAATGAATTGTAGTTTTATGAAACGCGGCCCTGTACAGCAACGCCTTCAAGGAGATGCTGGGGCTGCCGCGTCACTGTAGAGCATCGGAGATGTTCACCACTTCGAGCGCCTTTTTGACAAATTTATTGGCATACACTAAGTGTTGGAAAGACTTACCCAAAAAACCGCTTATGAAGGCGATGGAGACGATCCACGAGCCCTCGTCAACCGTGATGGGGCGGCCGAGGATGGTGCTGTTCTCATGACTCAGCTTCAGCAACACCGGTGACGTCCAAGCCAGCCCTAGCCCGGAGCCAAGGACACTCAGGTTTACTGAAAGAAATAAATGCAATTGCTAAAATACGGACGCTCGGGCCAAGAATTTATTGATGAGTACATTCATAAGTAACAATTTTAAGTTGAAAAGTCCTTTAATTAAGATAAAACTTTTTGAAAACAATAAATGTAGAGTTTCTATATCAGCTTCTTCTACACATAATCTTTTTATTGTAAAACTAACAACTTTACCGTTCATTAAGTAAACTATCTGTTTTTATAATGACAAAAAAAAATTAATTTAATTGAATCGAACTGATGCACTGGCTTGTAGTACAATGACAACTGCATGAAAGCGTCGGTAGGTTTCATTTCATTGCCATTTCCAGTCTACGGGCACACAGTTATCAAACCTTCTAGGCGTCAATGGAAGGAAAAAAGCTACATAACCCGACCGAGCATCTGTCATTCTACTATAAAGCAGTAACAGAATCAATGTGCCAAAAGCTAAGCATACTGGACACTGAAAAAACCTATTTTAACCACAAAATTTTGATGGGGTCAATAAAAAATGGTTTCTAAGATTAAAATATAATGTCAGCGCGCATTATACCTATATATAATATATATATAATAAAATAATAATATATATAATCAGCCTATTTGCGTCCCACTGTAGGGCACAGGCCTTCTCTCAAGGAGAGAGTATGGGCTTAATCACTACGCGTGCCCACCGCGGATTGGCGATTTCAAGCGCTGAGGTATGTTAATAGCTCAGACACTCAGGTTTACTCACGATGTTTTCCTTCACCGTTCACAATGTATATAACTTTGAAAACCAAGTCATAGGTACATGCCCGCACTTGGGATCGAACCTGGGTCTCTCGCTTCCGAGTCCGATATTCTACCCACTAGGCTACCACCGCATTGGACGCATAATTTTCTGAGTTCTGAGGGCAACAAAAGACTTTGATGTTTTATGCATAATAAGTACACATTGAAATTTCAAATCCGTTTTCTACAAGAAAGCTTGAAGTTCGGCATACGATACCTCATGCTTTTCTGCAAAAATATACCACTTAATACTTTTGACAAATGTGGTCTTTGCTAGAAAATAAAATTATCAATTTTAGTGCCCACTGTGCTAAATCAAAAACTAGGTGTAGAATGGATAAAATATGTCATTTAATTATCTAGCAAAGCTTATAATTAAATGACATATTTTATCCATTCTACACCTACACCATTTTATCAAAAATACGCATATTTTGTTAATCATTTATAATGCCAGATGTATTATTATGCCAGATGTACAGATTATTATCATACATAATATATATAATTTTTAGGAGCATCAACAGACTTTTGACGACGATGTTTTTAAGGTAAAAAATTATAAATAAATAAAATCGTGTTTACAGAAGTCTATTTATGAATTTGGTAATATGTACTACTCTTTGGTATGATCCTTCCAGAAATTCCGATGTTGAATGCTAAGCAGATATGACATTAATTGTCGACCACCATGTATATCTCGGACAAATAGTCCAGTTAGGTAAGTCCAACTTGGAGAAAGAGGTCGCCCGTCGAATCCAACTCGGATGGGTAGCGTTCGGGAAACTAAAACACATTTTCACGTCCTAAATACCTCAGTGTCTCAAGACAAAGGTGTATAACCAATGTGTGTTGCCAGTGATGACTTATGGATGTGAGACCTGGTCGCTGACTATAGGCATCATAAGACGGACCAAGATCGCCCAACAAGCAAAGGAGAGAGGAATGTTAGGAGTTTCACTGCGTGATCGAATCAGGAATGAGGAGATCCGCAGAAGGACCCGAGTTACTGATATAGCACGAATAATTGCTCAGTTGAAGTGGCAGTGGGAGGGGCACATAGCTCGGAGAACTGATGGCCGTTGGGGCGAAAATGTTCTGACCTGGCGACTGCGGACCGGACGACGCAGCGTGGGAATTCCCTCCACCAGATGCTCTGATGACCTGGTTACGGTGGCGGGGAGTCGCTTGATGCGGGCGGCACAAGACCGGGACACTTGGAAAACCATGAGGGAGGCCCATGTCCTGTAGTGGGTGTCAAATGGCTTATGATGATGATGATCCCTCGTAATAGATGCTTTGTAAAGATAGTGAATTGATTCTGTAACTTATTTCTTAACATTCTTAACACGTTCGCACACTTTTATATAATGTCATATTACGACCTATTGTTCTTTTTTATTATCAGATGCTACAACATCCTGTGTCCGGGAACTTCTTTTTGTGATATTTATTAAGTTAATAATTTCATTAATTTAATCCTATAGTTATAATTATTTCATTTTATGCAATATGGCTTTGGCTAGAATATTTTATTTTTATTTCATTAGCGTATCATATGAAGATTGATATTTGGCGGATGCTAGTACTCACTATTAGGAATCAGGTCTGTCGGGATCGTAGCAAGTGGAAAACCCTAGTCTATACATACCCCTCCGGGATATAGGCGGGTTGGCGTCTATGCATATTTCACATTTCTTCCACAGCGTGCGCGACGGTCATTTTCACTTCGTCCACCGGTCTTTCCGCAGATCATATAGGTAATCTACGATCAGTTGCCTGACAGTGATAGACGAGGCCATGAGGATGAGGAAACTAGTTGCTGCAGAAGCAAATAGAACAAGGTAGAGCTCAAATCAAACGAACTAAAGTGGCTACACCACCAGCTTTCACGATTTGATCTTAGATGAACTGTAACCAATAACTCAGAAATCCACAAGTTAGCGTTATGTCCTCGTAGAAATATATTATATAATTATCGTTATTTTAGTTGTTGTCAAAGAATGAGTTGGGTAACATTTATCAATTATAGTCTGTAAAGGCGTAGGTAACCAAATCTCGGACATTTTCACTGTCAGGAACTAGTACCTGTATAAGCGAACGTGAAGACATTGTCAACATAGGTACTCCTGATAATATAAATCGGCCTTCGGCCTGAATAAAGCTGAGGGTACTCGGCTAGCGCCAGGGATGCTCAAGGAAGAATAACTTACTATAAATTAATTTAGAAAAAGGTAAAAAAAATATATGATAGAAACTAACACAAAAAGTAGATGTTAGTATTTACTAACCCTAGTCCAGTCCATCCAAATGTTGTCTGGAAGAGATCACTTTTAGTGATAAGGCCGCCGTCCGTACTCTTAGGCTAAGAAATATCTGTGCAATTTCCTTTTTATGTACAGTAAATTGGTATCTGTCTGTCTATCTACCAACCTTAGTAATAATAAATCTCGCGTAATAGCCTCCACATCGGTCAGTTGGGCCAAAATTACTGACACCAATCCTAACATTGTAACGAGACCCCAATAGGGGCCTGAGATGCTGTTAATTCAATAATAGAGTAGTACAGTGACAATTGCATGAACGCTTCAATTTCATTACATTACCGCTTCATGTCTACTCTGGCACACGTTTGAGGTTTGATACGTGGTCTCACGTGACCGTGTCGCGTGACCTGACCGTGAATCTTTCATTGTACTTACTTCATAGTCCAATGCACTAAACTAACAGAAGAGCAACATTGAGGTTTTGGTCAAGGGTTTGAATAAAGGTGTTCTCTTTTGACCCGACTGCGGCGGCGGAGTCAAAAAAAATGGGGAGGGGCTAATGATTTTGACTCGTATGTTGTAAACTTTTTTTCCAACTTTTCTACTGCTCCAACCAATGGAGGTGCTTTAGGCAATAAGTAACTTCAGAAATCAATAATTTATTGCAACGTAAAGAATTTACATTCTGTTTGCTGAATGTCAATGTACTGGTTACAGTAGTAGTTTTTATAAGAATTTATTAAGTTTTTTTAGTTATCGTAGTGACGTCCTTGCCTGGTTGCCATGGTACGGGATAATCTAGTTTGGGACCAGAGCAGATTGGGTTGCGTGGAAGTTATTATCATGGTACCTATTTATTGTCTTACTAGCTGACTTGGCTAACGTTGTTTTACCATATTAATCTACGACCTATCAAATATCAACAAAAAATTTATGAAAATCGGTGACGCCGTTTCGGAGATAACAAATACTATGACACAAGATTTTTGTATTAGATTTAATGTGTGAAACATTTATCAACATTCATGGGTATTCATATAAGTAGTTATTACTATTTGTATTTCTATAGTGACATGTAGGTATGTATGTGTATACCACGTTCCGGGTGCCAAAGGAGAAATCATATGGTCCCAACTGCAAATCAGTTTTGCTGGTGTTATGTATGCTGAGTTGGAGCCCCTTTTTTTGTTGTCACGGAAGCACTTGAGGCGTTTGGGGTCCGAGGTGGCTGGTTGCCATACATTACTGTATGGTACCCGGCTGCCTTTGACTCGATATGTCTCACATGTTCTCTTCACGATTATTTTGTTTTATCTCTGTTTTGTTGACGTTCGTGTCTTTTGTTTGTGTACCTTTATGTTTACTTGGTGTTTCCGTGACAATTTAAATAAATATCCTGTTTCTTTCTTTCTTTCAATATTAAAGTCATCTTCTAAAATAATGTTTTTATTTGTCTTCACTTTTATCAGAAAATGTTTTGAATTCAATGGAAAACTAAAACTAAATGTTTTTATTGTTAGTGTGGTTTTTATTGCGGTGCTGATCCCAACACTTATGTATGATACCGAGACTTGGGTATGGCAGAAGAATCAATAAAGTAGGATTAATGCAGTAGAAATGAGGTCCTTGAGAAGCATGTGTTAGTTTCAATAGCAGTTTACGCAATAGTTTGTTTAGAGAACATTGTGGACAGAAAGAGTGACTAGAATTGAGAAAGGAATGTTGCGTTGATTTGGACGCAACGTAAGGAATGTTGCAGAAATAAAAAGAGAAGAAAGATTGACGAAAGAAATATAGATATGGGTAGAAGGACCGGAAAGGGACTTATAGCATCAAAAAAAATCTCGGACATGATTCTAAATTATCTACATATTAGGTTTCATTCGAGCTGTGCAGAGTTTTGGATAATAAAAAATGCACCAAAATGACTATCACCGAATGTGTTAGTGACATAGGTCGTCAAAATTCTATTAATACGATTTGTGTTTCGGCAATTTCAAAAATGCCTGCTTTCCCCGTAGTTAGTCGCTCGCGCAACGAAATAAGTCCCATACAAATCCGTATGGTTATGAAAACGAACAAGGAGTCTTATGTCCTGCAGTGGGCGTCAAATGGCTAATGATGATGAAATCCGTGCGCTCGGAGAACCTGGCCTTAACGTTTTCCAATTTTGTCCGTTTGTGAGACAAAACAAAACAAGGATTGGTATTCCGTTTCTCTATACTGCCGTCCACAGGCTAAAATGTCGTTATCGACCATCCAGTCGATTTTGACTTTTTGATGACATGTTAATCAGAAAAAAAAATCTCTATCGATCCCTCCAACCAAAATTTTTCCTAGGTTTCATACTTCCAGAGATAAAAAACTGAGAAATGCCGTTATGTTAGTTCAATTACTTAATAATTGTGTTTAATTAAAATATATTTTTGTTAAGCTGAATTCCATCATCATCAGCCATTTGACGCCCACTGCAGGACGTAGGCCTCCCTCCCTAGTTTTCCAAGCTTCCCAGTCTTCAGCCGCCCGCATTCAGCGACTCCCCGCCACCTTGACCAGCTCGTCAGCTGAATTTATCGTTACTAATTAAAGGTAAAGCTATTTTAAACTACTAAAAAAGATCTATCTTTTGATACCTCAAGTGTAATCATATTATGTATGTATATTTATCAAGTAGCATATATTTATATTCTCTGTTCTGTGTAGCGCCAGATTAAGAATAGCGTCACTCCATTTTCTTCCGTGGATGTCATAGAAGGCGACTGAGGAAATCAATTACCAGGAGACGGGCAGCAGCGTCTTCCTGAGATTCCAACCGCATACTGCGATCGCCAACACGCCTGCCAAGCGTGGCGATTATGGCAAAACCCCTCATGGTTATGAAAACCACGAAGGAGGCCTATGTCCTGCAGTGGGCGTCAAATGGCTGATGATGATGATATATTTATATTATTTCCCTGGTTTTTTTTAGCATAACTTGAAAGTTGATTTTTGGAGATAACGGCGTTTTAGCTTGTGGACGGCAGTATAGGTAGTCTTCATTATTATCTTATCAGAAAGATGTCAGACTTTTTACTTCACACTTTCTCACATGGGTTCACAAAACAAATGGTATCGTTGGTTGCAGATACTAAACGCATCGAATTAAAAAAAAACCTATGTCGGTGGCCGATCGTGAAGCGCGCTATAGCGCTAACCCGCTGCTCCGAAATAAATAAAAAAAAATAAAAAAAACAGTAGGTATATCGCATTTCTAAGGAAAACCTCAACTTTAAAAGCGCAAGAGGAAGACCAGCACCTCAAGTCCACAACTGGGGCCTCGTATACACAGCTGCTACCACGGACCAGGCCCTAGAGTCTAATACACGCAGTCATAGATTTTCAATAGAGTAATACAAGCACGATAATAGCTGTTATTTGCCTCTATTTGGTAGTCTAGTAAGCAATAGAAATGCAATGTCATTCTAATGGTAAAACCCGCGCAAATTAAATATGCATCTCGCGAGAGATTTTGAATTTGCATTGGAATGCAATTGGTTACTAGACTACCAATAGTATCAATAAAACAGCCATTAGTGTACTAATATGATTCTATTGAACAACGATGCACTTTAGAGACTACCTCCAGGAGCGCTACTTTTAACTTACTGCGAACTATCAAATACATACATATTTTGACAGCTTGGAATCGTCAAAATGGATAACCCAATAGAGTGGACAGTTACGTAATACCAGGTGAGTGGATTCATACATCTAATTCTTTCGATAGGGGCCGAGTTGACTCACAAATTCCCCTAACATTTTCAATAAAATTGTGTCTGTGACGTAACTTTGGACTCAAATTCAATCACTGGAGACAATGGCGATGAAAGGAACTATTTCCCAACCAAAAATTATAAATTATGCGCTCTATATAGCACAAAGTTTTACAGTTTATACTTACACAAACTTACAAAGAATAAAATGACAAGAATCCGAATACACTGAAGAAGAGAATTCAGAAAATTGGACTACAGTTTTAGTTTTTGAGATAACCCAGTCAGTCCGAATGTATTAAGATCGTAAAAAAGCAGCTTTCAATGTCCGCGAAGATTTAATTAGTGCTGGATTTAATTGACGTTTGGTGTCTAGACACTCGGACAGTGGGGGCGTAGAAGACGACTAAGGAATCAATTACCAGGAGACGGGCAGCAGCGTCTTCCTGAGATTCCAACCGCATACTGCGATCGCCAACCCGCCTGCCAAGCGTGGCGATTATGGCAAAACCCCTCATGGTCATGAAAACCACGAAGGAGTCGAATGGCGTCAAATGGCTGATGATGAATGGCAGGATATTTTCAGCTCAGTTTTCAAAGATCGAAGATAGTGTGTCGAGTTCATCGAAAAACTACCTACCTCTATCGTCGCATCGAGCTACGACGAGGTACTGTGACGCCTCTGAGACAAATATTGCTCAATAGGACTACCTACTCTCATGGAAATCAAAGCTGTGTTGAAACTGGTAGTATTGTTGTACACTTTGCATATTTAAAATAATTGAAGGAAGATAGCCAGATAAATATTTCCTTGTTTTCCTCATAATTAGTCAAGTAAATTGTGTAAAACTAAACTAAAAAAAAGTAAAACGTTAGTTTTAATATTATCTCTGTAATTTATTAGCGAGTTACATAATCAGCTTGTATACGAGCCACTGTAGGGCACAGGCCTTCTCTCAGGGAGAGAGTATGGGCTTAATCACCACGCGTGTCCACCGTGAATTGGCAATTCAAGTGCTGAAGTATGTGAATAGCTCAGATACCCAGGTTTCCTCGCGATGTTTTCCTTCACCGTTCGCGGGTACCTAAGTTAAATTTTTCACTCTTAGCTATCAAAAACCGGAACCGATTAGCTTCGGTCGCTAGCACAGCGAATCGTTAATTTTGTGTATAGCATTTAAGTTTTTTTTTTTTTTTTGTAAAAGCTTTGTAGTAACGTTTTCGCCCAATAAATAATTTAATGTAAACAAGATGAGGTAACATTCGTCCAAGGCACCGACCTGATGGAGTTTCGTGAAAACTGCTAGGCTACCACCAAGCAAACCCCAGTCACGCGAATCGCAGAAACTACCACACCGGAATTACTTTCCTTGAAACTGAATAACGTCATGATTGAAAACAAAAATCAGCTCCCAAATGTAAACAACACGTTTTTTACAGGTTTATTTTTATTCAAAATAAAAAACCTTAATCATCATCATCATCATCATCAGCCATTTGACACCCACTGCAGGACATAGGCCTCCTCCGCGGTTTTCATAACTATGAGAGGTTTTGCCATAATCGCCGCGCCTTAATATTAGTACACAATTTCGCCAAACTGCAAAGCAGTCTGTTGGCGAAGCGCTCTATCTCTTTAAATTACTTATTTAGCAAAGGGCCTGATAAAAAGCAACGTTGAATGTTGATGAAGCGAAAAGGATCGTGGCAAGTGGCAAACCCTGGTCTCAGTCTACCCGTCCGGGTCAACAGGCTTAAGTTTATGTAATGTAATGTAATAAAATTGGACTCATCGAGAGACAAAACAAACCAGTAAAAGTTTATATAAAACCATCTATATAGTGTCACTTATTTGTATTGGGCTTCACGAATGAAAAAAACCATAGAAGTATTTCTTCCTACAAAATTTACTCCGAAACAGCCCCAGTCCTCTCGATTAGTATTTACCGATGAATTGAGCGCAATACGTGCTGTAGAGTAAATCACTCTATGATTTGTTTATCCTGTGCGCCATGCGTGACGACGTGAACGTTGATTAAGCGATAGTAAGTGACAGCGTAACAGCCGATGATTGATTTTATGCAAAAACGTCAAACCATTGACTTCATTGATGTATAACCCGTCGAAATATCTAGATACCTACCTCGTAAGATGGCGCTCTGACGGGGGCAGGTGCATAGATATTTTGCCGGGTAATACTGAACTCACTCCCATTGGTAACACAATTGACAAGTCCGGCTATTTCACAATTGAAAAAAGGGTTTCTTAGCGCTAGTCAAACATCTATGTTGTGTACTATATTCACTGGCTTCACCAACTACCTGTCATCATACTCTCTGCAACTGGGTTTACCAAAGACTATTTAAACTGCATTTGACTATGAAAACACTCAGTTTTAAAGGAATTGTGATTTTATAAACAACGCCAATAATCTCTGCCAAAAGTTTGAAGTCCGCGATGACTCAATAATTCCACGAGTAATCACAAGGTAAGCAACGCCACATCCGCTCACATAGCAAATTTATTTTTTTTCCATTGGCTATGCTACATTTTTTAATATGAACAGATATCTCCGGATATATTCCGTACAATTTCTATTTATCAGATTTGTAAATAAGTCTGTATTTTTTAAGATATCCAATAAAAAGCTTTGACCTTAAATGACTTTTGTATGACGTCAGCAAAGGCAGTTTGAGTACTTTATACTTCTTTATTGCACACATAAAATCACATGTATTAATCCTTTGCCTTACAAAAAAGAAAAACGAAATGTCAACGTGTTGAAGTGTGTTAAATAATGTGAGGTTAGCCCACAGAATACATGGTCCGACCAATCAACTTACGTTAAAGACATTTGGTTTTTTTCATGTAGGCAAAGACTATTTCTTTAATCATACTCTGATGACGTCACACACCACAAAATTTTAGAAAAATATTAATAATAGATTTAATTTAAAAATAACGAAATTGGTTTCTTAAAGTGGTCCATATTTTCGAAATAAATTATAAAAAAATAAATCGTACGAGATAAGGGCACATACCTACTACCGGGCGGGCAGCGATTGTGTCGTGTGGAAGTTATTATTTATTTCCTAACTACTTATTTATTTATAACTGCATTCCGCATTACCATGCCATGTCTCTACATTTCAAAATACCATGCCGCGCATTCCTAAACTGTTATGATATTGCATTACAAAATGTCAGGCCTCTACATTCCAAAAATAGCATGACACTGGATTTCAAAATAGATGCAGCATTTTGTGTCTATTTATGAATACGTGGAGCGTATTCACGTTGAAACTATTTACAAAACAATAGTTTCTTATCAAAATATTTAATTTAATAAGCTTCTATTCTTTATTTTACAGCTATACTTAAAAGTAACAGTCTAAATAGTTGGATTTTTTAATTACTAATTACATAACCGCTGCAGTCTGTAACCGCGGCTTTCAAACCACCTAGATTTTTAGCGTGTAGAGTGCGGGCTGTCTCTTCGTGTGGGCTGTCCCATCGCTTCCCTACATTTTGTATCGAAGTGAATTGTAAGGACGCCGCATTTTCGCCTAGTCCCCGTCCCACGTCCTTCCTATGTCCCCACGCCTATGGCGTTCAGCCATCTCCATCAGCAATTTATTTGGTCATCCCTCATATTCATTTTTCTATTTTTAAGTAAAACTTTCGTAAGCACTAATGTAAACATTATTAACTTAATTGCGGAATTAATCAATTATTTTTGTCCGAAGAGGTTTCGCTCTTTTTATTTTGTTTAAGCGAAATTCAGACTCTTCCGACAAAGATCCAAAAAAGTAATTCCGTTTAATAATCTTATATATAATCCCTATACATCACAATGTTTATATATATATATATATACATTGTGACACGAAATTTTTATATATAGGATAATCTAATATATAAAAATCTCGCGTTAGTGTTATCGAACTTCTCCGAAAAGGCTTCACCGATTTTTATTATTTTTTAGTGTATGTTTGGAAAATCTGAGAATAGATAGTAGGCAAAACAACGTTTGCCAAGTCAGCCAGTAATTATTTATCTAATTACTTACTTATCCAATGTTTTGCCGCCAGTCGCCCTTGGAAATATCTACATTATATCAGACTATTGACCAAATCAACATCGATATTAAGATAAGATAAGATAAATTTATTGATAAAATCGTAGGTATAAAGTGTACATAAGAATTAAATTTAACATAGGTAAGAGCAAGTAGGAACCCTAAACTATATTGGCACACAATTCTAATCTATTGCTCTTTAACGTCAAAAAAATTGAAATAAAAACCTACTTCAAAACACTACAGCTATAATTTTTTTAGAGATTTTATTTTACCTTTGTCGGCGTAATAAATCTAACATATGAGAATCTCGTGTCACGTTTCATTTCACAGTATTTCAAAATTTCATAAAAATCGGTGAAGCAATTTCGGAGGAGTTCGATAACAAATTATCAAACTCCTCCGAAATTTCTTCACCGATTTTTATGAATTTTTGTGTATATTTGTTTGGTCTGAGAATAGGTCGTCGGGTAATTAATATGGCAAAACAACGTTTGCTAGTGTTGTAAAAAAGTGAATTGAAAGGACGCGCGTCTTCGTCCCACGTCCTTCCTACGTGCCCCACGCCTATGACGGGTAACCCTCTCAATCAGCAATTAATTCGTTTAGCCCTGGATAACCATTGATATTTTTAACTAAACATTCGTAAGCACTATATCAGCATTATTGACTTAATTCCGAAATCACTTACTCGATTTTTCTCGGAAGAGGCCGACAAGTTCTTTCGTTGGTCGGACTCTTCAGACAAAAATAAAAATTAAAACGGCCAAGTGCGTGACGGGCTACGTGCTATGTAGAGTGCCATAGAAAGACGGTTTTTTAATCTGCTTTACAGAACTAACAACTTCATCGAAATAATTTTCAATGGATTTTGTACGAAATTTTACTTTCATAAGTTGATTGCCTATTACTCGTTAACTAGTAAAGCCTACTTAGCCGTAATACATTTCCTTTTAAGTTCATTGTATGTGCTACTACCCTGAATTCTTTTATGTTTCTACAATCAACCGTTTAGCCAGGAGATGGGGCGGGACGCCCTACTCGGACAAAAATTTGTGCTTTAAAGCTTAATATTTTGCAAACGGAACCCTAAATCAAGAAATGGTCTTCCTGCACCCATAATATTTTTCAACAACCAACGATGCTCCTCGTGATAGGGTACACGAGAAAAAAAATCATCCCCACTTTTTATGTCAGTGGAGGGGTACTGTAAGAAAAAAAAAATCCAACATTTTATTCCTTAACTTTGTCGGCCTGATAAATATTTATACAATAAACAATAAACATTTACATACAGGCACATATATTGCTTCTGGTCCCACACTAGGATACCCTGTGTCGTGGGAACCAGAAACAACGACATCACAAACATGTAAACATCCAAGACATGGGGTTTTTTTTGTCCCCAGCCGGGATTCGAACCCGGGACCTCTCGCATGGTATGCAGATGCACTACCGCTGCGCCACGAGGTCGTCTACATACACATACACATACCAAATTACAGCTTTCTGGTACCACCGGTCTTTGCGCTTGGCCGTGGACAGACAGAGAGACACACAGACGGACATGGCGACACTATAAGGGTTCCTTGTCGGACTACGGCACCATAAAACGTGATCCCGAAATTAGGTTAATATTTATTTAATTACTTACTTATCCAGTGTTTTGCCGCCAGTCGCCCTTGGACATACAATATATCAGACCATTGACCCAATCCACATCGACATTGGCACACAATTCTAATCTATTGCTCTTTAAGTCAAAAACCGTAGATAACATTACCTTTAGATAAGCCAATGATTACCAACAAAGCTATTGTAAAATCGGTCCAGTCGTTTATTTAACTTTTGACAGATACGCACACATGAAGTTCCTTATTTATCTGACAGAAAACCATAGGCGAAAAATGCAACACTTCATAGACGCCTTTATTCTTTCACAATAGTAATGCGACGTGTTTTCGACAATATTATAACGAGTAGATTATGTAGCTAAGACTATTCATGTTGATTTTCTGTTAAAAATATAAACCTATCTTATTACAAAGATTTATACTATCAGAAATTAGGTTAAATATTATAAAGCAGATTAATATGAAATTCCGTTGGGTAGTTTTAGTTTATCACCCCCAGATAGACAAACTATAAAAATATCAAAATAAAATAGCAATGCAATCAATCGATTAAAACTTCAACATAATTTAAATCGATTATCATCAAATGTGGCAAATTTGGTCTGAGGGTTTCATACATAATGAACTTATGGACATTTTAAATATATTTTTGTTTTCCTATAGGTACGTAGTTTTTAATAGAAAAATGGTTTCCAAAGTTATCAATTTTGGAATCAAATTTTTTCGATCAAAAACTAGGATAAGAAAAATATGTCTTTAATGTTTGCAATTTTATTATCTATCAAACATTTATCAAAAGATTACTAAAAATGTTAAATTGAGCGAGCGAGACAGCATGCTCGACGTAAAAGCGGCCTTAGTAAAAAACTGAAATAAAAATAACCAACAACCCGACCTGCTGACCTTAAAGCTCCTGAGCAGGCGGGACCAACCTATATACCTCAAGTCGCAAGGAGTCACATTGTTTTAATTTGAGTCCCGCCTGCAGTCGGGGCCCTAGTGGTCTATCTTTCGAATCTATCGCGACCCCTTTCAATATGACGTTTAGAAGGTGCTGACAAACTTCAGACTGCATTTATTTGACACGAGCTGTAATTCAAAGTGATATGGATAGGGATTGCGTAACGTTTAAAAAAAGGGATTGAATGAACTAAATCGCAAATTAACTGCGTTTCGATAATGCATTGCACGTACAACAGACTCATCGCACTTAAAACTTATGTCAAAATTCAATACTTTTTTGTATTATAACAATGTATTGGCTTTGCTTTTGTTAAAATAATATAAAACCTTAGGAATAGCAAAACGTTTTAAAGTGAAGGCCGAGGGCCGATTTCATTCAGGAAGATTATTGGTATAGCGATTCTCAAACTTAGACAAGTCGCTATCGCGATCATAATCCCAATACCTTTGAAAGGGATCGCGATAGACTCGAAAGGTACACAATTAGGCCCCGGGTTGTTGGATATTATTATTTCATTTTTTTATTTTGCTTTGCTTCTCATACGGGAAGTCGAGATTTGATAATGTTTAGATAGCTTAAATAACTGTCATGAAGCATTGTGTGCAATTTTTTAATTTTCACAAGAAAAATATAAAATCAGTGTAAAGTGTACTTACAGCATCCCTCGGAATAAACATACTCCATCACTATTTTTGTAAAAGAAAAATGCATTGAGTATTTTCGAACGACCAATTAAATAATACCGCACACTATGGGGTAATGCAGAAAAAAACGTCTCTATAACCGCTATCATTCCGCTAAATTTCAGCTATCTAGTACTAATCGTCTTTGAGCTAAGCCGCGGAAAAACAGGGAGACAGTCAGACGGACATGGTGAAACTATACCTACGGATTCCATGCTGACTAAGGAACCCTAAAAATGTGTTGCTTTTGCTAGTAAAAATTTAAACAAGATAAACAATACAATGATTGATTGGCACAGGTCTTAAGGTAATTATGCAAAACTTTAAACAGGTACGTTCTAAGGAGTGTTATTGGCATTAGTTCGGTGATTATAGCACATTACTACACTGCACTTCTGCTGTAGTCTGTGAAAGTTACAAAGTCATTCGCCTTTACTCAGCTGGTTCACTCGCAGACGTCAGAGATAATGAGGCTGGAATGGCGGAAAACAAAACTCAATAAGTAAAAGAATACACTTTAAAAACATTACCAAACTTGTTTTATGTCATACCATAGGCACTGTCGGCGTTCTCTACGTACAATGGCCCAAATATTAGGCTAAGTGCGGAAATCTCCAGTCGAACTAGAACTAGACTAGGCACTGTCGGCTTAACAGGTTCAAATGTGACTCATTTTTCTCCACAGGAGCATTATTTGTTTTTCTTTTTGATTAAATAAATCTGTTATCTGTAAAAGGAGCGTAGAATATACCCACTTATTGCGAGTATTTACTTTCATCGTCAAACTTAAAAGGCTTATATCAAGTATTAATTACTTACTCAAATCATTTCTTAACAAAATCTATCGTATCTACATAATATTATATAATATGTAGGTTTATTTTAAATAAAAGACTTGAGCCATATTATAGTTTCCTGTATGCACGTTTAATTTTTATTTTACTAATAATGTAATAAACTGTGCAATTAAGATTTATTTAACTTTACCCTGAATGGATCACTGTGCCTCACGATACAATTTAATTTAGATTTGGATTCAGAGTTACTTTATTTATTGTTAAGTTCTGTTCAGCTCATTGAACGTTTTCATTTTTTTATTTTCATTCTGTTTAATAAATCGTACTGAAATAATAATTATATGATATTTTTGAGGATATTTCGGAAAACATGGAGCTCCATTAGGTGTGCTAATGACGCCAACGGAAAAAATCATATCTTTTCATTCACATTCACTTGAAATATCCTTTAACTGGGACAATTCTCCTATTTGACATGCGTGTTTTTTTTATTTTTTTTTATTTGGTCTTTGCCCCGTGCTTGTAGGGTGCACAGGGATTTTGCCAGTGTCTCGTTGTGAAAGGTACACGCTACTTTATATATACAAGAAACCAATGTAGAAAGAAAGAGATATTATAATTTGATGAGGAGTTAAAGTCGAATGTTGAAATAATTAATATATTTACATAGTATTCTCATGAATTTAGTATGGGTGTATAGAAGAAGGGTTTTGAAGTTGATGGGACGAGGGATAAAGCAAGGGAGGATGCGTGTTGTTCCATTGAGGTCTCGCTCTGGTACTTGGTGACACATTCGATGTACAATTTGTCTAGTAGGAATATTGAACCATTATTTGACATCAGACCTTCATATGGGACAATGCTCCCATCTGGCATGCCCCCTTGAGGTCTCGCCCTGATACTTGGTAGCACATGCGATGTAAAATTTTGTGAAATAGGAATATTGAAAAGAAAAGAAAAAAAGAAAAATAGCGTGATGGGCAACAGGCAGGAATGGGCTGAGGTGGGCTGTTGATGAGGAATATTGGACGTTCATTTGATAACGGACCTTCACATAGGATAATGCTTTTATCCCATTTGAAATGTGTGTCGTCCCTTGTAGTCTTGCCCTGATACTTGGTGACTTATGCGACGTATAATTTTCAGGGTACTGTATGTACTCATACTGTGTTAAACGGCAAAAATCCGTGAGGTAAACTTTTCTTAATATCACGATTTGATGTCTCGTTTCTGTAATATTAACCTCCAGTTTTTCGTACACTAACAAAACAAAAACCATCTTTTAAATACCACGATTAGTCACAGGGATTTGGGCTTAGGTCTTCGTCACGTAGTCAATGTCCTCTAGGTAATCTCGCGGTTTTTCGAGCTATATTCAAGTTATGGCGCGCAGAGTTCAGCACTTTTTACTCATAGGTGGGACCGCATATATTCCGGGATGCCAGCTGATTTAACATCGACAGTATTTATAGTTTTATTGTAATTGTAGTAAACCAATATTTTTTTACGACTAATTGTTTCATTATCATCATCATCATTCAGCCACAAGAAGCCCACTGCTGGACATAGGCTTCCTCCATGGATTTCCAAAAACACCGGTTGGAAGCGGCTTGCATCCAGCGTCTTCGTGCCACTTGGACGAAGTCATCTGTCCATCTTGTGGCTGGTCGTCCTACGCTGCGCTTGCCGACATGTGGTCTCCATTCGAGAACTTTTCGGCCCCAACGGCCATCAGTTCTGCGTGCTATGTGCCCCGCCCACTGCCACTTCAACTTACTAATCCGCTGGGCTATGTCGACGACTTTTTGTTTGCTAAAAAATGTTTAAAACCATGTTTACGAATTACTAAGTGAAAAAGAGACTGGGATTCTTAGCATAATATACTGCGGGGGGTCATCAAGGAGGGGGAGCTCGTGATGACCACCGCAAGCATAATGACATTTTACAAACTCACATCGTATTTGCCCTTCAATGAGGCCCGGCAGTAATTTCTGAATGCATCACTACGACTACAATGACACTAATTCTTCCGGTCTTGCTGATCGAGATGTGACATGCCTGTCTACCAAAACAGAGGTCGTGGTTCCGATTCCCGCTAGAGGCCACCCCGCTTGATTTGCACAAATGGCCTCAGTCTGGGTACACTTCCATGTTTGTGATCTCCTTTCTTGATTCATATCCTAGTTGAGGCCAGGGGGCTTATTCTACTAAGGTAAAACTTTACAAAACCAGTGGAGAATCACTGACCTTTTGGTAGATGTTTTTATCACATTAACGCTACAATACTTGACACTTTTGTGCGAGTGAACTTTTTTATTTATTTATTTAGATTCATAAGCAGGGCTACCAAAATACTAATAAATCAAAGTTTTAACTTGTATAATCATTGGAATGATGTCAGGTGTAGGGGTGCCTAAAGAATTTTTTTTCAAAATTTTATGCTACCTATTTTTCGGCGTAATAATAAATATGTATATATATGCCAAAATTCAGCTCTCTAGTACTTATCGCCTCTGTGCTAAGCCGCGGACACACAGACGGACGGACAGATAGAAGGACGGACATGGCGAAACTATAAGGGTTCCTTGTTGACTACGGAACCCTAATGATTTCGTTCGATAACAGTGTTTGTTTTAGAACTCCTCCAAAATGGCTTCACCGATTTTTATGATTTTTTTTGCATTGGTTTGGTAGGTCTGAGAATGTCGTAAGGTAATTAATATGACGAAACAATGTTTGCTGAGTCAGCTAGTTATTTAATAATGTTTATTGCCCGCAATTCCTTCGCGCGAAAATTTTGATGTGTATTTTTCCGGGATAAAAAGCGGTCTACATGCAATTCCGACTATAATCTTTTCCTGCGCCAAGTATGATGCAGATCTGTTGACCGTACTAGCGTGATTGAGTATCATACATCCATCCAACCAAACTTTCGCATTTAGAGTAATAGTTAGATAATTAATGAGAACCTCGCATCGAACTTAAATGATATTGTCCGATTCAATAGTCCAAATTCAATAGAATGAAAAAGAACGTCACGTGACCATACCGCGTTCACTGTAATTCGATTCAATTCCGTATTCATAGAATCGAGCCCCCGGTTCACTGCTGTGACGAGAGGACAGCACGTACAATTCACGGTGAAGGAAAATGTCGTGAGGAAATGTACGGTTTTGTATACTGCGAACGTACGTGTCGAACCAGCGTTTCCTGTATCGGCTGACTAAATCGAAATGATGGTCATAGGATGGTCCTTATAGGTAGGTCTTCAGTCTATCATTATCATGCCTAATTTGAATCTATTTGTTATCTCTGCGCGTGTCTCTCGATAATGAATTTCTCATAGCCTAGGATTGTCTTTATAGGTAAGTCTTTGACGTTCAGATTCCGTCATGCACTTTGTTATCTAAGTTACGTACAATTTATAGTAGCAAAACCACTCGCTAACAGGGAAGGGAAGTATCGCGAGGAAACCCTAGTGTCTGGGGTATTTATATAACTCATCATTGTCAAGCCTAATTTGATTCTATTTATTATCTCTGGGCGTGCTATGTTTTCCGATAATGAATTCCTCATTGCACAGTATTGTCTTTATAAGTAAGTCTTTGGCGAGTGTATCATTATCAAGCCTAATTTGATTCTAGGTGTTACCTCTGTGCGTGCCATGTTTTCCGATAGTGAATTCCTCTTGGCATAGGATTTTTTATATAGGTACGTCTTTGGCTAGCCTATCATTATCAAGCCTAATTCGATTCTATTTGTTGTCATTGAACGTGCCATGTTTCCCGATAATGAATTTCTCTTGGGATAGGCTTGTCTTTATAGGTAGGTCTTTGGCAAGTCTATAGTTATCAAGCCTAGTTTGATTCTATTTGTTATCTTTGTGCGTACCATGTTTTACGATATTGAATACCTCATAGCAAAGGATTGTCTGTATAGGTAGGTCTTTGTCGAGTTTCTCGTTATAAAGCCTAATTCGATTCTATTTGTTGTCTTTTGAGCTATATTTTCCGATAACGAGTTCCTCATCAGCCTATTGTCTCTTGTTGTTTGTGATTTTATGAAGCATTCGTTATCTTATGTTCATAGTGTTACAGCCACCTATACCCTCTAATTTCTGGGTGGTTTGAAGGCCACGGTTATGTAATGATTAATAAAAATGCATCTATTTAGACTATGACTTTTAAGTAAAGACGTCAATAAAAACTAAAACAGTTGAGAAATCTTCTTTCGAATTGAGAAATTTTGTTTAAAAATATATGCAAGCAATTAGTACCGCCTCTCGGTCTAACAGAACAATGATCCTCGGACCCGCAGCACGTACGAACCGCTCTGGATGGCTACTAATGGTTCGAGAAATAATTCGAGTTTGTGTCGAGGTATTTAAAAAAAATGCGTTTTTTTAAAAACAAACTAGCATATTCGGTACATAGCTATTGTCAGGCTCGTTCATTTTGCCATGTCTTTCAAACCACCCAAAATTAATGCAGTATGTAGGAATAAATACGACGTTTCATTGATGGTACGACCAAAGGGATTTTATATCGCGGTTCATTTTAGAAAGGAACTGAATAACTATTTCCTTCTTACTGACATAATATAGATTTGTAAACGATAGGCAAATATGTAAGACTTCGTTGTTTCTGGTTCCCACGACACAGGGTATCCTAGTGTGGGGCCAGAAGCGATGTATAGGTATGTGCCTGTATGTAAATGTTTATGTTTATGTTTACTTCCACACAAAACAATTACTTGTCCTGGTCCTATACTAGGATACCTACCCTGTGTTATGGTAACCAGGCAACGACATCACAAACATGGAAATACTGTCCGACTGACGCCATTTGTTGTACAAATTACCTCTGCTTTGGTAGTCAAGACTGTTCACTAAACCTACGAGGCACTCGAAATAGTTGTCCAGAAACCAAGAAATAATTCAGGACAGTCACAGTCAGTCAGACAGTCTAATCAAAAAGTGTAAGTAAGCTAATAAGTAGATTGTAAGCGCTTATCTGCATCAATTAACGCCAAATTGAGCGCATCAAGAAATAGAAACAAAAAGTTCTCTGTTTCTATAAACAGAACTAATGTATTGACACTTCAATCAATTGATTATATTTATAACAAAATACCTAGCTTCGTAGGTAGCTAATGTAAAATACTGGGTGGTCTTCAATGATGCATAGATCTGGGGCGCCAATAAACGGGCTTATTTTTGAAATGCACAATTTTAATAATAACCCACGTTTTTACAAATTCAGTTGGCGAAATATTACAATTTTTGTTATAAATATTATTATTTATTTAATTATTAGGGTTTTGTATTTTACGTAATTGGCACTTGTACCCATGTCGCAGCTTCCGGCAAGATAACAGTTACAAAAGAAAAGTTGCAATTGGCGTGTGTGAGGTGGATAATATATACTGGAACTCGTATACAAAAATCACTCGAATTTTCGCAGTATCCATCTTTCTTGTCTAAATTGAATAACAAAAACAATTGAAAGTCGATATTCAAATGTTTCACATTTTTTAAAAAAAGGACATCATAGAAACCATTTGAAAAAAGTTTCATTCGAAAACCTCAAACCATGAAGATTCTATGTCAATTCAAAGAACCTATTGCAATAAAACGGCAATTTCATACTTTAACCCCTAATATATATATATATAAAGAAAAGTGTATAAATACTGTCAGCAACATTACATAACCCTAGACACCTAACCTTCGTCGTTTCGACGATTACGAGAAATTTTTGTATGTTTTTGGTGCGTGTGCGGATAACGGTGGAGTCTCTTGTCAACTCGGTGTTCGTCACAGCCTGGCGAGAGGTAACGAATTCCGGCAGCCGAGTACTATTTTTTTCGAAATTTTACAAAAATATGTACAATATCGCAATTTATGGTGAACAAAAATTTATTTTTGTACTGAGTCGGCGTAAAAAAGTAATTTCTTTTCTCTGTAATGTCTACAGTTTGTTTTCCCTTAAAATAAACAACTACTTTTTTAAATTTCTGTTTTAATTAAATGTTCCATAAGAATGACGGTTTTGATCTGTAGAAACGCGTGCCGTTTTAAACAGAAAGAAAAAAAATAAGAGTACGTGATAGATAACAAAAAAATATTTCATTAAAAAGTATATAATATGCCTGAAACTCCAGTGCGATAAAAGTATCAAAAACAATAGAGTTTTATTTAAAACCTAGCGCTTCAAAAATGGTCATCAAATTGACGAATGGTTAGGTATTATGGGGTATGTGAGAAGGTTAGGTGTCTAGGGTTAATTAGAGAGAAGGAAATATTTTACTCGGGCTTTGAATATAGCAGGAGGTGAGGAGCGTGCTATCGAAACCTGCAGCTCATTCCACAGCCGGACGGCCCTTACAGTAAAAGAGCTGGGTACTGAAGAATCTTGTCGTATGACTTGATGTCTTCAGCGCCAGACTCTGGTCGGACCGTAGAGCCCAGCTGTGGGAATCACAGAGGTAACTAAAGCGCTCATTGAGATAAAGGGGTGTGGCTGGATTGAACAGCACTAAATTTAGCAGCGGAAGGATGTGAGCATTCCTATGGAGGCGGGTGGGAATCCACTTGAGCTTAACGCGATATTCGGAAATCTGGTCATATTTGGCTATAAAACATTTACCTAACTAAGAATCCATCACATTTGACTGTTATGATTTAAACTAGGCTTGGGTAAAAAATATCGATGTATCGAAATATCGATATTTTTTCAGAAAATTGTCGATATTTATCGGCGATGCTCCTATTTTCAATATATCAATATATATCAATATTCATATTAGGTTATCAAAATCAATATATTTTTCAGAGCTTAGCTCAAACTTCGCATCATGTATACAGCCAATCTGATTTATAAACAAAATACTTGGTAGACTGTATGACTTCAGTTTCTTTCGCCTCGAACATATACAAAAAATGTGTCTAGACTATGGCCGGTTTCATAACACTGTTTGTCAAAGAAAGCGACTCGACATTTTTTTGGCAATCGTTGGGGAGAAATATATCGAATTGTCGATATTTTAGTTTTGATATATTTTTATATTGATACAATATAATATCGATATATCATTAACATTTGCCCATCCCTATTTTAAGCATGTCAGATGGTGCTACGTGCGATCATGCAGCAACTAATGAAATTTTATCATCTAATAGGAATGATTTTGTCAGGATTGTGGCTGGTGGCAAACCCAACTCCTATCTGCCCCTCCGGGATACAGGCGGGGGTTTATGTAATGTAATGTAATTTGCGAATATTCCTGAAGTAGAATAATAGTAAACCAAGATTAAATAAATTAGCAAATTATAAAAAAATCAAGTGATAAATAATTTTCTGCTCCTAGATACACAGAGTATACACGCTGATTTCTGTGTGTATTAAAAGCGCTGGTTATGACATAAAAATTGCATCTATTTAGTCTATTACGTAAAAAAAATAGTTGAGAAATATGTTTCTAGTTGAGAAATCTTGTTTAACAAAATGCGCGAACAATTAGTACCGCCTCTCTCCGTCTAATAGAACCTCAGAATAGAACAATGGCCCGCGGACCCGCGGCACGCACCGCTTTGGATGGTAAATGGTAACTGATGGTTCTAATATATTCGAGTTTGTGTCGAGATATTTTTGAAACGTGCGTTATTAAAAAACAAACTAGCGTGTTCAGTAGCTACGTCACGCACGTTCATTTTGCTACGTTTTTCAAAGCATCCAAAAACAATGGTGTAGGTAGGTATTCTTAAAATTGGACTACTGAAAAACCTTACGTAACGTAACGTTTCCTTCTTTGGTTTCCGGCTATTTTATCTTAGTTTTAACAGGAAAAATTAATTATATTACCACAAAATAGCGATAAAAAAACCTGAACATTTAAAAACATGGCAATTTTTGGTCTCTTTCGTGTTGTCAAGCTGTTTTTTTACATTTAATTTATTTCCTTGTAGTCCATTCTACTCATGGATGTCAGTGCTTGTATCCTTTGCAAATTTTATTGTACGTTGTCATTTTACTTCCGTGTCAGACTCGTCTGTTGTATGTAATTGAAATATTTTTCCGTCTTTACTCTAATCTCCGGTTTCACGTACGCTGACAATCTGTTAATTCAACGTTAGCAGCCGTCAGTTGCTTTTTATGTAAGATTTATTATAATGTTTATTAAGAAAATATTATGTTTATGTGTGGAAGAGAGGCATAACAATATTAACGATAAAATATTTATTTACAGTCATAAATTAATAGTATTCACTATTCAACATTTTTTTAATGCGCACAAACCTTCTCTCAGAGTATGGGCTTAGTTACCACGTGAACCGACTGCGGATTGCCAATTTCAAGCACCGAGGTACGCGAACACATCAGACACTCAGGTTTCCTTACGATGTTTTCCGTTACCGTTAGTGAGTGGTATTGCTACTATAACTTCACAAATGAACTTGGAAAAGACCTTAGGTTTCCCTATGTCCGTCCCTCTGTCTGTCCGAGCCCGTGAAACGTGAAAAAAATCAGGGCAGTAGGACACATAATAAACTTTAAAAAAATATATCACGTCTAAGCAGTCTTTACAAGTTAGCAAATAATAGACGGGCAATTTATAAAAGGAAAACTTCGTACAAATGCCATTTAAAATTGATGAAGTTGTTGGTTCTGTAAAGCAGGTTAAAAACCCTCCTTCTACGGAACCCTACACTGCGCGTGGCCCAACACGCACTTAGCGGGTGTGTTTTTTTTTTTGCGACAACTTTCGTTATGCCGGAAAACGCCTTTGTGCAGAGATTTGCCGAATAGTAAAATGCGAAGCGAAAAGTCGTCGAAGGATTGACTGGCTTAAAAATACCTTCCCTCTGCCTTTGTAGAGCGAGCCATTTTTGAGCCAGTCGTTTTCGGACTATTCGGCAGATTATGTTGTCCTAAATTAGGTATGCTGGCCCGGCAAACGTTGTTTTGCCATATTAATTAGCCTATGTTCAGACCTACCACATGTGCACAAAAACAAACAATAACAACCACTGTGACACGAGATTTTTATGTATTAGGTAACAAGGCCAATTATAGATTTCTACTTTTGTACTATAGAAAGAGTAAGTTAGATGTAATTAAAAAAAATGTTTGCTTCTTAGACTAGGTTACATTATAATTATAGTTTATTTATCCTTACTTGTCCAATTTAGTAAACAAGATTCTACCCGCAAAGTATGACTTTTTAGTCGAAAACTGCCATATTCCCAAAAATGAAGTAACCTGGGACATCATCTTGGATAACACGCTGCTATGTTTATAAGCAAAGTGCACGAAATTGCAAGAAAATATCTAGTTTCGGCATCAAATGTCAATTTTGAGGTTAGAATATTGTTTACTAAATTGGACAAGTAAGGATGAACAGACTGTATTGTACGTTGTTTCTTCAATTTATATAAACGCCAATGTGCACTCACACACATTGTGCACACCCGTGCTTTCATAAAACGGATCTTAAAACCAAGTGTGTGTGTACGTGTGCATGCATGATTTTGTAATGGTGAAGGGAAGTGAATGTATGTATGTGAATGTCGGCAATGGAACGGGATGGGATCGGGTTTCAGCCCCTGAGTAGAGGGTGCGAGTATGTGTGTGAGTGTGGAGAGAGAGAAGAGGTAAGGTGTGGTGAGGTGCTGGTGTGGGAGAAACCGGAAGACTTAAATATTGTGTTGTGCACTCACTTCAGGACCCCACATGAACGTTCAATGGCAATGTAGATACACCACAGGCTACATCTATAGTCCTGTTTTATTTATTCGTTTTGTCTGTTGTGTATTTAGTTTTCCTTCTATGTTGTGCATATTATATTACTTATGTGCTTATTTTGTTTCTGTGATGTATCTTGTTGGTATAATAAATGTCTTTCTTCTTCTTCTTCTTCTTCTTCTTCTTCTTCTTCTTCTTCTTCTTCTTCTTCATTAAGTTTTATTAGTTTCTATAACTTGTGTCACATATTATTGCTGTAAAATAATTAATGTACTCTTCATTACTCAATACACGCCCTCACCTTAAACTTACTCATAATAAAGTACTTAGTGAGATATGTTTTTGGATGCATGCCTAGTACATATTTTTATCATCTAAGATTAGAATAAGTGGTATATTTCTGTAATATCTCCGTATTAAATAAATAAATAAATAAATAAGGGACAGGAGATGTAAAAAGGATGGGAGGTTAAGGGGATCCAGTGGGCTAACTACCACCACCAATGAAAAAAAAAAAACATATCTTCTTTTACAGATCGTATTCGCAAAAGTGTCAGTACAATTCAATCATGTCAATTTAAGACCCACGGCAAAGAACCTAGGATCACCAACCTGGGACTAGATATCATTTATGCCAAAAACGGCCGTTTTTGGCGTTCATGCTATCTAGTCCTAGGTTTTTGGCCTTAGGTTTACGGCTATGGTTTCTAAAAATCACTATTGACGTGATTGATAGATTGCACTGACACTTTTTGCAAATCTATCGCATAAAACCGCCAAACCGGGCATGTACCTATGACTTTGTTTTCTAAGTTATGTTCATTTGTGAAGTTATAGTAGCAATACCACTCGCTAACGGTGAAGGAAAACATCGTGAGGAAACCTGGGTGTCTGAGCTATTCACATGCCTCAGCGCTTGAAATCGCCAACCCGCGGTGGGCACGCGTGGTGATTAAGCCCATACTCTCTCTCTGAGAGAAGGCCTGTGCCCTACAGTGGGACGTATATAGGCTGCTTATGATGCTTATGATGAAAACCGCCAAGCGATATCTAGGATAAGTCAGCTTTGTTCCTCTACCGAAGTATTTTGGGGTATATGTGTGCCATCTGCTGCCCTGGATTCTATGGGCCGCGTTTCATAAAGTCATAGTTCATAGTTTGTTAAGAAAATTCGATGTTCATCAAAAAAATGTCTATTGTTCATAAGTACAATTGTTCTTTACTAATCAACTTTACGAGTACATTGAATAGATCTGGCTTATTTGAATATAACGATGTTCCGTGACATTGCAATTAAGGGGCTTCAAGGAGTAACACTAGCGCCACCGAGCAAAAGAAACATCTTATTTTTACAGATCGAAGTTGTGAAAAGTGTGTATAATCTGCCAATCCTATTAATAGCGATTTTTAGGACCCATGGCCGTGAACCTGAGGCAAAAAACCTAGGACTAGATAGCATTAACGCAAAAAACGGTCGTTTTTGCTATCTGGGCCCAGGTTCGTGATCCTAGGTTTTTTTTTTTTTTTTAGGGCCTTAAAGTCACTGTTAACGCGATTGAGAGATTGTACAGACACTTTTTGCAAACTTGATCTATAAAAGAAGATAATATTATGATTTTTTTTCATTGGCTGCGCTAGTTAGCGCTCTGGATCCCCTTAAATAGATAGACAGGGATAAAGAACATTTTATTGCACAGCCAGAAAAAGAATAACGGTGTTATTTATAAAAAACATAATTCTTCTAAAACACTCCTCAAACGCATTTTAAATAACTATGGTCTTTCCCTTTACAATAAACGATTTAAACAGCATTTAAGGAGCGTTTTAAGGAATCAGGTCTTTATAAATAAGACTGTTCTTCCTACTTGTTAATATGTGGGTTAATCGCCTATTAGATGCTGTGCACTTTAATCGGTATTGTTAAAACGACTTTGCAACAAAAATGTAAAGGTTTACCTGCCGTCGACTGTAGATCGAATTGTTATAGTAAACCATAATTTATAGTTCTATGAAGTGGAACCCAGGTGTCGATATTGTTTAGATTCCTCAAGTCAGATACAGGTAACTTTGCGACATAAATGTCAAGGTCAACCTATTGTCGATTGTACAAACTACGAGCTAGAAGGTGAATTGAAAAAAAATACTTAAGAAATCAGAGTACATAGGCAGGCATTGCAATCTCCGAAAGTGATTTCATTCCTTTATGTTTTCACAATTTTGGACGATAATGTTATTGAATCGTGTTGAACAGTTTCATTGCGATCTGGCCACGCAGTGAGTAAATTGAATTACAATGGACATCAACGGTTCGGTGCACTCATAATAATCAACAATCTTCGGCGGAAAATGGCTGAACACATACCTTTCGGCCGCTTCGTGCTTCGTAACCAGTCGCGTTCGTATATTTTTTCATCCTTGTACGAAACAAGAAGCGATCGAATACTTTTTCGTCCTTGTACGAAACCAGTTGCGATCGAATACTTTTTTGTCCTTGTACGAAACCAGTTGCGATCGAATACTTTTTCGTCCTTGTATGAAACCAGTTACGGACGAAACTTTGTACAAATAGAATAATTGAATTGTATTTATTCAGTTTATTCGCGGACCGGTTACGTACAAGGACGAAAAAGTATTAGATCGCAACTGGTTTCGTACAAGAACGAAAAAGTGTTCGATCGCAACTGGTTTCGTACAAGGACGAAAAAGTGTTCGATCGCAACTGGTTTCGTGCAAGGACAAAAAAGTATTCGATTGCAACTAGTTTTAAACAAGGATGAAAAAATATTCGATCGCAACTGGTTACGAAACACCAGTTACCCAGGCGGCTGAAAGGAACACATAGGGCAAAATTATTTGTGAATTTTCATTCGCTGGTCTCAAATACGAAATTAAATTTTTTATTTCATTTTATATATATATAATATATATATATTATGCCCGATCTATTTAGATCTCATAAATTCATAAATTCAATTGTATTCAAGTTACAAAATAACAGATTTATTATGGGTATACCTACCTATGTTTCTATTTTGAATGACAGGTTTTTCTTATTAAACACTCTTGATAAGGTTACCTTAGATTGGCCTAGCAATTAACGTTAGATAAATTTTCATTTTTTTCATGGATTATTTTCAACACTTTTTAGAGTCAGGTATTCGTCCGTCACTTATGTAGGTTCTGACCGAATACAAGCGTCACGGGTTGTCAACCGGGAACCTGTGACCTGTGACATGCTGAGTCAAGAAGCTTTTCTTGTACCATGGCGCACAGCGTCTCCAACATATCACTTCAACACTACTGTGTGATTGTTTAGAATTAGATTATCTATTATTACTTTTTACTTTAAGCTTTTTTACTGGTTTCGCGTTTTATTATTTGTAAGATTTTATGTGTGTTGTGGTATCTGAATAAACGTTTTTCAATTTCAGTTCAATTTTAATTTCAAGTGAAAAACAACTTCCTTGCAACACAATCACTAATGTCCCGTTCCAAAACCCGTGGATACCCTGTGCCATGGTAACCAGGCAATAACATCACAAACAGGGAAATACAGCAACGCAAACGTGGAAGTGGACACAGACTGAGGCCGCTAAACGGCGAAACAGAGGTCGTGGGTTCAATTCCCACTAAAGGCTGCCGAAGTTGATATGGTTTGGCAGTCAAGTGGGTTGACGTCTAGACCAACGATACAGACGATGGGCCACTCGTACTTGCCTATTTGGCAAATATTAACCATCTATTGCCGGATTTTTGACGAATCCTTAGCACTGGTTTTGTAACACACGAACACGAATGGTCAAGTAAACATTAAAGTTGCAAAGTCGAACTTAATGTAACGCTATAGAGTGCACGGATGTAAAGGCTGATGCGCGTCGTCAGTCCGTAAGTTAATCTGTGCCCGCTAGGCATCATAATACGTCTCCGTGTCTCAAGGAAGTGAGCAATGAAAGAGATTGGCCCAACCGTCTGCAATCCGTAAGAACGTTCGTTAATGTCTACTGCGCAATTTTCCGTTCCAAACGGTACCAAAACGCATTGTTTCAGTAGGTAGGTACTGGTGAATAGGAGGTTGGTATAGTTATTATGTGGGTTGTGTGGTATTCCGTGTGGTGCCGGATTAAGAATAGTGTCACTCCATTTCGCTCCGTGGATGTCGTAGAAGGCGACTAAGGAAATAAATTACCAGGAGACGGGCGCATACTGCGATCGCCAACCCACCTGCCAAGCGTGACGATTATGGCAAAACCCTTTATGGTTAGAGAAAACCATGAGGGAGGCCTATGTCCTGCAGCGCGCGTAAAAATGGCTGATGATGATGATAGTTATTATGTAGGGACTTACTTGGGAAGTTGTATATTCAAGAGCACAAGAACCTTGCTTTTAATTCGAATTAAATGTTTATTTCCCATCTCATTGAAGTTTAAAATGAAAATTTATAGGTTGTTCGGGAAAAAATATAAGTACTTCTGGAATTTACACAACTACGATGATTGTGGTGGTTGTAGGGAAATAAAAAAAAATTCCATCTCTTAAATTAGACGTAAAACTGTGTTTCAAGAGTTTATTTATAATACACTAGCTTTTGCCCGCGACTTTAGCCGCATGGAATGAATAATTTCCGGGATGCAAAGTATCCCATGGCCTTCCCCGGGACTCAAATTATCTCCGTGCCAAATTTCATCTAAATCCGTTCTGCCATTATTGCGTAATTATAACAAACATCCAAACATCTTCAACAACTTTCGCATTTATAATATTAGTAGGATTTATTTGTATATTTTTTCTCCAAAATGATCTACGAGATTTTTAAATGGATACCTAGTTTAACTTGTAACGTTGATTAAATCACTGTTTCTATGTTACTTTAATTAAAAACATTTTGATTTCACGCCACCATGTCAAATGTGCCAATTATTTGTGATTAATTCGGAGTGTATGTGTGTGTGGATTTATACGATCCACATAAGCGAGAGAGCCAATGGGCTTAAAAAGAGTGAATATTTATGACTGTAGTGCGTGTTTGGGTGAGTGTGTGTGAGTTTGTGCAGGTATGTACGTTTCAGATGATTTTTTTTAAGAGCAAGTGTAGATACCTACGTATATTTTTATGTAACATTTAAAACAAGTAAATAAATTATAACGGTCTTACTTATAAAACCGCGATTCCATGAAACACTCCTCAGATGCAATAGACAAATAGTCTGCAGTAATGGGAAATACGTAACCACAGATTTATTTAAACTGCTTCTAAGGAGTATTTTAGAGGAATCGAGTTTTTATAAATAAATCCGTAAGCGTGTAAGACGGCCTTACTATTTTATCGGCGACGCCAACAATGGACGATAACGGTAACTGCACTTCATTTTATTCCGTGCTACGGCCAGCCAAGGTCGCAGTAAATACATGAAACTGTATGTCATGTCGTCACGTTTATCGTCCAATGTGAACCCGACCAATAGGTTAGGTTTTTTTTTTATTCCATTAGTTAAGGAGCACCGACATAGCACACGTACAACCTTTACATGGAATGTAGGTTCAATTTATCATTTTTATATGCATCCCCATGACAGGTGCACAAAACATTTGCCTTCATCTTAGCCTAACTTATAGGGAAAAAAAACAATTTTCTGGGACATACAGTAATGATAACACTAGATAACACTGATCTGGCAAACGATGTTTTGCCGCAATAATTAGCCTACGATCTATTCTCAGACCTATGTACCAAATATACACAAAAAAACATAAAAATCGATGAAGCCGTTTCGGAGGTGTTCGATAGCAAACACTGTGACACAAGATTTTTATATATAAGATTAATTTTGTTTCCAGATACTAAGCAGAAGCAAGACACAAATACTCAACCACCGACACCAACACTTGTGTAAAAAAATACGTTGTATTGGGGCAAAGTGGGAGGGAGGCCGGTCATTAACTAACCGCATGGTGCTTGTGGGATTTTGGCGGAATTTAGTAAAGTAATTTTAACATTTTAATGATTTCATTATTATTTTTAGGATTCCGTACGTCAAAACGAAAAAAATGGAACCCTTACAGGATCACTTTGTCGTCCGACCGTCCGTCCGTCCGTCCGTCCGTCCCTCCGTCTGTCTGTCAAGATGCTTTATCTCGGGAAAGCGAGGAGTTAAAACCATAAACTCAGATCAACAGTCCCTTAAAGCTACGAAAAAAACAAACTTCTAAGTTAACGTAAAAAAAGGTTACGGCCGTTTACGACGCAAAAGACGTATATCTCGACACTCGAGGGAATCAAAATTTATAGGGCACTTTCCGTTGACCTAGAACTATGAAATTTGGCAAGTTATATTGGCTTATACTACAAGAACAGGGAAAAGTCTGAAAACTATACATTTGTAATTAAATCATTAAAAAAAATTGTCTTTGAAGTGGAAAAGCTCGGAAAAAACTGCGAAATTCGATTCCTGAACTATTTTATAATATATAAGTACCTACAAGTTTGTACGAATCCTGGGTAGGCGTGTTCGACGCGCACTTGTCCGGTTATTTTTTTGTTAGTGGAAGTCCTTCAGGGTGGTCCCATATAAATTTGGTCAAGATCTGTCCATGGGATTCATAAGAAAGTCTTAGAACTCTTGTTTTTAGTGCGAAGTCTTTTTTTTTGTTGTTAAAAGTTAGTTAAAATGTATGGTTTGGTAGGAATTCCATAACATGTAACACAGAAAGAAAACCAGCCAAGTGCGAGTTAGACGCATGCATCAAGGGATCCGCACAAAACGTATTTTTTCGCTTATTAAGTTCGGGGCGTATAGCGGATTACCAACTCACACTTCGCCGGTTTTTGTCATTTGTTGTTATATTACAGGGAATACAATGAAACGAGTACAAGTTGGCACTTATATATATTACCGTATTAAAGATAGAGCTGAAACAAAAACATGCATTAAAACGCAATTTCAGTATTCACCGTACTATCATTAATACTGTCATGCGCACGTAAAAATTATCATGTGCACGTGCGTAGAGCCGTTTCACACCTCCACTCCGACTCCCCAAGGTTTGCTAGAAGAAATATCTCACGGAGATAAGCTCGCCGTTGTACATATGTCTTCTTTCTGTACTGTGTTTTTTTGTGCAATAATGTATATAAAAAAACATAATTTTTTGGGTAAATCGCCATAATAACGCATTTTCAACATGCCTTTTATATGCCGGTCGGTCATACAGATAGGAAGACAGATAGACTTATGGTGATATATAGAAACGTCTTATATTGCGTTTTACTAAGCCGTTGTCTACACGTAAAGAAACCGTTGGCATGAATCGTTAAAACACAGGAAACAATAATGTCTAAAAGTTATTTACACCTCCTGATTCATTCATTCATTTCATTCACTCAAGAAATATCAACACCTGCTATCAATTTCTTGGCTTTTAAAGAATTTTAAAAAAATTGCTTACCATATTGTCTATCCTAATGTTAGAAAATTTGGAAGTTTATATGTCTGTAGGGAGTAATCTCCGAAACTAGTCGTCTCATTTCGAAAATTCTTTCACCAGTCTTTAGAATGGACCTTCAGGATGGACATGAATTCAACTATCACGCGAACGAAGTTCTCGGGCACTGCTAGGGAAAAATAAAGTTAAATATTGGCACTTTCGCTAGTGCCGAGGGTAGTAAACTAACCGTTAATTCTTTTAAAAAGACGCCTGTCACCTCAGTCTACCGAGTACACTTCAGTCTACCGAGTACATCTCAGTTTACCGAGTACACCGCAGTCTACCTATTACACCTCAGTCTACCGAGTACATCTCAGTCTGACGAGTACACCTCAGTCTACCGAGTACAACTCAGTCTACCGAGACCGAAGTACGTTTCGGTACTTGCATAAGTACCAAAACGTCGGAAAATTGTAAAATGACTCTATAAATATCCGTGAAAATTCAGTTTTTATAATGTCCAGTGCTCGTGTTAACCTTAGAAAATACTATATAAATACAGTCCCGTTTGACACACTTCGGTGCTGAAACCTAAAAAAATCTTAGTACAATTTCTGCTCTTTAATGCCAATCATGATAAATTAAATCAAAATTATTATAATAATAACTTCCACACAATACAATCACTCGACCTGGTCCCAAACTAGGATACGCTGTACTATGGTAACCAGGCAAGGACGTCACAAACATGAATATACACCCAGACTGGGGCCATTCGTACAAATGTACGGCGGCCCCCAGTGGGAATCGAACCCACGACCTCTGTTTTGGTGACTAAGCGCCTTAATGGCTAGACCAACGAGGCAGTCAATAAAGGCATAATTATTGAGGCTAAGGTGTTCACACACCTCAGCGCTTAAAATTGCCAATACGTGATGGGCACGCGTAGTGATTAAGTGCGTATTCTCTCTCTCTGAGAGAAGGCCTGTGCCCTGTAGTGGGACGTATATAGGCTTCATCATCATCAGCCATTCGACGCCCACTGCAGGACATAGGCCTTCTTAACCAAAAAGGGTTTTGCCATAATCGCCACGCTTGGTAGGCGGGTTGGCGATCGCAGTATGCTGATGAAATCTCAGGAAGACGCTGCTGCCCGTCTCCTGGTAATGTATTTTCGTCGCCTTCTACGACATCCACGGAAGGAAATGGAGTGACGCTATTCTTAATCCGGCGCCACACGGAATACGCACAGAATATAGGCTTCATAAAAAAGGCATATTACCTAATCCCACGCCTTGGGTTCAAAAGGTCCGCAACTCAACCGTTCTGCATAGAATGATGAAGAAGAAGACAGAGGTACTTAACACCAACAAGAAACGGAAGCTAGAGTATGTCGGGCATATAATGCGTAGCACCAAATACAGTCCAGGCAAGAATCCAGGAAGAAGGAGACCTGGGAGACCAAAGATATCATGGCGACAGCGGTTTCAACATTTCAAATTACGTTAATCAACAAATAAATTTGATTAACATAATGTTAAATATAGATAATATACATTTTCGGTGAATTTATTATAAAACTAAATATTGGTGCAGCAACTGAGCAAATATACTGCAGATAACCGCCGTGCGTATTTGAGTAGCCGGTTAGTCAGCTAGCACATAAAAGATGTCGATGACTGTAGGACGTTACGAGTCCTCTAGAATAATGAAACAAATAAAACTTTCTTGTAGTCTTAATTCGGCAACTGCTACTTACACTACATAGGTGATATGACCAATCAAATGCTGTAGTGCCTGGGGCATAATTTGTCACCTAACCCATACACAGTCGGCTGAATACACAGAAAAGACAACGAGTTTTCTAATAGGATGCTTAAGCTGTATTTCATTCAGCTTTTGTCTTCCTGTAAACCAACTATTGATACAATAGTGTCTATCAAGTTGTTGGCTCGACAAAAATATCGACCCCTATTACCAATATCTTGGACATAGCTGAGCGAAATGAAATTAAGGTGAGGGGCTATCCTCCTATAAAGCGAAGGTGCCGAGCGCATTAGGATTTTCGTACAGTTCTAAAGAGGTCTCATTCCCTTCATCATCATCATCAGCCCTTTGACGCCCACTGCAGGAGATAAGCATGGTTTTCACAACCATGAGAGGTTTTGCCATAATCGCCACACTTGGCGGGCGGGTTGGCGATCGCAGTATGTGGTTGGAATCTCAAGAAGACGCTGCTACCCGTCTCCTGGTAATTTATTTCCTTAGTCGCCTTCTACGACATCCACGGGAGGAAATGGAGTGACGCTATTCTTAATCCGGCGCCACACGGATCCTCATTCCCTTAATAAAATATTATTTGGAGTTATGAAAAAGATTAACAGTGTGGGTCGCTATACTGCATCCCATTATCTCCAGTGATAGCTTATTCCACATAAACCGACAATTTTTTACCAGTTCCTTGGCAGCCTCGAAAAGCAACATAGCCGAATTGGTTGCCAACCTCCGATAGGAGACAGCACATAAAGAAGAAGAATACTATCCCATTCGACACCCTTTGAGTACAGAACCGTAAAAAAATCTTAGCAAAATCTTACTCTGTAATTTTTACTCTTGCATGCCAAACTCCACACTACAATGCATGTTTAACAAACACACGTTATATCTACTCTCTTTGACTGGTGGACAATGAGTACAATGGACAGCAGGCGACCTATACATTTTATTGCAAAGACGTCCATAATGCAATTCCAAAAGTCCAAGTATAATGCACACAAGAATGTAAAGTTGAGCTATCGACAAGACTTAAGTAGATCTTGGTCAGAGAGCTATATAATTCGGATCACTTCGAAATAATACATCGATCTTCAACTCACGAGTCAAAATTGTATCATCTCTCCCGGGTTATTTCAAGTCGGTATTTATAATACCCGAGTGCGAGCGAGATGCGTAACTACGAAAAAGTGGTAGAATACTTTCTCTCATTCTAACTCTCTCACTCATGATTAGGCGGAGCTACTAAACTCTGCGAAAAGTAAGTAAGTCTAGTAAGTCCTCATAGGAGAAGAATTAGAAATGGAAGTCTTTAGAAATAACCCTGCTCTAGATAATCTATCTTTTAAATCACATAGATTATCTAGATCAGGGATATAGAGACTTCAGTTCCTAACTCCTCATTTATGAGGATCTACTTACTTACTATATAATTCCGTTTTCTCATATTATATATTCTATCTTACTATGGGATTTAAAGATATAAAGATAGGACATATATCTGAAAACGAAATGTTAGGATGAGTGAGTAGATTTTCATAGGAGAGGAGTTACTTAACAATAGAAATCTTCAGAAAGAACGCTGGTCTTGATAGATAGATAGATAGATAGAATATTCTTTATTGTATGTACACCAGGAATTACATATGAGTCTATCTATCTTTAAATGACTTAAATCAAGATCATCATCATTGTCATCATCAGCCATTTGACGCCCACTGCAGGACACAGGCTTCCTCCGTGGTTTTCATAACCATGAAGGGTTTTGCCATAATCGCCACGCTTGGCAGGCGGGATGGGGATCGCAGTAAGCGGTTGGAGTCTCAGGAAGACGCCGTTGCGGTACATTTCTATACAAAAAATTAATTTGCAAATTTAAACCTAAATACCGTTCGATGGTATTTAGGTTACAAATAGGTTCTGTCGAGTGTACTGAGAAGTTTATAAGACACATCCTGTACTTACCCGCGATGACTATCACGTACTGGCGTAAAAACGGCCCCATCGGCTTCATTAGATTTGTGAACATTTTTCAGGCGTTTCGGTCACTTTGATTCACTCAACAGGTACTATACTGGTATTGTATTCAAACACTAACAGAGGAAGTACCAGGAACCTACAAAAGAAATAATTCTTATAACTTTTTTCTTTCGTAATACTTTAAACAAGATTGGGAAAATATAATGTATTTTTGAATTGGGTATGTTATAAATAAATAATATTTAAGGCTCTGGCTACCCACTGCTTATCTTGCTGCTATTTTCAGGAAACTTTTTACACTATTAAACAATTTTTAGTATATTACACCACAAACTTTGGACATTTGGACTTTTGATAAGTAAAAGATTTTTTCATATTTAGAATAAATTAATAAAATGTAAAACTATCGAACAATCCAGAATAAACCACCACTGTATAATATAAACCACTGTCTGTGTACATGCTTAACCTGCTACGATTTTCAGGATATTTTTTACGTGATTGAAAAATCTTTAGTAATGTACCTCACAAACTTTGGACATAACCCTATAGTAAATAAAAGATATTTTACATATTTAGAATAAATAAATAGCATTTTCCAAAATTATTTAAATTAAATCAAAGGCTAAGTACCTGCTCAACCCACTGCGATATCCAAGTATTTTTTTACGCGATTAAACAATCTGCCTATAAAATAAATTACACTGCAAACTTTGGACATAAGTGCGCGATAATACCTACTTGGAGAGAGAGAGAACTTATTATTTAATAAACCACCGGAAATCCGTCACAAACGCGACGTCAATCCTCAACCGAGTTTTCTGCAGTACTGTATATCATAAAAAAAACACCGGCCATCTAACAACGGAAGGTGATAAAAACACAAGTTAAATACAACTCTGACCTACGGCAAAAAGGTTGACAATAGACTGACCGCGAGAGATGAAGTTTCAATACGCAAATAGGGTAAAGTCGACAGCAACTTGACCGATACCTTCGAGTTGCAAAGTCACCCGTAAAGCAAATGGACGAAGTACACGTGTATTAAGGCCGGTGTGCTGTCAACTGTACTTTGCACACTTATTATATCACCGCCACTATAGTTATGACTGACTTATATTGCTTTTTACGTACCTACTGTAAGAACTGAAAGGACCCTAAAAACAGAACAGCTAAAAGGCTTCGATTTTCCTTTTTTAGGGTTCCGTACCCGAAAAGGAAAAGCGGAACCCTTATAGAATCACTTCGTTGTCGGTCCGTCCATCTGTATATCGGGAACGCGTAGAGGTATCGAGTTGAAATTAAAATCATATACTCAAGTCTACAGTCCCTTGTAGCTGTAAAAAAATCAAACTTCCAAATTAACATAAACAAAAGTTACAGCCGTTTATGCCGCACAAAACGTACATTTCGACTCCCAAGGGAATCAAAATATATACGGTACTTTCCGTCCACCTAGAACTATGATATTTGGCAAATAAAATCGTCTTATACTCGTACTAAAAGTACAGGGAAAAATCTGAAAACTATAAATTTGCGATTAAATCGTAAAAAATGGTCTTCGAAGTTCGGGAAAAGTTCGTTACCTGCACATTTGTACGGAACCCTCAATGGGCGAGTACGACTCGCACTTGTTTTCTTTAGCCTTAAATTTTTTGAGTATTGAAGGACATCCAGTCTAGTAATATTATAAATGTGAAAGTTTGTGAAGATGTTTGGTTGTTTGTTACTCAATCACGCAATAACGGCTGAACGGATTTAGATGAAATTTGGTGTGGAGATTGTTTGAGTCCCAGGGAAGGACATAGGATACTTTTTATCCCGGAAATTACTCATTACAAGCGGACGAAGTCGTGGGCGAAAGCTGGTACTATAATATAATATAAGTGTCAAACTTTGTGTGATTATAGTGACAACTAATAGTATAAAACAACTAAATACTTACTTAATCAAATCCGGTTAATTGTCAGTCGTATCGTACCTCAATAAGAAAAACCTATTGTTGCTACATACCTAAGCAGTATTACATTTATTTTTAGGGTTCCAAACCGAAAGGGTGACGGACCCTATTACTAAGACTCCACTGAGCGTCCGTCCGTCCGTTCGTCTGTCCCCAGGCTGTATCTCTGAACCGTGATAGTTAGACAGTGGACATTTTCACAGATGATGTATTTCTGTTACCGCTATAACAACTAATATTAAAACCAGAATAAAATTAATATTTAAGGGGGGCTCCCATACAACAAACCTGATTTTACTGCCGTTTTTTGCTCGATATTAATAACGGCAACAGGTAGACAGATAGGTTGTATAGATAATGATCCCGAACTCTCACTTGGCCGGTTAATTTTTTTTTTTATGTAGCCTATATTCGTCCCACTACAGGGCACAGGCCTTCTCTCGGCGAGAGAGTATGGGCTTAATCGCCACGCGTGCCCACCGCGGATTTGAGCTTATTTGAGCACCCCAGACACTCAGATTTCTTCACCATGGTTTCCTTCACAATTAGCGAGTGGTATTGCTACTATAACTTCACAAATATACGTAACTAAGAAAACAGAGTCATTGGTACATGCCAGGATTCGAACCCACGACCTCCCGAATGTGAATAGGGGATGTATGGACGGATGTAACGGTGGGCAAAATAAAAAATGCCCGAAACCGGCGTGCGTTCATGCAGCGACTAGTGAAGCGGAAGAGGTTTGTCAGAATCGTGGCAATTGGCAAACCCCGGTATCTGCCTACCCCACAGGGATACAGGCGTGAGTTTATGTAATGTTGATTTAGGACGAAATGGTCTGTCAGTCGGTGTGTGTCCCAATTTGGCCAATTCCTTAGTCAGTTGGACCATAAATTACAATGTAAAGACTAAAATAGACGAGTACGTCCCTCGCTCTTAAAGGGCCATTGTCAGTTGAAACGGGTCGTCAATGAAACGAGGTATCTTCGTAATCCAGGGCTTAGAACTGGCACATTCGAATCGCAGATCGCTCCGTCGCAAAATGTCCACTTCGCAAAATGTCTCTTTAGTAAAAGTATGTGACCTTTTGTTTCATTTAATATGTGTATTTAATTTTTTGTGACGACCTCGTGGCGCAGCGGTAGTGCATCTGCATACCATGCGAGAGGTCCTGGGTTCGAATCCCGGCTGGGGACCAAAAAAAAAACCCCCAGGTCTTGGATGTTTATGTGATGTCGTTGTTTCTGGTTCCCACAACACAGGGTATCCTAGTGTGGGGCCAGACGCAATGTAAGTGCCTGTATGTAAATGTTTATGTTTATTTTAACTCTTAAAAAACAATGAACCAAACTGGACATTTTGCGAAAGAGACGTTATGAGAAGTGGACGTTTTGCGAACGGTGGACATTGTGCGAAGTGTACATTATGCGACGGAGCGTCGCAGATAGACCTCACAGAATATGTGTATGACCTGCATAATATTATTATTATTTTTAGAGATCATAAGCAGCCTATATACGTCCCACTGTAGGGCACAGGCCTTCTCTCAGAGAGAGAGTAAAAGAGATAAAATCCCGCAATGCCTCTTTCTTCAAATTTTTAGCCGTACTTCAGTAGTTATAGAAATTTATCATACTTGTCTGCCTCTTTCGTCTAGCGGTATCACGTTTGATTACCATGCCGGAGGTTATGGGTTTGATTCCCACTCGAGTGCGCCGTACATTTGTACAAATCGCCTCATTCTGGGTGTGTTTCCATGTTAGTGATGTCCGCGCCTGGTTACTACGGGGTATCCTAGTTTGGGACTTGTTTGGAAGTTATTGTTATTATTTATTTATTTACGGGTTTTTAATAAGATATCACGTATAAAATGATAATAGAACAATATCATGGTTTACTACAAAAATTCGATGTGCATTCATAAGCAGCCTATATACGTCCCACTGCTAGGGCACAGGCCTTCTCTCAGAGAGATATTATGGGCTTAATCACCGCGCGTGCCCACCGCGGGTTGGCGATTTCAAGCACTGAGGTATATGAATAGCTCAGACACTTAGGCTTCACCGTTAGCGAGTGTTATTGCAACTATAACTTCACAAATGTACATAACTTAAAAAAAAAGTCATAGGTACATGCCCGCACTGGGACTCGAACCTGGGTCTCTCGCTTCCGAGTCCAATGTTCTACTCACTAGGGGACCACCGTTCTTGACTGTGAATTGCAAGCCGATTGACCCACAAATTAAAAAGTAGGAAAACTAATTATTGTACTAACCGGCTACGCAATATGCATCGAATTGTCATAATAAACTGTGAATGATTACTGTAGTTTTCGTGTTCCGTGTGGTGCCGGATTAAGTATAGCGTCACTCCATTTCCTTCCGTGGATGTCGTAGAAGGCGACTAAGGAAATAAATTACCAGGAGACGGGAAGCAGCATCTTCCTGAGATTCCAACCGCATACTGCGATCGCCAACCCGCCTACCAAGCGTGGCGATTATGGCAAAACCCCTCATGGTTATAAAAGCCACCAAGGAGGCCTATGTCCTACAGTGGGCGTCAAATGGCTGATGATGACTGTAGGTTTATAAGAGGTGGCCTTGATGTCGACTGCCTCATTACTCTAGCGGTAGCACGGTTGACTAACATTCTAGAGGTCATGGGTTCGATTCCTGCTGGAGGCTTTAATTTGCACATGGCCTCAGTCTGGGTATTTTTCTATGTTTGTGACGTGACGTCCTTGTCTGATAACCATTAGGCAGGCAAATATGTGTGATGGAAGTTGAGTTATAGAATTTGGTCCTTAGCCAGGAAGATGGAAGTGGAACTTCCACGCCCCCTCATCCATCCAGGAAGATGGATGTTATTAATTAATATTGTAGTACACGCAAAGGCAAGGCACGTTAAGCTGTTGGTGCCGGCTGCCGTCGATAGATGACAGTCGTTAAGCCAAGTCAGAGGCCTTAGGGCGGCTTGACAACTTCTGACAGTAGACGAGCCACTAGTCTACAAGCCTCCACCAATCCGGACTTGGCCCCCGTGGTGGAGTATGGCCTATACCTTCCTCAGGGAAGAGACCCGTGCCCCTCGGTGGGGGCATAATGGGTTGATGATGATGATTGTAGTACAACCATGAGTCACTCGTTGTCGTTGTTATATTTAATTTATTATACTCGGATCTTAATTTTATTTAATACGCCAATCACGTTTAATGTATTTATATAATGTTTTACAACATCAATACGAGGGTGTCTTGGGCTATATATAAAATAGCATAAAATCACTAAAAACAAAAAAAATAAGAAACTGAAATAAAAAATAGCCAACAACCCGACTGCTGAGCATGAACAACTTAGCAGACGGGACCCAAATTCAGCAATGTAACTCCTTAGGTTGGTCCCGCCTGCTTAGTAGTCAATGCTCAGCAGGTTATATTTTATTTAATTTTTTTTTATTATAACTGCTTCGAAGATAGAGCGAGGTCGAAAAGTGCTCAAATCGCTTCGTGGCAACATAAATGCACAGCGCGAGCCGGTCGAAAAGTTGGCCTGGCGCACTCTGTGCGCCTTGATGTTATGCCTGACGTTAAGCATTCCATAAAGAGGTTTTATCCTTCTTGGACTCCCACAACCTTATCACAGGGAATCCTACTTTGGGACCAGAACAAGTGATTGTGAAGTGTAGTTGTTATGTTGTATTATCGTCACCTTACGTTGTGTAACATTATTTTATAATATACTTATTCCCAGTTTCTCGTACACTAACACGCTGTTAATCTACTGTTAACAGCTGTCAATTGACCAAAGTGCACACACAAAAAACCACTGACAGCTGTTAACAGTAGATTAACAGCTTGTTAGTGTACGAGAAACCGGAGGTTAACCCCGGTTTCTCGTGCCCTAACAGTTAATCTACTGCTAACAGCGAACGTTGTGTGAACATTGAATATATACTGGTCCAACGATGTGATGCAGTTACGGTGATCGTTCAATGAGAGCCCGGCGATTGGTGCGAACTGAACCAGTATGAGATTAAGGACTGCAAGAATGCATCGTAAAAAAAAACACGTCGTTAACGTAATAACATACCGTTGAATAACATAACTTGATGATAGAATCAGTGATAACTTGATAAGTATACAACGCGATGAGGTCGTATTGTAATAACTAATAATTACTCGTGCATTTCATCACGGGTGACATTTTCAGTGGCATCGCATAGACCACCTTCAATAAATATGGCAGCCTTTAAACGTCCCACTGTAGATTACAGGCCTTCTCTCAGGGAGAGAGTATGGGCTTAATCACCACGCGTGCCCACCGCGGATAGGCAATTCCAAGCACTGAGGTATGTGAACACTAGTCGGGCATATCAATTGTCAAAAGTCACTAAGGCTTCCTGCCTACTATTTTAGCTCAGTGTAAATTAAATGTGCACTATGTAAAAGATCTATTTTTTATCTTTAAACAACTTGGTACACGATAATAAAAGCGACCACGACGTCCTAGTAGTTAATGCTATACACAGTTTGTTCTATGACAAGTAAGTATCTATAAAAATATCTATTTGTGAGTACCTAAAAACACTGAGACTTTAAATTTTTGGCTAAAATGTGATCGTCTAGCCTATCAAATAGAACCCTTTGTTGTGAAATAGTAACCAGGATCTTTTTAGGGAGTCGAAATTTCCAAAGCAATTAAACAGCTAGAAAGAGTTAAAAACATAAAAAGATAGATAGATAGAATATTCTTTATTGTTGTACACCAGGAATTACATATGAGAATTCAACAATCTATTTATTTATCAAGCTTTGTAGAAATATTAACGTTTGAAACACATTTTAGTGAACACAGTTTAGCACAGGTTAGAATATTAACAGTAATCGTTAATCTTAGTTTAGTTTGAGTAAATATTTGATTTTAGTTTATTTTTGTACATAGATTGTAGTTAGACTCTGTGCCCGGTTATTATTTTTATTCATCATCATCATCAGCTATTTGACGCCCACTGCAGGACACAGACCTCTCTCATGGTTTTTAACCATGAAGAGTTTTGGCATAATCGCCACGCTTGATAGGCGGGTTGGCGATCGCAGTATGTGGTTGGAATCTCAGGAAGACGCTGCTGCCCGTCTCTTGGTAATTTATTTCCTTAGTCGCCTTCTACGACATCCACGGAAGGCAATGGAGTGACGCTGTTCTTAATCCGGCACCACACGGACATTGTTTTTATTAGATTGATTCAAGTTCTCATTAGTTTGGTTTATTATACTTTTAATTGATTGCTCTACGTAACAATTTATTTTATTGTGTAAATGAAGTCTGATTTGCTTCAGGAATATTTTACATAATTTTATTCTCTATTTGCAAAATAAGTATTTTGAGTTCTTTACTGAATTTATAATAAAAAAAATTATTAGGTTTTTAATGGATAACATTATCAGACACCTACGGGCCCCTCATTGTTCAATCTACAGATTGCCCTTGACTTGACTTTCTTCTTTACTATTTTTTTGCTGACAACTTTTCACACAGCCAACTTTTATGAACGTTGTTTTGTGTTTTGGAACCAAACGTTGGAATCTATTATAATTTTTTTGTAGAAAATTAAATAGTTTATTGGTTGAGAAGCCATCGTTTTATTTCTTTTTTTTTTTTTTATTTTGTAATGTGAAAGTATTCGCCATTATTGCCCGAAATAATAAATATTTAATATTATTTATTGCAAAAAGGCGCCATCTAGCGAACCTCTAATACTACAGCAAACTTTGTTTAATTTTGGAGGAGGCCTATGTCCAGCAGTGGACTCCTTGTGGCTGAATGATGATGATGATGATGAAAGATACAATTACAGAAAAGCAGACAAACAGACAATTTGTAACAAAAAGTAAAGGTTACAGATTGTCTGTTTTTCCTGAAAGGTACATACCATAAATTTCCTAAAATTTGTAGGTAAAAGTTAAATTAAAATAAGTGATAGAATGAATGGGTGATTTTTAGTTTTTTTTTTCTGTAATTATTGAGTTTTATTTTCCTTCTCCCGCCCTCTGTTATATCATTCAGAACCTCTCTTAGGCTGGCCGGAAGTAATTTTGATACCTACACTTGCCTGTTGTTTAAGTTTTTAATTTTATTTTTTTTAATTTTTGTGTAATAAAGCGTCACAAAAATGCACATGTATTACGTATTAGCTCGTTTCAGATAGCTCTGCGCAGCAACCGGTGTTTTTGTTTGTAATTAAGTATTATCAGCAGCTATTATGCATGCATCGTGACATTCTCCGCTATTTCATTAGCACTGTGTATTGTTCAGTCTACGGCAGGTCGGCCTTTACATTTGTTGCAAAGTCACCCGTAACGTAACTGAGTAGAGTGCACGCGTGTAAGAATAGAATAGAATAGAAATCGTTTATTAGCAAAACTTATAATAACTAATAAAATAATAATAATAACTTCCACATAATACAATCACTTGACCTGGTGCCAAACTAGGATTGGCCATTATGTCCATCATCATCATGATCATCAGCCATTTGACGGCCTCTCTCGTGGTTTTCATAACCATGAGGGGTTGTGCCATAATCGCCACGCTTGGTAGGCTAGGCGGGTTGGCGATCGCAGTATGCGGTTGGAATCTTAGGAAGACGCTGCTGCCCGTCTCCTAGCTGGGATTTCCTTAGTCGCCTTCTACGACATCCACGGAAGGAAAATAATGGAGTGACGCTGTCACTGTCTTAATCCGGCGCCACGCGGAATTATGTCCATGCATTTATGCAACTGGATGTGCTCGAAAATTCTTATTAAATAAACAATTAAACATTTCACGGATACATACCGCTATAACGCTTGCCAAATACATAGCGGTAACTTTCGCTACACAACAGTGACATAGGTAATTTTAATGAGATACTTTACATGACAAAAAATTCTATGCCTCGGTGGCGCACTCGCACCATTTTCAGAAATTTCAGGCAATTTCGTAAGGTTGGAAATAGGTTAATTAGCGCCGCCAACATTTAAAAAAATACTTAAGGTTAAACGATAGTTGTGTAGTAATTTATTCAATATTTCATGGTTTTAGGGTTCCGTACCCATAAGGTAAGGTAAGAACACTAATTTTTTGCCATTTTTTGCTCAATATTAATAACGGCAACAGGTAAACACTTGAAATGTTCACAGAATATTTTATTCTTTATTCGCTTCAAATATAAATAATTAAATTAAAGTAAAATAAGTATTATCACAAATAAATATTAACCGTGTGGCGCCGGATTAAGAATAGCGTCACTCCATTTCCTTCCGTCGATGTCGTAGAAGGCGACTAAGGAAATCAATGACCAGGAGACGGGCAGCAGCGTCTTCCTGAGATTCCAACCGCATACTGCAATCCCCAACCCGTCTGCCAAGCGCGGCGATTATGGCAAAACCCTTCATGGTTATGAAAACCACGAAGGAGGCCTATGTCCTGCAGTGGGCGTCAAATGGCTGATGATGATGATGATGATGAAAATAAATATTTAAGGGGGTCTCCCATACAACAAACGTGATTTCTTCCGGTTTTGTCTCGATCTTTGTTTCTAATGTTGTATAGATAATGTTTTACGGAACCCTTCGTGCGCGAGTCCGACTCGCACTTGGCCGGTTTTTTTTACCCACGGTAAAAGCCACGGACCTTCTGCCGACTCAACGATATCATCCAACCATCGGGCTGCGTGGATCATCCTAGGATGATAGATTAATAATAAATTATATAGTTATTCTAAGTAGTTCTAAGAATTATGGGAACTGAATGGCCAGTTTAAACGTCACTTTAGATGATTGATTTTGGTCCTTACATGAGGATGACCTGGCAAAAAAAAGTAAAGGTTTATCTAGTGTTGACAGAGTTGGGGAAAAATACTGCAAAGAGTGCAGGGGAGCTCTATCAGCATCCTGAGTGTCATTGGAGACATACATAGTTGACTTCCATATTTTCAGGCACTGGATCTGCACGCATCTGCGCGGATCCACTAAATATTTTACTAAATCTACCTAGGTTTAGTTACTAATATAGGCTGTCTTTCTATTACTAATAATAATAGAGAAGCAATATTATAATATCGGCCTGTTCGCTAGTATGTTCGCTAACATCAGTCTTTACAATCGATCTCGTATTACAAATCGCAAACGCTGATTGGCTGTCAGAAACTTTAAGAGTGTCGACATATCTATGATGCATTTTCCTTACTGAATATGCAGATATTTACTACCTAGTTCCGCTTGATTTATACTTATACTTACTCTATACTTTATTGCACACAATAAAACACAAAATAAGATACAACATTTATAGAAAATGGCAGAAACGGTGGAAGACCTCGGCGTAATGCTCGAAGTTCTCACTCGAGTTTCCCAACGTTTGGGCCTTAAAATGAACAATATGGATAAAACGAAGGTCATGTCGAACGCCCGTGTTGTGCCCACCACAATAACATTGGGGAACTCGACTCTCGAAGTTGTAGACGAATACGTCTACTTAGGACAAACAGTCCAACTAGGCCGGTCCAACTTCGTGAAAGAGGTCAATCGTCGAATCCAACTCGACTGGGCAGCATTCGGGAAACTTAGAAAAGTCTTTTCGATTCATTCATCATCAACTGATTCATCATGTCCCCACCGAGGGGCACGGGTCTCTTCCCTGAGGAAGGTATAGGCCATACTCCACCACGGGGGCCAAGTCCGGATTGGTGGAGGCTTGTAGACTAGTGGCTCGTCTACTGTCAGAAGTTGTCAAGCCGCCCTAAGGCCTCTGACTTGGCTTAACGACTGCCATCTATCGACGGCAGCCAGCACCAACAGCTTAACGTGCCTTGCGAAGCACGGAACCGCTCGGAAAAATACCACTAGCGTTAGGCATAGACGGCGACCCATCTGAACGCGCCCTGTGTTGCTTAACCTTCGTGATCGTTTAAGATCACTCAGGCAGGCGGGGCTACGAGTGATTCTATACCTCAATTGCTCAAAACAAAATTTTGCAACCAGTGTGTGTTACCAGTGATGACTTCTGAAACGTGGTCTCTCACTATGGGCCTCATAAGAAGGCCCAAGGTCACGCAACTAGCTATGGAAAGGGCTATGCTCGGAATTTCTGTACGAGATCGAATCAGAAATGATGAGATCCGTAAACGAATACCAGTCACCGACATAGCCCAGCGGATTAGTAAGTTGAAGTGGCAGTGGGCGGGGCACATAGCACGCAGAACTGATGGCCGATGGGGCCGAAAAGTTCTCGAATGGAGACCACATATCGGCAAACGCAGCGTAGGACGACCAGCCACAAGATGAACAGATGAACTCATCCAAGTGGCAGGAAGACGCTGTATGCAAGCCGCTTTCAACCGGTCTTTTTGGAAATCCATGGAAAAGGCCTATGTCCAGCAGTGGACTTCTTGTGGCTGAATGATGATGTTGATTTAGAGAAAAACTAAAAAGTTCCGCATTGACTATATCAAAGACGTCAGCTAGGTACCATTCGAGTAAATTCTGGTACAGTCGACGTCACATTAAATTTTACACGCGTGCACTCTACTCAGTTACCTTACGGGTGACCTTTCGTAGTATCAATATTATGATGGCTACCAATATTTTCAAGATTGCTGATATTTTTTTTAACATGTATAATATTTTCATAAATTGACTTGCAACTTGCAAAGGTTGACCTGCTGTCGACTGTACGTCGTATGGTATTATGATAGAGCGGCTTCAGAGCGGTCGTTGGTTCAAATCCCGGCATGTACCGATGACTTTGTTTTCTAAGTTACGTACTTTTGTGAAGTTACAGTAGCAATACCACTCGCTAACTGTGAAGGAAAACATCGTAAGGAAACCCTAATGTCTTAGGTATTTACATACTTACACACGTACAATAGCCCAACTATGAGGCTAACCCTCAGTTTCTCGTACACTAACAAGCTGTTAATCTACTGTTAACAGCTGTCAGTGTTTTTTATGTATGCACACTTTGCAATGTACATCGAATCATTTAGCAAAACCATGAAATTGTAGTTCTATGAAATAATACCTAGTCTGGCATAGTCAGTGTCTAGTTCTTCACAGGAGTAGGTAATATAAAAAATATAAAAATATAACCATGTTCAAATTAAATAGGGACGTCCATAACGTAAACACTAGAAATAGAAATAAGCTTGCTTATTCTAAATTTCGTTTAGCCAAGGTAAATACATCGTTCGTAGGCTATTGCGTTCGTTTTTACAACAGAATTCCAGAACATGTTCTATCCTTGTCTGAAAATAAATTTAAAACATTCATTAAAAAATCGCTATGTAAAAAATTCTATTATAGAATAGACGAGTATATGAACGATATAAGCCCTTGGTAGTAAGCCAATTCCACTGCGATTTCATTGTTATTTAATTATTAATATTATAATTTATTTAATTTTAAAAACGTGTACTGACGACGTGATTGCACATTAATAACTATAGCTCACATTTTATAGCTGACAAGAACTCAATCTGCAGGTTTGCTAAAGGTCATTCGAATGGTGGCGTGGTGGCCGGGTCACCTATCTCCCTCTAAAATGGTTGAGACTGGTGATGGCTGACCCCTGCGTTATGCTCGTGAACGGGTGCTGTTCGTGTGTCTGGCCGCAGCATTACTGTTTTTCCTACTTTTGTAAGAAGTGTTATTTTGGCTTTTAAAGTTATTAGTGGCTTTGATGTATAAGTTTAAGATGATTTGAGAAAAGATGGTCAGAGTGGAGTTTTTTTTCCCGCTGCCTTTTTCTCCACTACAAATACGGCCCGAAGGCAGCGGCTAACATAGTAACATAGTACATTGACATTCAGCAAACAGAATGTAAATTCTTTACGTTGAAATAAATTATTGATTTCTGATTTCTGAATAATATAATAACAATAATAATAATAACTTCCACACGACACAATCACTTGACCAGGTCCCAAACTAGGATACTCTGTGCTATGGTAACCAGGCAAGGACGTCACAAACATGAAAATACACCCAGACTGAAATGAAATGAAAATGAAATTAAATGACTGAGGCCATTGTACAAATGTACGGCGGCCCCCAATGGGAATCGAACCCGCGACCTCTGTTTTGGTAGCTAAGCGCCTTAATTAACAGTCGCGACTAATATTAATATTAGTGCCTTAACAGTCGCGACTAATATTAGGGGTTAAAGTATGAAATTGCCGTTTTATTGCAATAGATTCTTTGAATTGACATAGAATCTTCATGGTTTGAGGTTTTCGAATGAAACTTTTTTCAAATGGTTTCTATGATGTTCTTTTTTTAAAAAATGTGAAACATTTGAATATCGACTTTCAATTGTTTTTGTTATTCAATTTAGACAAGAAAGATGGATACTGCGAAAATTCGAGTGATTATGAGGCACCCATTTTTCGTATTTTTTTATTTTATTGATTTGACGCAAGTGAGTCAATATTGTGGGTAAGGTAACGTTAAACCATGCCGCTAATTCCTGGGTAGTTTGACTAGGGTCGGCTTCCACTATCTCTCTTAATTCATCGTTATTCACCTGTGTGGGCGGTCTTCCTCGAGGCTCGTTCTTTAAGTCTAAATTTCCATCACGAAAGCGTTTAAACCAAAATCGCACGGTGCGTTCATTAGTAGACCCCTCTCCAAACGCAGCATTGATATTGCGGGCTGTTTCTGCCGCGTTAGTTCCGCGTCGGAACTCGTATTCAAAAATCACTCGAATTTTCGCAGTATCCATCTTTCTTGTCTAAATTGAATAACAGAAACAATTGAAAGTCGATATTCAAATGTTTCACATTTTTTAAAAAAAGAACATCATAGAAACCATTTGAAAAAAGTTTCATTCGAAAACCTCAAACCATGAAGATTCTATGTCAATTCAAAGAACCTATTGCAATAAAACGGCAATTTCATACTTTAACCCCTATTATTAATTTGGCCGGCATCCGGCCATTGCCTCATACAAAAATTGTTCTGTTGTTTTGTTCTTACTGACTCAGTTGCTAAGTTCACCGCCTGACTAAAAATAAATATATCTATTTGAGTACATAAGAAGCCTATACATCCCACTGTAGGGCACAGGCCTTCTCCCAGGGAGAGAGTATGGAGTTAATCACCACGCGTGCCCGCCGCGGATTGGCAATTTCAAGCACTGGGGTATGTAAGTAGCTCAGAAACTCAGGTTTCCTCACGATGTTTTCCTTCGTGATGTTCTCGTAACATTCAAGTTGTTTTAAGTTACAACTTTTCACTTGGAATGCCTCAACAAGGCTAATGTGCTGAACTAATTAAGAGTTTACATCATTACACATTATTTTTTATTTCTTTTTGCGAGCTATCGGTCTCAAAGGTAGCTATTTACATTCGTTTTAGAGCTTTCATATTGAGACCAATAAGTTTTATCTTATCTGTAGTAACGGAAAAAGTAATCTCTTTTTTACTGAAAATTTCGTCGATAAAATTTTCAGTAAAAAAGGATTTTTAGACCTTTCAATCCACATGCCACGAGCATCGGTGGAATTTTAGTATCTATCAGTAGCTGTAGCCTAGCCGTGAAGGAAAACATCGTGAGGAAACCCGAGTGTTCACTCAGAAGTCTACACTCTCTTTTGCTGAACTCGGGGCCTGTGGCTGTGCCCTAAGGTGAGGCGTCTGCCTATTATCTGCTCGTGTAAACTATGCGTGTTACGACGTAAACGACTTGATGCAATAAACGCTTTGAATTTAACATTTCCCGTGACCTTCCTAGCCAAGCAAGGTGATAACTAGGGCTTGCGAAATCCGTCCTGTTCCTGGATTTAAGATTCCCGGTTCCAGACCAGGATCCGAAACGGGAGTCCCGGTTCCTCCCCCTGACTAGTTAATAATGATAATGACTTCCATGCAACGCAATCACTTGTCGGTTCCGAGCTCGGATACCCTGCCAGGCAAGAAAATCACAAACATGAATATACACCCCTCAGAACATTGTGTTCTGAGATACACCCAGACCGAGGCCTTTTTTACAAATCAAGCAGGGCGGCCTCTAGTGGGAATCGAACCGAAGAATTCTGTTTTGGAAGAGTGTTGTTGTACTGAATAATGTACATTTTAAGTTTGTTGTAAGATTTATAAGTTTCTTTTTGTATTTTTTTCTAATGCTGCCGCTTCACTTGGCTCTTCGTATTCACGTGTATGCCGACGATTCTATAATACATTGCAGGTTTTACAAAATCATTGTTAAGACACGTCAGAAATCCCGGCAATGGATGGTTAATGATTTTGTTAATACATCCCCTATTTAGTCGAAGTATATCCGCCTGGGACGTCCCTTACCGGCCCTTTCATCCACATTCGCCCGAGAGGATGATGTTTCGTCAATCTTTCTTCCTTCATCCTCTCCACATGTCCAAACCAACGCAACATTCATTTCTCAATTCTAGTCACTATATGGTCTTTCAGTCTACCGTTTTCTAATCAAACTATGGTGTTTACTGCCATTCACACCACACATATTTCTCATGGACCTTATTTCTACTGCATTAATCCTACTTTCTTGCTTCGTTAGCTGACAATCTCGGGAAAATATTCAATGTCACGCATTCTATCATTCCAAGGGACTTGTGAAGCGGGTCAAATAAAATAATTAGCTCACTCGAATGAGATGGACAAATTATGATTTATTTACACAAGACATACAAAGCATCACAGCTTTCAGGATGGTATAGGTGCTGGGCAAGCCTACCCCATCTAAAAAACAATATCCCATGCACTGCAGCGTCCGAATGGTCACTTCACTCATCTAGTGTGAGTGAAGATGCCATTATACGCTGTATAAATCATCTCGTCTCATTACAAAGCATCACAAATTAAGACACAAAGTAACAGCGTAGAGTAAATATAATTCAAATATTTTTTTATTCATTATAACATTAAATAGACAAGACAGAAGCATACATAAATGATAGAAAACAACTCGACATAATTATATGGTACGATAAATACGTTAAGTGGACAAAACATAAAAAAACCTGAAAACGTGGGTGTGGCAAATGCAACTTTGTTCCGACTCAGCAAGTGCTGAAAGTTTAAAAGAAAACTCCAGCGGCATTCTGCCGATATCAAGACGCTACGTCTCAAGCAAATCCTTCAATGTCATGGAATGACCAATTCGCTTTTTGAAACTACTTTAAAGTCATTGTGATTGATAAAGACCATGTTAAATGTTAGTCGGTATAAAAAACAGTAAATTAAAAGGTTCTTTTAGATGGTTCTTATACGCTTACTTGTACTAGAATTGCTGGGTGCCGCACTGCAGCATATGTTTTGCTTATTATAGTATTTTTTTTATTGGCTGGGGTTACAATTAAAAATAATCTTGTAACAAATGAATAAGCTAGATTAACACAACCCTTAGAGTATCTTACTGTGAAAACAATTGATTGCAAAATAATTTCAAATAGCTTTATGACAGCTTCCCCGGGAAACTAGAAGTGCCTTTATAGGGGAACTATTCCCCATTTTGATAAAATAGCATCTCTGCAGCAATTCTAGAAGAGCACAGGATGGAGTCGGAGGCTTTTTTATAATCCACAAATACCACATGCAGCAAGTCAATACTATGTCTTTTTAAATTTGGTCTCCAATGTAATCGAATTTTTAATTCTCGTTCTAAAACCTAGAACTCGTACATTGAACCGGTTTCATTCTGAAAAACCTTTGTCATCTAAACCTAAATAATCTTCATAATCTTTTAGTCTTATCCAATTATAAATTCTAAGGTGGTGTGGAAGAGATCACTTCAGCGATAACGATAAAACCACCTGTGGTATACCCTGTAACCAAGATATTTAAGAAATTTCGTTTAGTTTTATCATGTATGGTGTAAAGATTTATTTTGATTAGATTGTAACTCTTTATGGTACAATAAAGAGTTACAATCTAATCTAATCTTAAGTAGTGAAGTTACCGCAAAAGATCCAGGAATTTACGGATACGCGGTAACCGGGAATTCCCGGCAGCATACCCTAGCAGTAACTCAGTAGGTATACTTGTGTGCAATAAAGAGTTCTAATCTAATCTGATCTTAGGTAGTAAAGTTACCCCGAAAGAGCCGGGAATTTATGGATAGGTACACCGTAACCGGGAATTCTCAGCAGCTTACCCTAGCGGTAACTCAGTATACTTGATACTGAGTTACCGGTAGACCACTTTGTAACATCTTTCCATGGAAACATTACCCATTCTCCGGTCACATGGTCTCTGGATGTAAATAAATTCAACGAGAATATCCCTCTATTAGGGTCTGCTCTGTTGTGTTGCCAGATGAGACGATTTTTCGCCATTTGAACTTTTTCGGGAAGTGAAATGGCGAACAACAACTGCAATCGGCGACCGCCTATCTACCATTTTTATCTACTATTTTTTCAGTGACTATTGGGGTACTTGAGCTTAAGGTAGCAGAACGTATGAATAGGTGTTTATTGCGTAATCGTTTTTTTGTTCATTGATTTATTTCATTTATTTCGTTTTGTTGTATTTGTCGTTTCGCAGTTCAATGAATATTACTATAGCACAGGGTATCCTGCTTTAGGACCAGGACAGGTGATTGTTTTGTGTGGAAATTATTAGTATTATTAAAAGCGATAATTGCCCTCTAGTTCTCTGTAAACAACGTATTTTCATATTTATAAGACTAATTGAGAGAATTTTACAAAAGTACAAGCGTCACTATCAAACCGTAATATTACTAGGTGATTTTGAGTAAAAATTTAGACATTTGGTGTCCGAGAACAATACCATTTTTAGGCGACTTTTTTTTTATTTTGGCAAAATTTGCCGACCAGCATCTGGCAACACTGTGCCCTTTTGTTTTGCGACTTGCGATTACGACCGTGATACTTGCGTCTGTCCCGACTGCGGATGGACAGACAATTAAATAACAATCGTTCAAGCTTAAAATGGAGCTAATGGGGCATTCTTGAGAGTCCCGAAATGAGTCAACCGTCACCTTTTGTTGTGCATCCAAGGCTATAAAATTTGTTGTAACCATTATCTATATACCTACATTACCTATTTTATCAAGTAGATTTGTAGATATTCACATCCCCATACGGGCCATAGGTAGACGCTGTTGCCCACTCCCGTCCTGAAGCCTATCTGCCGGAATCGACGTTTTTTTCAATTTAATTCAAATATTTTTATTCATAATTAAAACAGAATGTTTACTTAATGAATATCAAATTTGTTAGTTTCACAATTAATAGATAATGTGGAGAAGAAGCTAACAAAGAAACTCCACATATATTCTTTTCAAAACACGTTTTAAATAATGAACAGAGTTTTCAACTTAAAAAATTAGTCATAATGTGTTGAATACTAATTACAATCGTCCTGTAATTAATATTAATCTACTGTTTAATGCCAAAAATCTTTGTCTTCTAAATAATCCCTGATGTTATAGTAAGCTTTTTTGCAGTGTACTTTGCACATTTTTTAAACTGCGTTGAAGGTAACTCTAATATATCTTGCTTGGGGAAACTGGTTGTAGAACCTTATACATACAGTACCTTATAAAGGATTTTTTAATTTTTGCAAGTCTAAATCGTGACAATTTATGTTTATTTCTAGTATTAGCATTATGATGACGGATGACAAACATTTTCGAAGTCTTTGATATTTTTTCTAACGTACTACACAATAATTTCATAAATGTATTTGAGTTGCAACTGTTAAGATGCTAGTTTATGAAGTCTCTTAGCGAATCCCTACTACCACAGAGGACGAACTACTACCTAACTTGTAAATAAATCGGATGGCTTTCTTCTGCAGGATGAAGATAGTCTCAGTGTCTGCAATGTTTGCTATAGCAATTCATGGAATTTGACAGTTAGACGATTGGAATCATCAGTGGCGGATTTACAAATTTGCCGCTAGTACTTAGGCTATTCAATTTTTGTCGCCCCTACTGACCTTTGAAATTCAATATCTACGCTACGCTAGTTTAGTTCACAATCATATTTATTCTGAAATTGCAACTTTATGATTTGTATTCTAACGTCCTCATTACGTTACGAAATTTAAATTGTAATTAATATTGAAACTAAGTTGAAAATAAGTACCTATATTTAACAGTGCGTTTAGTAATCTTTAATTTTATTATACGGATTACGGACGTCAGTTTTCAGTATACTGTGCATTACTAAAATATTAAAATTTTTGTCACTCGTTTCTTTGTGTATATAATGTTTTTTTTATTTCTGTAAGATAAAAAAAATTGGGCCAAATTTGCCGCCCCCTAAAATCTGCCGCCGTAGGCTCCAGCCTACTCAGCCTACAGGTAAATCCGCCACTGGGAATCATTCAGGATTAGGTGCGCGTAGCCGGTCTAGCGTGATTGAGTAACTTTCGCATCTATAATGATAGTAAGATTAATTTTATGGTAGTATGGAAACCTCGCTGTACGAGTTCGTCCCGCACTTGGCCGTTTTGTTTCTGAGCTTCTCTTTTGGCCAGCCCCTCTACTCTCGACGCTAATTTAGCCAACTTGCGTAAGAATTGAGTGCATTTATTTGATAATTTAGCCAAATGCTTTCAGTTTCCGTTGCGCTCTGAAGTTTCAATGAGTTTAATGCAATTTCTTGCAACTAAAACGTTTACTGAGTCGTTATTTCTAACTTATTACATTTGTAGCTGGGTTCTCCGTGCGGTCTGATTTGTATGGAACTTATCGCGCTGCGCGAGCTAAAAGTTAGGCATTTGTGAAATCACAGAAATACAAATGATATTAATAGAATTTCGACGACCGACGTCACTAGCACATTCAGCGATAGTCATTTTGATATATACATTTTTTATTATCCAAAACTCAGTACAGCTCGAATAAAACTATAAACTATATCTAGTGATAATTTAGACTCATGTTTGAGATTTTTTATGCTATAAAGTTTATAAAATCATAAAAATTGTGACCGTCGGCCCTAGATAGACATTTATATATATATATATATATATATATATATAGTTGAATATATAAATATATCAGATTTTAAATAATAACCATTAGAGAGTAAAATTTATTGTCGGGGGTAATGTCGGAGAACCCAGCATTAATTGTGACGCAATTTGAACGTAACAACGTCGAGAATAGAGGAGCTGGCCATACTTGCACGCTCTATCGACTCACATTAATGTTTAAGTACATCCGCTGTGTCACGTCACGACGTCACGGCATGACGGTACTAAAATTAAATGACAAGGAAACCGGCCAAGTGCGAGCGGGACTCGCGCACTGTGGGTCCCGTACCACTATAAGTACACGGTGAAATCTGGGTGGCTTGAAAGCCGCGGTTATGTAATTAGTAATTAAAAATGCCATCTATTTGGGCTATTACTTTTAAGTAGACGTAAAAGAAAATAACATGAGTTGAGAAATCTTGTTTCGGAAAATTAGCGAATAATTAAGTACTGCCTCTTTATCAGAACATCGAACTCGAAGATTTGTGTTTTGGACTTATGTGCTTTATCCGCCGACCCTAGAATTATTATTGACCGAATTTTATTACGACACAGCAGGGTTAATTTATTCACAGAAGTTCAATCAAATAATAAATACAAATTAATAAACAAAATAATAGTGGCCTGGTCGATGGGTTGCAAAGGTTCTCGAGTAGAGAGCATGAACTGGCAAATGCTGACTCGCTGGACCGACGATCTGAGGCAGATTGCTGGCAGCGGCTGGATGAGGATGGCCGAGGACAGAAGGAAGCGGCGTGCCTTGGGGGAGGCCTGTGTCCAGCAGTGGACGAGCACGGGCTGATTGATTGATTGATTAAAACAAAGTAATAATAGTTATGTAATCACGGCGTCGACAAGTGAAAAAAAACATATATTAAAACGACACAGATTTTAAGAGTCAAATTTAAATAGAGACTTCTTTTTGTAAATAGAACTTATTTGTAAATATTACGATTAATTTAATTAGTCATTCATGTTAAACAATATACATATTTACTTCAAGGCTTACTGAAGTAAAGTATTGTACTTCAATAATTATAATAAATATAATTACTGATGTACCTACAATAACTATAATAAAATATTTTTAATAAAAAAAATCTTTATTATCAGTAATTACAGAAAGCCCAGACTGTAAAACTTGGAAACACGCAGCATTAAGCTGAGCAAATATTTATGATCGCATAGCCTAAAATAACTTTTTTGTATTTTTATGGTTCCGTACCCAAAGGGGTAAGTGACCCTATTACTAAGACTCCACTGTCCGTCTGTCTGTCGGTCTGTCTGCCTGTCTGGCTGTCTGTGACGAGACTGTATCTCATTAACCGTGATAGCTACCCAGTTAAAATTTTCACACATGATGTATTACTGTTGCCGCCATAACAACAAATACTAAAAACAGAATAAATATTTAAGGTGGGATCCCATACAACAAATATTGTCTAAAGACAGCGCTCATCTGTGTAAGCTTCACAACGCCCGATTTCATGTCGTTAGATGTCAATGTTAAACGCTTCTTGTTGGTTTCTATAGATGGCACTGTTCTCAATGTACCTAACATTTATGGTCCTGTTTTATTTATTCGTTTTGTCTGTTGTGTATTTAGTTTTCTTTCTGTTGTTGTGCATATTATGTTACTTATCTGCTTATTTTGTTTCTGTGATGTATCTTGTTGGTATAATAAATGTCTTTCTTATTCTTCTTCTTCTAATATAATTATCTTGTCTCGATCTTTGTCTAATGTTGTATAGATAATGGTACGGAACCCTACGTGCGCGAATCCGACTCGCACTTCGCCGGTTTTTTGTGATAATTAAACCGTTTTTCAATTTCAATTAAAAGCCAGTGAATGCAGAAAACATCTCCATAATGTTACAATTTAGATTGTTAACATGTTATTGTGATGATATTATTATTTGTTGTTACATTGCGCTACGATCACAATTCTCGCCAAATTTGTCACTTGTATGTAGGCATTACCGTTTAAAAGTTAAAAAGCATATTTCCTGTACGGGGATCCTCCTATTTTTATGTTTGTCAATCCACCATAACAACGTAATATTCTGTGTAATTTTCAAGTAGTTCAGACGGACGTCATCGTAGATGTATCAATGTATTATAGACACATTAGTCAGGCATTCAGGTATTTTCTTCTCTTGGTCATGGTTGTCTCATATTTTAAGTCAGTAAGTACTTATCCTTAAACGCTTGATTGCGAAAAACAACTGATAGTTATAAATTTATAACTTCCAAGAAAACTACTCGAAGAAGATAAAAAGGTAAGAAGGTAAATCGAGTGTTTTATTTAATTTCGTTTTCAATGGATAGATAAAGGCGTTCGCGACGTAGAATAATAACTTTCACATAACACAATCACTTGTCCTGGGGGCGAGTCCCTAAAATCGATAGTTGTTCAATAGAGTCATGGCGGTATGGTTGTTTCATTGACACTATTGGGAGCCTAGTAACCAATCGCATTCCACTGGTATAACCCGTGCAACTTTTTATTTATTTATTGCCAAAAAACTTAAAGCTAACATTACAGGGAATCCCTATTGCGTTAACAAGTTCTAGAATTAATTATTCTAATTAACTTAAAGTAACTTAATCCATTTATAAACTAGCATAAATTACTCTTAACTCGACGCCTCGCGCGATTCAATCTTCTTTGTATGAGATGCTTGCTATTGCTCAGCAGACTACCAAATAGAGGCAAATCGCAGCTATTGTCGTGCTCGTATGATTGATTTAAAATCATTAATATAATTCTAATGAAAAACGAGACTCTAGAGCCTGGTCCCAAACTAGGATACCCTCTGCTATAGTAACCAGGCCGTCACAAACATGAAAATACACCCAGACTGAGGCCATTTGTACAAATGTAGGGCGGCCCCCAGTGGGAATCGAACCCACGACCTCCGACATGGTAATCAGACGCGAAACCGCTATAACAACGAGGCAATCGAGGCAGGAAGGAGTGCCCGTGATGCTAAGGTATGTCACTAAAGGAATGCATCAGATAATAAAATTTTTGGACGTCATTCAGGGGTCTGTTTCACAAAACTGCAATTAACGGTTTACTATGACAATTCGATATACGGCAAAGTTGATTAACTCACAGATTAATAAGAGGAAACTGCAACGCCATGAACATCGGATTGTGATGATAAACTACGTATTGAAGTTTTATGAAACTTTAACTACGTATTGTTCCACATATCAGGGGTTTTTTTTAATAAGGTGCGGTTGCACTGACCCGGCGAGGCAGTGCAGCGGAGCAGCATGCTAGGTATATAAAGTACAGGGTAACTTCAAATTAGTTCGACGTTTTTTAAGGGGACATTCTGACCATGATTTAGAAACGTCATGGCACTAGTATTGAAAATAAAATGCCGTTTTAAAAAAAAATTGTGACCCTAAATTACTTCACTTAAACATAAATAATTTAAACAATATCAAGAGGAAAAGTAAAAGTTATCAAAATAACTATTGGTCGAGCGTCTTACGGTCGGTGCGGGCAAACTTAATTGTTCTCTTACTTGTTTACGCATATCGAACGACAGAAACTTAAGATGATAGATGAATTATTATTTATTTACATTTACACACACGCAATAATACAGTAGTAAGAGCACATACAAAGCACAATGAAACATTAACACAAAAAAAACATTAACAAATGAGCCACATAGCAATGCCTTATCCAGTGTGAGTACATACTGTGGGTTTGACAAATGCAAAAGGGCTCTAACTCAGCATAAGCTGTAGATATGGTAACCCAGCGCTGGTCTTCCGTCATCATCATCGGCCTTCGCTTGTCCACAGCTGGACATAGGCCTCTCCTATTGCACGACACTGAGCACGGTCCTCGGCTACTCTCATCCAGCTCTTGCCAGCCTGTCTGCTACTACTAAAGTTATTCCGTGTTATTTATAAAAACTCGATTCCTCTAAAATACTCCTCAGAGGCAGTTTAAATAGACAGTAGTTACGTCTTTCCGTTTACCACAGGCTATTTAAATTGCCTCTGAGGAGTTTTTTAGGAAATCGTGTTTTTATTAAATAAGACCAATTAGATTTTGATGTCAAGTCACAATGTATTGTGCTACGATATAAAAATATATGAATCACTAATTGCAAAAAGGGCACATTTAGTACTTTGGTACTCAAACATCTTTTTTGACATAAATGTGGTATGCAAGGTTTTTTCTACATTTTCTGCAAAAAGGGCGCCTCAAGTCTCTATAGTTTTAGAATTATTCTTGTGCAGTCAACTATGTTCAGCGCAAAAAGGGCACGAAACCACACTCACGTGCCCTTTTTACTCGAATTTTTGAATTTGCCCTACAACACCAACAACATTTTTTAATCCTAATAATAATAATTAATGAACTCAAATAAAATACCAATGCTACAAAGCAAGATGAATGACCTAATGAAGCTGAAGGACTATATTCCTGTAGAACATGATAAATTCTGGAAAGAAATATTCGATTGGCCAACGAAAAACAGAGTACAGCGCGATGAGAGAGTACAACATTAGTGTACATACATTTGATTGATAATTATTAAGATTTTAATAAATAACATTACTTTTTCTTAATAATTGTGGTTTTAATTTTCTTAGTTAATCGTAAAAAGGCCATATCTCCAGAGTTTTTAGCAAAAAGGGCACATGTACATGGATTTTAAAAGCCAATAAATTGTAGACTCATAAAGTATTCACCCTCACAGTGTTACTACAGGTTTCCAAAGAGAGTTATAAATCTAAAGGAAAACAAAACTACAGTAACAAAATCATTGTATTAAAAGATATTTACATTTTATAGTTTCCTGAACATTTTACACTCATGAAGATGTGTCCTTTTTGCAATTAGTGATTCATATGAGTTTGAGTTTATAATGAGGAATAAAAATATTTCAGTTTGAGTTTATTAATACTAGTGAGGTCCATTGGTGGCGCTAATATTACTGCATGGAGCCCCTTAACCACCGTTACGGGGCTCCCCTTAGTGAAGTTTGCTTGTTTGCTGAAACGTCTACACCCTACACCCGTTTTTCCACTTTACTCATTCATTCGGTAGGTCTATAACGGGCATTTTATTTGCTTTCCTCTAATTCGTATGACCTTAAACGCACTGGAGCGCGACCGGGCCGTCGCGCCATTTTATTCTACTGTTTTTTTTGCCGCGAAACGATGCCCGATGCCACGACGAGTGAGGTTCAAGTTGAATGACAGCCTGCTACCAACTGGCCACATGCTAACCATTTAAAAAGTAGAACACTTTGCTGTGATGTATACTGCCTGACTTTTAAATCCAGCCAGCGTCTTGTAGGCATTATCATATTATCATAGACACAAGCGTCGAAAAAAATGAATCAAATGTGTGAGTAGACGCGTCGCCGCCGCCTAGCGCGCACGTAGGCGCGTGTCATATCACAAACAGTTTTTTTGGTGAACTTTGCTTAGCCATAATCTGATTATTTTTTTAAGATAAGATAAGAAAATTCTTTATTGTACACCAGGAAAAAAACAATTTTAATGTTGGTTTTTTCCTACGGTATAAAATATTTACAAAGATAGGTACCTACCTATGCTGTGATTTTTTACTGGGGGGATAGAAATAAAACATGAGTCTTGTCATTTTAATGTCAACCATTCACCAGCCAACCATAAACAAGTTAAACTAGGTGTCCATTTCAGAATATAGATTATTTTGGAGAAAAAAAACCGGAAAAGTGCGAGTCGGACTCGCCGACCGAGGGTTCCGTTCATATTTGTAGGTTCTTACATATTATAAATAGTTCAAGAAATCTTTTTTATAAATGTAATTACAAATGTATAGTTTTCTGATTATTCTCCGTACTTGTAGTATCATCATCATCATCATCATCAGCCATTTGACGCCGACCTCAGGACATAGGCCTCCCTCATGGTTTTCCAAGCTTCCCGGTCTTGTGTCGCCCGCATCCAGCGACTCCCCACCACCCTAACCAGGTCGTCAGACCATCTGGCGGGGGGCCTTCCCACGCTGCGTCGTAGTAGTAGTATAAGACCATAATATTATTTGCTAAATTTCATAGTGGTAGGTCAACGGAAAGTACCTTATAAATTTTGATTCCCTTGAGTGTCGAAATACACGTTTTTTGCGGCATAAACGGCCGTGTCTTTTTTTACGTTAACTTAGAAGTTAAATTTTTTCGCAGCTTCAAGGTACTGTAGAGCAGGGTATGACTTTAATTTCAACTCGGCGTTCCCGAGATAGAGGGTCTTGACAGACAGACGGACGGACGGACGGACAACAAAGTGATCCTATAAGGGTTCCGTTTTTTCCTTTTAAGTTACAGAACTCTAAAAAAGGACAATATCGATACAAATACAAAAATATGTGTGGAGGACAGAGCGTTTGTAGCGGACAGCGGACAGAACGATACTAAAATAAACCATCATTACAAGCTAAAGACTGCAATAGGTATCACTAGCAAGACATCTCGGCATCAAGATACATCGATCCGGACAACTCGACACATACAACTTGGCAAGGACAACTTGTCAATAACAACAACTCATAAGAACAACAGCATTAACATTAATCGGGGTAAGTTTTCAACCCCGACAACTCGACCTATGTACACGCACACGCACACGCACACGCACACGCACACGCGCGCGCCCACGCACACACACACACATACGATTATGTTCTACATAAACACATAAAACACTCACCTGGCTGAGCTTTACACTTTTATCTTTTTAATAATTTTGTCATAACAGTCATCTTTAAAATAAGTAAAATATCAAATTAAACTAAGTTTTTAAGCTATGGAAGTGCGGTGTCACATAGTACAGGCTTTATACATGCTTAAAAGGTGGCTCCAGATACTATGTACCGTTAAATTAAGCAGTTCACGAAAATAAAGATTTTTGTATTTTGTATTGTATTGTAGTAATGGAACGTTAATAGTAATTGTCAAATCGTTATGCCCTAAGCGTGAAACGAAACGCGTTTGACAGGTATTTGTTATTGTGTCGTGTTTTCAGACGCCTTTTTGCTATTTAATTCCAATTTACAGTTTAAATTAAGCGATAACAGGCACGGTTATCCAAAAAAAATATTGAAAATGGATGACGACGATGATTATTGGAATATGAGTGACACGAAGGCCAAAGCTCTCAGTTTTGATGATGATATTGTAAGTTTTTGTATAATCCAGTTGGTTTTTCGCGTTTGACACATCACACTCGGGTTTCCTCACGATGTTTACCTGTATGGTTAGTGAGTGTTATTGCTAATACAAAAACATTCGGCTTATACCTAGTGCTCCGCAAACATGCCAGACACGCTGTAAGCCTTTGGCAGCACTGCGATGTTTCCAAAAAGCAAACGTTTAAAGTCATTTTTAGTTTTTTTATGAACATAATACAACAAGCTCAAAATGCAATCCTATAAAATTGTCTGGTGCACCCTGGTTCATAAGAAATACAAAATTACACGGTCACCTACACAGTCACCTAGCAGAGGCAATAAAGTTACATGCTGACAGATACAAGCACAGACTGGAAAACCAGGTGGCAGCCCAACTCATCGAACCTGATTATTTAAGAAGACTAAAGGCGCGATATTATGGACCTGATTAGCTAGCCGTTGCATGTCACTACGAACACCTGCATGCTCATCTGCTCATAGTCTTAGGACTGATTGCAGATCTAATTTTATTACACCATAAAAAAAATTTTGTTTATATTTCATACAAATAGATTTTCATGCAGATTGTTGGAAAAATAAAAAAGTTAATTGCAATTACTAAACTTTTTTTATTGGAAGGTGGCTTAAGGTTGTTTGTTAGAAGAATTTTTAACGAAGGTTTTGCATTATTTGAATAGTTGACACATTATATTACATAATTTTATTTCACTGTGTGATGCCGTATGAGATAAATCATCTAGATGTAACAGGGCTATGTTTGCTTGTGACTTCCAGCTCTCAACCCAAGAGATCCTGGCCATCGGGCAGCGGAGCATACCCTCCAGTCAGAGCTCGTCTGATATATTCAGCATCAGCAATGTCAAGACCCCGCTCCTACCCCTGTCTAGCGTTGTGAAGCCTAGTGTTCTGGATCTTAGTGAGTAACTCATACGCCTTACTATTGTGTCTGTTATGGTGCCACTTGAATAAAAAAATGTGATGAATATTTTTGTATATATATTTCGGACATTCAATTCAATTCAAATATTTTTATTCATTGTAAAAACAGAATGTTTACTTAATGAACGTCAAAGTTGTTAGTTTCACAATTAATGGATTATGTGGAGAAACAGCTAACAAAGAAACTCCACATTTATTCTTTTCAAAACACGTTTTAACTTAATTAACAGAGTTTTCAACTTAAAATATTAGTCATGAATGTGTTGAACACTATTCACAATCGTCCCTTAAATAATATTAATCTACTGTTTAATGCCAAACATCTTTGTCTTCTAAATAATCCTTGATGTTATAGTAAGCCTTTTTGCACAGAATGTGCTTAACACATTTTTTAAATCGTGTTGGAGGTAACTCTAATATATCTTGAGGAATTTTGTTGTAGAACCTTATACAGTGCCCCATAAAGGATGTGTGATTCTGCCACTTTGGTCTAGCTGTTAAGGTGCTTAGCTATCAAAACGAAGGTTGTGGGTTTGATTCGCACTGAGGGCCACCGTACATTTGTACAAATGGTCTCAGTCTGGGTGTATTTTCATTTTTGTAACGTCCTTGCCTGGTTACCATAGCATAGGGTATCCTAGTTTGGGACCAGGTCAAGTGATTGTATTGTGTGGAAGTTATTATTGTTATGTATGTAGCATTAGTTTATGTTTTATTCTAGACTGAAAAAAAAATCACCAATCAATCTACTTGTTTGAAACCCATGGAGCCAAGATAATGTAATATAGGGATATGCCACAGAGCATATACCATGCAAGTCCACTACAATAATGAAGCCAAAATTCTAGCTTAATGTCAAGAGACAGATAGCAAGAAAAACGGATGCAAAAATAAGAAATATTTTGTTTAATAAAATTTTCTTTTCTTCTATTTCCATTCTTCGGAAGTTTATTCATTTAGGAACGCCAATGATGTCGCATACTATGCAGTAAATATTTAAGTGATAAATAATAAACATCAGCACAAGATTATGTATCGTTCACTAGAAAATTTCTAAGTTACCAGCTTCCAAATTGCAGTATTTGTCCATGTTTGATTTATTTGCATTACCTTACTGGTCGGTATTGCCACAAAGACACGGCCAGTGTTGCTGCTCATTTATTTATTCTACTAACCAAATTTTTTTTGCTGTCTATATATGACCCACTGCATGCCACAGGCCTTCTCTCAGAGAGAGAGAGTATAGGCTTAATTACCACGCGTGCCCATCGCAATTTTGGCAGTTTCTAGTGTTGAGGTATATAAACACCTCCGACTCTCAGGTTTCCTCACGACGTTTTGCTGATTCGGCGAACGATTCTTTTGCTGATATTTTACTAATAATTCATCCCCTAGTCCTCCTAGCCCAGTCCGGCGAAGAACCCTCCAGCAGGCAACCCAAGTTCACCCCAGAGGAGTCTGTGCCGACCACTCTGAAGAGGCTGGTCCTCGGCCGGGCTTCCTCCCTCCATGGACACAGGAGTCTGAAAAGCAAGACGGCGCTGTTGGACGGTGCCGTCGCCATTGGTGATGGCAATGCTGTGTTGAGCGTGAGTGAAGAAAACTAAGATAATAGGCAGTGATCAGATTTATACGAGGAGACATTCTGTCTCCTAAATGGATCTATTAAAACTACTGTGTACCTACTTAATATTAAATTTTGTATTTAAACTGTAACTTGAGTGAAATGAAATGAAATGAAATGAAATGAAACTTTATGAAATGAAATGAAACTTTATTGCTTGAATTTGGGTTAACATAAGCAGTTACAGGTGCTTTATATAAATAGGTACATGTCCAAATTCTTCCTTTTCAGGAGTAAGCACATTTTCTTTTATCTAATGCTATAATAAATTTAAAATTTACATTATTTACATATTTGTTTACAACTAACCTAAATCTTAAATTCTAGATATTCTTTTATTGAGTAAAAACCACGAGACAGCAGGTAATGTTTTGTAAGCTTCTTGAATTTATGGATTTCTTCGACTTTATATATATCTGGTAGTTTATTAAATATGTCAATACACATTATGAAACAGTTTTTGGTTGTAAGCGCTAATTTTACAGGTGGTCTATGCAATTTATATTGATATTGAGTTCGTATGGCACGTTTGCAGACATCGTGCTTGTTTTGGAATAAATACATATTTTTTTTTACAAATGTGCAAATTTCCAGTATATACAAACACGGTAATGGTAGAATTTCATTTTCTTTAAAATACGGTCGACATGAGTCCGTTTGGCGTAGACCAAATAATGCCCGAATACAGCGTTTTTGCACTTTGAATGCCTTGTCAACATCGGAGGAGTTGCCCCATAGTACGATTCCATAGCGCAAGATCGAGTCTACATAGCCATTATATGCCTCTTTAGCTGCTTGTAGTGACACCGTCTGACTAATTTTTCTTAGCGCGTATACAAATTTGCTAATTTTTGTACACACACTCTCTACATGATATTTCCAGTCACAATGGCTGTCAACGATTAACCCCAAAAACTTTGTCGCTGTTACTTCTTCTAGACTTTCACCGTTGTGTTCAATAGTTAAGTTTTCTTTTTTCTTCCTATTACTACAAAATTGTATATATTTAGTTTTATTAATGTTAACCTTTAAATTATTTGCAGAGAGCCAAGTGACAACTTGTCCTAGTGACTTATTTACTTCTGCATTATATGTCGATACATTTTTCCCTTCTATAATGAGTGTTGTGAAAAAAGTCCGATTTATTTATAAATTTTTAGTACATTAATTTACTTTTTTAGTCATATATTATTATATTAGTCACTGCTAATTTAACTTGTAACTTCAATAACGGTAGTTCCGCTCCGATTTACGCTTAGGGTAACCAAAGCAACAATATTTGTAGTGCGTTTTCTTTTTCACAATACAAAATGTTTGATACATTTTGTACTTAGATTAGATTAGATTCATACTCTTTATTGCACACCAATATTTTTTTTTTACAGCTCTGTGTGCAATCTCATCGGCATTTTTGCTATTTGTATCCAATCTCATCCGCAGTCTTTTGCTATTTATACTTACTAAACCTAAATCCGTGATCGGATAATAAGCCTAAAACCTGCAAATAAAAAAAAACTGACTGGACTTGAAACTTAAAATTCCTATATACGTCCGAATTCAGGGCACAGGGCTTCTCTCAAAGAGAGAGTATTGGTGATTTCAAACGCTAAGCTATGGGAACTCCTTAGACACTCGGGTTTCCTCGCGATGTTTTCCTTCAGCGTTTGCGAGTGGTATTGCTACTACATATGCACCAAAGTTCTTTGAAAAACATCATCGGGTCATGCCGGGATTCGAACCCGCGACCTCTCGAATGTGAAGCCAGCGTTCTACCGACGCGCTACCACCGCTCTGCTTGTCAATACGACTACTTTTTTCTACGGGAACAACGTAAACATTTACATACAGGCACATACATTGCTTCTGGCCCCACACTAGGATACCCTGTGTTGTGGGAACCAGAAACAACGACATCACAAACATAATTATAAACATCCAAGACCTGGGTTTTTTTTCTTTTTGTCCCCAGAAAATCAAAATCGAATCAAAATCAAAGTCACATGAAAATCGCAGGTGCTCTATTCTTAAACTATGGTACTTACCAAAAAGTATAGAACAGCTGCTATTGATTTTGCGATTCTGAAATTGTTCGTATTGCTGAGTAGACCACTTCTTGAGAATAAGGGCGGTTTGATACACTATGCGTAATTTGTGACTTTTATCGTTAAATTTTATAACATACGAAAACTTACGCTTTATTCTATTGGCCCTGGCATTAGCCACCAGGCATTCATTATTTAAGTGTGAACCCTGTCTTTGTCAAAAATGTTCTTCATACATTATTGTACCATAATTACGTATCTCTGTCTTTTATGAATAAAATATTTTCACTCCAGGTGGTCCTCTTTCTAATCCAGACACTAAACAAGAAGTTGGTGTACGAGCTGCTGTCGTCTCGACCTCTAGCGCTGAACCATTATATCAGCTTTCTGCAGAACGAAGGCAAAATTGGCGAGCTCACTGACTTACTCACGTAAGTACTATGATACAATAATACAATACAATGTCTTACTTGATGAAAGTGAACGTGAAAATATTTTATTTACCATAAAATCAATGCTCACAAATGAATAAAGAAGGTGAGGAGAGATGAGGTTGTACTTACTTGAAAAGAGAGAAAAGACACATCGCAGAAACAGGCTAAATAGTAACAGTTTTTTTTAAATCTTATTTATTTAGGGGCTTTGTTCGCAGAACGAGCGAGGCAGCCCCATCGTAACCTAACCATACAATTATCGAAGCTACTGAATTAAATCTTCCTCAGCATCACACACTGAACAATTCGGGCTGTTAATTTTTTTCATAAGAAAGCCAAATTTATTGAAAGGCATATGTCCAGAACGGACCCTGAACGCTGTGACCAAACTATCTCTACTTAACTTATAAGTAACCAACCAGGGCACACGAGGGGGCTCACACTGCATTGTGCTGTACCATATACCTTTTTCTTTGGACCTTTCGTCAAAATATTTTTTCCAAAGGTCATGAGCGCTTCTTTTGTCGAGGTAGAGCCTCAGTGTAGCTAATAGGAGCATCATGGATTTCCTGTCCCGCTTCGGCTACATATTTCGCCAGCCGGTCAGCCTCCTCGCATTAACAGATTAGTAACGTCATTGACGCTCGCTAGCGTGAAGGAAAACATCGTAAGGGAAACCTGTTCGTAAGGTGTTCGCATACCTCAGCGCTTGAAATTGCCAATCTGCGGTGGGCACGCGCGGTAATTAAGCCAATACTCTCTGGAAGGCCTGTGCACTGCAGTGGGACGTGAATAAAAAAAATCGTCATTGGACCATAGAGGGAAATCATAATACACCAGAGACAAAAAACATAGTTGTGCCCTGTGGTGTGTTGCCACTAAGTTGCCACAAAAAGCCGACTCGGCATTAGGATGAGGATAATTTTTATCCCGGAAAAATACACAACAATTTCCACGCCAGCGAAGTCGCGGTGCAACCTAGTATAGTTAATATTTCAAAATTAGCTTCATACTAAAATATGTTTGAATTGACGACTAAGGCCGACTTTCACCACTTCTTAATGTCACTAAAGTTGCCATTTTAATCGAATTTTATATGAAGAGTTTTAATTAATAAGTAATTTTATTCATAAAGATGATACAATAACACTAGGATCTATTTACCTTTTTAAAACCTATTTAAAAGGTAAATGGATCCGCGGGTTCAAGTCCCGGCATGGGTGGAATTTTTAGCCTCTAAATAGGTTTTTAAAATTATCCTCGGCACTCGTTAGTGCAACAAAAATAATATAATATTTACCTTTTATTTAGTAGAAATATTACGCAAGGAAAACGGGGGTGGTAGCCTGATGGGTAGAACCTCCTACCCAGGTTTGATCCCCGGTGCGGGCATGTACCTATGTCTTGGTTTTCTAAGTTATGTACATTTATGAAGTTATAGTACCAATACCACGCGCTAACGGTGAAGGAAAACATCGCGAGAAAACCTGAGTGTCTGAGCTATTCACATACCTCAGCGCTTAAAATCGCCAATCCGCGGTGGGCACGCGTGGTGATTAAGCACATACTCTCTCCCTGAGAGAAGGCCCGTGCCCTACAGTGGGACGTATATAGGCTGCTTATGTAGTAGAAATAAGATACGATAAGATGTAGAGCCTCTGCTTCCTGAAAGAGTGATGAGACCAAGAATGTTCTTCGATGAGACTCTGTAACTTAGGGTAAGCAGTTAAATGCTGTTTAAGCTACATTTAAGAAAGTGGTGGCTGCAAGTCGACCTAAAAGTAGAACTTGTTTTCAGACGTCCAAAGTTTTTTACATCCTATCTAGCTGTATCGAAGTTTCTCTATAATATATTTTTATGCCATAAAAAGAAACTGCTTACAATGTTTCATTACTAATTTGACATATTCACAAAAAGTTTTCGTATTGGAGGCGCCGGGTATCGATCCCGGTACCTCTCACATGCTAAGCGAGCGCTCTACCATCTGAGCTACGCCCCCGGTGACAAACATTGCAAATTCTGTGATATTATGTTAAGAATACGACACGCAAGGACAGTATGGTTTTAGACAGGGTTTCTCCTAAAATTACATCAATTCCTGAAACATGTCAGCTAGAGTTCGTCATTTACAACTTTAATTCGACGATTTTTAATTTTTGTCCGTCCGTCTGTCTGTCTGTCTATCCGCGGCTTGGCACAGAGACGATAAGCACTAGAGAGCTGAACTTTTGCCTAGATATACATATTTATTACGCCGAAAAAACGATAGAATAGGATCTCAAAAAAAAAAATTCTTCGGGTACCTCCCCTGCACCTAAATTAGGGATGTATTTTTTTCGCCTGCACTATAGTGTGGGGTATCTTTAGATTGGTCGTTTAAGAATATTGTGGGTGTGGGAAGACCATTTTTTAATTTAGGGTAAGCAGTTTTTTTTTTCAGAGTAGGATTCCACCCATGCCGGGACTTGAACCCGCGACCTCTGGCTAACCGTGCCAGATGATGTTTTACCTACAATTAATTATAAAACTATCTCAAGCAACATTTGTGAATGTTTCATTTCAAACTATTGTTTTGACAATTACATCTAAATACAAAGGTTCATTTGATATGCAGTAATTTTGGAAATGCATTATTTATTATATGATTAAAAGACAACAACATTTTACAGATCACAAATAAGCCATTTTGCAATACCAATTTAATTCGCTTTTTAAAGTAACCTATAACAAACAAATTTTGTTTCGTCGGAAGCATTTTCGATTCGCTCGCTCCGGGTAGCGAGATCACAAGCCTAACCCAACCTAACCTTTTTTTTTTTTTTTTTTTGTTGACGAGGGGGAAATCTTCCAAAGATACCCGACTCCCCGGGGGAGGAGCCGGGTTATGTGGGATTTTTACCCACTAAAACCCCCCCGGTGGCCCTCCGTGTGCAATCGAGGGGGGTTCCGGGAACTCAGAGAACACTCCGGAACCCCCTCGCACTGTGCGCTTTGGCGCTCCCCGCTGGTAGGCCAACCTAACCTACTGTTTCCGGGTGAGCATTAATTTTTTCAAAGCGGGGGCTTTCGCCCCCCGATCCCCCTCGCAAAGGGGATCTACCCCCCTGCACCATTCGTGCCCTGTTTTCTGACTTGTGTGAACCGTCAGACCCAGCCGAGACCGAATTTTTAATATTATTATGGAAACTTAACTGGAGAATAAAACTAAAGTTGTCATTGTCTTGTCGTATGATTTATACAGTAATAGCACGCCATTTATTCTCCAGTTAAGTTTTATCTGACTATTGAAAAATAGGCCCTTAGAATACTACATGCAAGGACTGCGCAATCAAGGTGCAATACCAGCAACGCACGTACCTTTCACAAGAACACGAAAATACCTGATAACATAATATAATCATTGAGTGACTACATGTAGATGTATTTGCTAACCGGGGCATAGTCTTATCATTTTATTGAACACACATAGTTATTCAATGGAATTGAGTGAAGCAAGGTTAGGGCACTCAGACCGAGTGAGCTAGAAGGCATACTCGGATGCTACTCGTATCGTGTACACTCGGATGAAAACGGCCATTCTTAAGCCCGGTCAGTGCGCTCGGACCGAGTGCGTCATCATACTCATCATAATCAACTAAAACTGTACGCACACGGTTCAAGCGTATTAAGACCGTCAAAACCCGGCTTTATTGTCCTCGGGCCGTGTTCTACTCGTCCGAGCTGACTCAAAAACGAAATGGCGCCAATAGAAGAAACTCCCACTTCTGATTGAAGTTTGTGGGTCCCATGAGCATACTTTTTTTCTCTTTTCTTTTTAAGCTTCTACTGTTTGAGTCCCACGACAAACATATTTGATAGATGTTTATCATGGACTCCCGTTTGTAGGCAATACAAAATTTTGTAGACTTAAGCTCTTTTTTGTTAGAATTTGTAAAACGCATTTATACATTGAGTCGTTATTTTAAAGCAGAAACCAAAGATATACTCGTAGATAGACATATGTGGCAGAAACCATCTCTTTAAAGCAGTTTTGAATGTTTTCAGTTTATTAATTTATGTGTACACATGGATTTTTTTTAATGTAGATCGTATTTATGTTAGCGGGGGTTTATTTCATTGCAGAGTATAACGCCTATTTGTGCAGAAAAAAATAACATTGTTATAGTTACTTCCTTCATTTTTATAATGTATTTAAATCTAGTACTGTCTAGAGCACCCTAGACCGGTAATGCTAAAGAAGAGATTGTTTAAACAAGTACTTTTGTTTATTTCCAGCATGCTGGGTAGGAGTCCAGAAGCAGCTGTAAGTATATTTTTTCCAAATAACTATTGTTTAAACTTCCACCTTTCTAAAGGAAACTAATTTAATAATCTGCAAAATAAATATTTGATCGGTGCAAAATCATTTCATAAAAAATCGTCGTTTTTTAACAGACTTCAAAAAAGGTGGAGGTTATCAATTCCACGCGTATAGGTATATTCCAGTTTCATGACCAAATTATACTTCTACTATACCTACATGTATACATACTTCTAATTATTTAAATTATTTCTACCTTTTTAGTGGTGTGTTGTGTCGAAGTCGGTTTTTATTTTTTATTTAAAAAAAATTGTCACTGTCGGGCCGCGATACTCTTTTATCCTTAGAGAATTTGTGGACTAAAAGGGGATGTAGTGACCAGAATTAAGAAGGATTAGTGAAGGGTAAGATAGAACGTTTAAAAGTACTCGATGCAGAATTAAAGGACCCACTCTCGCTTTACGGTCAAGCCTAAACTGAATACGAGATTGACTGTATTCGGTCGAAATACATTCGCTCGATATATACCTTGAATTTGGGGTGGCTACAATTGAAAGCCACAGCAAAATGATGGTGCCTTAACATCGAACAATTTGTTTTTTTTTTTTTCAAAGTATTCCAAAAATATCTCTACACAAACTCGAATCTGTGAAGAACTGTTAGTAGCCAGCCAGAGCGGCGTGCGCGCACGCACCTTTTATTTTTGGAAAGTACTTTGCCTGGTTACCATAGCACAGGGTATCCTAGTTTGGGACCTGGTCACGTGATTGTGTTGTGTGGAAGTTACTATGAAAAAAAGTACCTTAAGGCACGTTTGTTTTGCTGTGGCTTTGTGGCCACTCAAAATTCAAGGTAAATATCTCTATGAAAACCACGAAGGAGGCCTATGTCCTGCAGTGGGCGTCGAATGGCTGATGATGATAATGATGATGATCTCTGACAGATGGAGAGGCGGTACAAATTGTTGGGAAATTTCTCGAAACAAGATTGCTCAACATTTTTTTTTTTTATTTTATGTTTATACTTAGAAGTAATAATCTAAACGGATGGCATTTTTTATTTTATACTAATTACATAACCACGGCTTGCAAACCATCCAGGCTTCAGCGTGTATTGCCTGAGTCATTCTTTCTTTCTTCATCCTCTCCGTACTCTTATGACCAAACCGACGCGTTATTCCCCGACAGATGTACCAATATCAGCATCATGTGAAGGCGCAAGGCAACGGCGTAGACGGCCTACTTCGCAAACTGAACAATTTGCTGTCCAACCACTTCGACCAGCCCGGCGTGGACATCCATCAGGCGAAGATCCTGACGTCTTACATCAAATTCCTGGGTAATGGGGAACTTGCGTCTAACTTAGATTGGAGTGACATTGCTTTTATACAATAGAAATCATATAAAAATCTTGGAAACATTTAAAATAAAACAACAAAAATATTTTTTTCGGCGTTTTCGGGGTCACAAAATATGCGAAAAATAAAGTTACTCTAATAAAACAAAACTTATTAGATTTCGTTTTGTCATTGAATTCTGAACGTTTTCTTATAAGAGTGTACATGCATAAAAACATATTTTACGAGATAACTCAAATATTTATAAACGCTTCATACATTATAGGCGTTACGTCTGGGAGTGACGTCATAGTCTAAGGTTGATTTGTATTGCGCGTTTTAGTACCACCCTGACTATATTGACGACTGGTTATATTATCAAAAGTATAAGTCGCAGAGAAAAAAAATACCACGTTTGTTTATCTTTTAACGTGTCCTCTCCTATTAAAACATTTTTTCATGAAAGTTCTCCATTGCTACTTTCACAACTTTTGCTTTTTTGAAGCGAAAGAGATTTGTCAAGATTGTGCCGAGTGGCAAACACTGGTCTCCGCCTACCCCTCCAGGATACAGGCGGGAGTTTATGTAATGTATGCCAACTTTTCCCCGTTTGCTCGCAGATTCTAACATTCTTAATGAGGGTAAGGATGTAGTATACTTTTGCAAATTTGCGAGTAAAGCAACCCAAAAGAAAGTAACTAGAGATTTCAGATTGGATGATTTTATTCCTATAAATAAAATTTTGGTCAAGATCTGTTCACGGGATCCATGAGAAAGTTGGCCGAGGTATCTTCACGGCATTATTGACGCAACCGTACCGCGATTAAGAATACCGTCAGCGCCACCTAGTGTTCACATCAGCGAACTGCAAACTCTTTATTGTGTACTTTGAAGGCGGTTTTTTGCCTTCATCGACTTGTTACCGTTTCAGAATGGCAGAAATGCGTGAACAGTCCAGAACTGAACAACAAGTCAGCGATCCACTGCCTGGCCTACTGCTGCGCGCATCATTGGACCGAGGGCGCTGGCAAAATGATGTCCCCTTTGACCCTGTGCCAGCAGCAACAGGTTGGTGAAGCTTGCCTACACCCGTCGCAACCAAATAGGCCTCAGTCTGGGTGTTTTTCCATGTCCTTGCCTGGTTACCATAGCACAGGGTATCCTAGTTTGGGACCAGGCCTTAGAGTGTAATACATACATACATAAATGCATGTATCCCAGAGGGGTAGGTAGAGACCAGGGACTGCCACTTGCCACGATCCTGACAGATCACTTTCGCTTCCTCAACATTCATTAGTCGTTGCATGCACGGACGCTGGTGTGCAGTAAACGACTATCTCACCAGTCTGCACACATAAAGCTTTGTAATCATAATCATTTCTTTATTGCATGTCATGGTAATAATACAGGTGGTAATAAATAAATAAAATCAATAAGTAAGTAAATTAGGTATTTATTTTCATTAACGGAACTTAAGATATTTTACAGCTCGTTGAAAATAAATTAGGCTAACATAAAGCAAGTGTTGCCTAAACTAGGTTACTTAAAATATAATGATATTGTATGTAACTATGTATCCTATTTCTTAGGCGTATTAACGAAAATTTTCAATATTGCCTAATATATGTGTTTACCAATCCGGACTTGGCCCCCGTGGTGGAGTATGGCCTATACCTTCCTCAGGGAAGAGACCCGTGCCCCTCGGTGGGGACATAATGGGTTGATGATGATGATGATGATATGTGTGTATATACAAGTTCGCGAGCTTCTTGACCTGGTCCCGAACTACGGTACCCTGTGCTATAGGCAAGGACGTTACAAACATGAAAGTAAACCCAGACTGAGGCCATTTGTACAAATGTATTGATTATTTTTTCAATTTGCGTCAAGTGATTGCTTGTGTTTACTAAAATATAGACTGTTGTGTTGCCACTGTTTTCCGGAAACGAGTGTGACCTTCCATGACCATGTAACAATGCCTATTTTACATGTCACCCTTATTCTTTCTTAGCGTGTCGATGGCAAAACAAATTTTATTAAAGGTCTGTCACCCTCAAGGGCGCTGCATCGTTTGTTAGGTTTCATGCATTTTTCCGAGCGGTTCCGTGCTTCGCAAGGCACGTTGAGCTGTTGGTGCCGGCTGCCGTCGATAGATGGCAGTCGTTAAGCCAAGTCAGAGGCCTTAGGGCGGCTTGACAACTTCTGACAGTAGACGAGCCACTAGTCTACAAGCCTCCACCAATCCGGACTTGGCCCCCGTGGTGGATTATGGCCTATGCCTTCGTCAGGGAAGAGACCCGTGCTCCTCGGTGGGGACATAATGGGTTGATGATGATGATACGAATACTTATGACTAAACTGTTCCACTACACATGCCTTCTTTCAGAGAGAGAGAGTACAGGCTTAGTTACCACGCTTGCCTACCGCGGATTGGAAAATTGAAGCGCTGATTTATGTGAAATTCAAATTCAAAAGTGTTTTATTCAAAGTAGCACAGAAACTGCGCCCTAATGAACGTTACAAGTTAAACTAGGTGTCCAATCACTTCCTCAGCACAACGCTGAGTCAGCTGCCTTTTGTGGCAATGCAGATACACCACAGGCTACATCTATAGTCCTGTTTTATTTATTCGTTTTGTCTGTTGTGTATTTAGTTTTGGCATGTATTTAACGCGGCGACAAATTGATACCATTCCGGATCTTAAAAAAACTGAAAATGGATCGTAAATAAACTACTTTGGCGACTAATTTGAGGTAGCATCTTAACTAGAAAGCGGCGGCTTTTTAATGAGTTTTGAGGTTTTATTTAAATTTTATCTGGCAGTGATTTTCTTTTGTGGCAATTGAATTTCTTCTAAGGCGACAAATTATTGGCGGATAAAAAAGTTAAAATAGGCTTTCATAAATTCTAAAATGGGGTTGTCTATAAACTATAAATACAAACAAGATCTTAAAAAAATACTTTTGGCTACATTTTCATAATGTAGGCCCCATGACTTTTCCATGCACCAACCTGATTTAAGTTTGACTCAAAACTAAGTTTTTTAGTGAAATATTTTTTTTCGCTTTTATATAAAAAAAAGAACTAACACCCGAACTTCGAACCTATTTTTGCTTATGTGTACTGACCTAACAACCAACCCAAAATTTAGATTGCCAGTAGTTGCCAGTGAAGAATGTTTGATATCCCCTCGGGATAATTAGTCGCCACATTAGGTTTTATAATACCTTAACCAGTTTTACACTGATCCCGCTTGATATATTTGACACCTTACAGTAGCCGCCGTTTTTTAGTTTTTTTGATCCTAGCCTTTTGTTGCTTGTATAGTTTAATAGTTGCTAAGATATTTAATCACTGAAAAGTTAGTTTTTTTGTGACTTAATAGAAAGTCGCCTAAAAAGGATTTCAGTTGCCGTGTTAAATATTTGCCTTTAGTTTTCCTTCTGTGTTGTGCATATTATGTTACTTATGTGCTTATTTTGTTTCTGTGATGTATCTTGTTGGTATAATAAATGTCTTTCTTCTTCTTCTTCTTCTTTTTCTTCTTCTTCAATGCAAAAACTAGATCATTTCGGAAAAATAATGGACAAAAAACCTCCAAACGTAGTCTTTTCAAAGTCCTTAATTAACAGAGTTTACATAATTATTCTAAAACCTAGAACTCATTTTAATTTCAGACATCATTGTCATCTAAATGATCTTTAATGTTATAGTAGCCCTTTTGGCACAAAGTGTGCTTTAGAAATTTTTTGAACCGCGTTGCTGGCAAGCTTATTATATCCTCAGGGATCTTATTGTAGAAATTTTTTACTTTTGCCAGCCTACATTTTGGGAACGAAATTTTATGTGAACACCTCAGACACCCAGGTTTTCTCACGATGTTTTCCTCCACAGCTAGCGAGTGCTACTATAACTTCATAAATGCAGTAACTTGAAAACAAAGGCATTGGTACATGCCGGGATTCGAACCCCGAACGGCTCCCGAATTTGAGGCCGGCGTTCTACCCCTTCGCTGCCACCACTCCCCCGGTCCGCGGTCCCCTGCCAATCTCGTCCATTGTTTTCCATATTTAGCCATGTCACAAAAGTGGAAGTTATTATTATTATTAATTATGGGCGAATGTTCATAATCCTACTATTTATATATGAAAGTTTGTGAAGATGTTCGGAGGTTTGGATGTTTGGATGTTTGTTACTCAATCACGCAATAACGGCTGAACGGATTTACATAAAACTTGGCATACATATAGACAAAGACCTGAATTGAGACATAGCGTTCCCGTGGGATAATATTTATTTTAAGTTTAAAATAGATGGCGTTGTGCGAGCGAATGTTGTGTTTTAAAAATAGATGGCGTTGTGCATGAATCGTACAAACGGATTCTGTGGCGGTACGAAGTTCGCCGGGACAGCTGGTTAATAATAATTATAACTTCCACACAACACAATCGTTTGTCGTGATCCCGAACTAGGAAACCCCGTGCTATAGTACCCAGGCAAGGACATCACAAGCATAGAAATACCCAGACTGCGTTGCTAACGTAATTACTTATCGGATGATAACAATTTTCAGATCACACCACTTCAATACGACTGGGTGGCCCTGAATGTCCACGCTAACCTCAAGAACTGGGACGTTATAGAGTCCATTTTTACACGCAAAGTAAGTCAAAGTAAACATAAGTAATTGTTTAGCGTTTCTTGGTCTAGTAGAGTTGTATTCTAAGTTCAAGACAAACATAATTAACGGACACACAATAAGGGTTGTTCTGGGACTGTCTAGAACACATTTTGACTACATTTGATTTTTGCCTAGAGCTTAAAGTGACGGGTCGAACACTCAAATCTACTGAAACACAAATTGACTAGGGCATATTTTTCCTACATAGCATAACATAAACCCAAATTGTCCGGTTATGTAGAAAATTTAATTCCCATCTTTTAATGTTTACCTGTCTGTTTAAGTTAAGTACTACTTATAACGTATAGGGCCGGTTTCTGCATTGAGAATTTCACTAAATAGATACTTAAGTAACGTTCTGTCACGCTCTTTTCTGTGAAATTCGAAGAGACAGCACTGCAGTTAACTATTTACTTAGCGAAATTTTCAATTCGGAAACTGGCCCATATTATACGTATATGATGAAGGTGATGTGATGAGCTAATAAAGATAAAAAATATCACTTCACTACGTACATTTTTAAAATTGTAGGAGCAATACCACACGCTCGTTGTGAAGAAAAACATCGTGAGGAATCCTGAGTCTTAGGCGTTCACATATCTCAGCGCTTGAAATTGCCAATGAAATTAAGTACATTCTCTCCCTCTTTTAATGGCCTGTGCCCTGCAGTGGGACACATAAAGATAAAAACACCGGCCAAGTGCGAGTCCGACTCGCGCTCGAAGGGTTCCGTACCATCTATACAACATTTGAATATTTCAAGCGTCTACCTGTTGCCGTTATTAATATCGAGCAAAAAACGGCAAAAAATCACGTTTGTTGTATAGGAGCCCCCCTTAAATATTTTTTTTTATTCTGTTTTTAGTATTTCTTGTTATAGCGGCAACAGAAATACATCATCTGCGAAAATTTCAACTGCCTAGCTATCACGGTTCATGAGATACAGCCTGGTGACAGACAGCCAGACAGACAGACGGGCAGTGAAGTCTTAGTAATAGGGTCCCGTTTGGCACCCTTCGGCTACGGAACACTAAAAACGTTCCGTATTAATTCAACACTTGTCTTCACCAGGACTGGCTAGGCCGGTCGACCGTATCCAGTCACATTCCGCTCCAGCTAGTGATAGCTCGGCTCAGCGAGCGACACTGCAGCAAACAGCTTCTCGCGACCTTCATCAACAAGGTCTCCAATACTGAGGAGCGGATGCAGCTGGCTACACAGTATAAGGTATCCTAGCCCTTTTTCATAGAAATACAATTCACTACTACTTTACTATGACAATTCGATATACATTGCATAGTCGATAAACCCAGATTGACAAGATCGTCTAATCGACTTCGCAATGTATGTCGAATTGTAGCTTTATGAAACGCGGGCCAGTTTATACAATCCAATTCATTCCGTTTTGTTTGTTGCAAATAAATAATTGATTTGATTTCCATCCTTACCTAGCACGAAGCGAAAAACTAACTCTTACAGCGGTATAGCGCCCTACACAACCCTTCTGCAACTGGTATAACCCTAAGGGAATGCCTTCTTGACCCCAAAGAAGAAAGCTAACTCTTACAGCTGAATACCGTACTGTGCAACCCTTCTGCAACCTCTGAACCCCTAAAGGGGCACCCTTATGGACCAATGGAGTAGTCGGGTCAGTTCTTATTCGTCCACTGCTGAACATAGCCCTCCCACAAAGCACGCCGCTTATATCTGTCCTCGGCGCTCCTCATACAGTCGCTACCAGCAAACTGCCTCGGATCGGCGATCCAGCGAGCTAATGGACGTGTTATGCTGCGTTTTCCAGTTCGTCCAATGCTAGACATAGACCTTCTCCAAGGCACACCAGTTATTTCTGTCCTAAACATAGACCTTCTCCAAGGCACGCCAGTTATTTCTGCCCTGGACATAGACCTGCCCCAGGGCACGAGAGTTATTTCTGTCCTAGACATAGACCTTCTCCTAGGCACGCCGGTCATTTCTGCCCTGGCCAAGGCACGCAAGTTATTTCTGTCCTGAACATAGACCTTCTCCAAGGCGCGCCAGTTACTTCGGCCCTGGACATAAACTTTCTCCAAAGCACGCCAGTTATTTCGGCCCAAGACGTAGACCTTCTTCAAGGCACGCCAGTTATTTTTGCCCTGGATAGCCCTTACCCATCCTCATCCAACCGGTACAAGCAATCTGCCTCAGATAGTCGTTTCAGAGTGCTGATGGCAGGCCTAAGCTGCGTTCGTCAGTTCGTGATCTCCACTCGAGAACCATTGTACCCCCCGAGGGTTTTTCAGCAGAAGTTACCAGCAAATTACCACTTCAACTTGCAACTTGCACTTAGGATAAATCGTCTTAGGATCAAAATATAGACAATCTTTGTTTTAACCCATTAGACACTTGAATCCCTCGCGGGTGGCGATCCTAGTTTACAAATAAACCAACAATAATGTAAAATGCTGCGTCTGAAGAGAAGTTGAAATCGAAGAATTATTTGTACTAGAATTTGTTCATGGCAAGCTAATCTAGACCTTAATTACAGGTGCACACGGTGGTGATCGAGGGTCATGCGAAACAAAAGGATAGGACCGCGTTGACCAACTACAAGATGACTTTGAATCCGCAATCCGAGGAATATATTCTGGCGGAAAATACGCTTCGAGATGCGGTAAGTTTTTGCGACAATTTCATAGTGTATACAAAAAGGTCAGTGGCCTGTTTCATAAAACTATAATTCGTGGTTTACTGTGAGAGTTCGATGTATAACGCAAAGCCGACTGACCCACAGCTTAATAAGTAGAAGTTGCTACGCAATGTATACCGAATTGTCATAGTAAACTACGAATTGTACTTTTATGAATCTCGGCCCTGGTGAAACTTACGGGGGATTATTCTACTGATAAATACAAACAACTTTATTATGATACTAACGAAAGGATGACGCACACCAACGCGGTGGCGGTGGCGGTCCATACATACGTCCATATAAATACTACTGTAGTAAATGACCGCCTCGCGTTGGTGTGATCAAACCCAGGAACGCGGCGCCGGTGGCGGTCCATACATACGTCCATATAAATACTATTACAGTAAATGACAGCCACCGCGTTGGTGTGTATAGTCCTAAGGATAAAACACACATACGCGGTGGCGGTGGCGGTCCATACATACGTCATTCACTGCAGTAGTATTTATATGGAGGTATCTATGGACCACCACCGCGTTAGTGTGTTTCATCCTTTAGAAATATCGGAAACGTATCTGCTGATCCATACTAAATTTTGATGTATACTCTAGCGAATGTATGAAACAGCTGATAATAATGATAACTTCCACACAAAACAATCACTTATCCTGCTCCCAAACTAGGATATCCTGTGCTATGGTAAACAGGAAAAGATATTTCGGAGTTTGTCTCAATATACAAGCTGTTTTTATTGATGACTGTATTTTGATTGTACAGCGTAACAGTCTTGTTTATAAAAACACTATCCCTTGCAACACCCCTCTGAGAAATGTTTTAGAGAGATTAGTTTTTTATAAATATTCCCGTGACTCTTGTAGCCAAATAGCGCGCTATACAAACCTTCTACAACTGTTTAAAGCATAAGGGGACGCCTTGCAATCTTTTTATCTTTTCTTAAAGATACAATTAATTTCAATTATTCCTTCGTTTAATTTGTGTTGTGTATTTCCATGTTTGTGATGTCTTTGCCTGGTCACCATAGCACAGGGTATCCTAGTTTAGGACCCGGACAGGTGATTGTGTTGTGAGGAACTCGGAAGTTATTTATTTATTTTTCTTATTAACACTAAGCTTACGTGAATAAAGTTAGAATTAATTAACTGTTGTGAAAAAAATTGCCTGCTCAAAATCGACAGGCGCTTCCCATCAATTTTGGTGAATCCAAATATAAATTCTGATTTTAAGCAAATTGCAATTAATTTTGGAAACTCCTGAGCCAATACAGCTTACGAGTAAAAATTGTCGAAATAGTTTTAAATGTCGAATTTCCCTTCGAACGATGTATTCAGATAGAAATTTCCAATTTCTAGGCATCATTGAACAAATAAGGAAAAAGAATGTGTTTACCCAGCTTTTATTTGCTGTTCATACATTAATCTCATTTATTAAGGAATACCTTTGATCTTATTTTAAAATATACATACATAAGCAGCCTATATACGTTCCACTGTAGGGCACAGGCCTTCTCTCAGGAAGAGGGTATGGGCTTAATTGCCACGCGTGCTGAGGTATGTGAATAGCTCAGACCTCAGGTTTCTTCGCGATGTTTTCCTTCACAGTTAGCGAGTGGTATTGCTACTATAACTTCACAAATGTACATAACTTAGAAAACAGTCATAGGCACATGCCCGCTCTGGGAATCGAACCTGGGTCTCTCGCTTCCAATGTTCTACCCACTAGGCTACCACCGCCAAATATACATCTAGGGCATTATGTTTTACCATGACAATTCATGTTTTATCATGACAATTCATGTTTTACCATGCCAATTCATTTTTTAACATGACAATTCATGTTTTACCATGACAATTCTTGTTTTACCATGACAATTCTTGTTTTACCATGACAATTCATATTTTACCATGACAATTCATGTTTTACGGCAGCATTGCACAGCCGATTCACCCACAGCTTAACAAGTAGGAAGACTCGGCTACGCAATGACTACCTGGCCTGCCTCGTTGGTATCACGCCTAATTACCATGCCGGAGGTCGTGGGTTCGATTCTCATTGGGGGCCGCCGTACATTTGTACAAAAGGCATCGGGCTGGGTGTATGCCCATGTTTGTAATGATGAACATGTTTTGTTACAAATAAGTAATTAATAAATAAAAAGTAAAACAGATAGGTCCTTAGATACAAAGAAAACGCATCATCATCATCATCATCATCAGCCATTTGACGCCCACTGCAGGACATAGGCCTCCTTCGTAGTTTTCATAACCATGAGGGGTTTTGCCATAATCGCCACGCTTGGCAGGCGGGTTGGCGATCGCAGTATGCGGTTAGAATCTCAGGAAGACGCTGCTGCCCGTCTCCTGGTACTTGAATTCCTTAGTCGCCTTCTACGACATCCACGGAAGGAAATGGAGTAACGCTATTCTTAATCCGGCGCCACACGAATAGGAAAACGCATATTATTATGTAAATAATTTGATGCGCAACAAACCTTCTTGTAACTTGCGTAACTTATCCCAGAGTAGTTCTTATTTCACGAGGAATAAGTGCCAGTATCATACCAAAATTCTCTAACTGTTCTTATCTCTTATTAATAATTTTAAAGATAGTATTTCCAGGGAACTTATCTTATCAAAGGAAGTAGGGTATCTACATATTTTATCGGTAAGCACGTGTAAGCAATTTAATAACTAAAGAAATTTCTGTTTTTCTTTTTCAGTCAATCAAATGGAAAAACTAAAAGTGTGAGTGACTCTTATAAAACGAGTTTTATTATTAGTGCTAAGTATAATTATCTAAATAAGTGAACAACTTTATTTAATAAATTTATATTGTTTGTTTAAGTCGGTTATTTTATTTGCAATTTTTATATTTACATGCTTACTAAGTAATGTTCACTGGACAAAATAATGGGGGCGGGTTTCGAATTGAAGCAGATCAACGAAATCCTTGATTTTAATCCCTGAAACAAGAAATATGATGCTATCATCTACTAGCCTTTAGGTATATTATTAAAATCCTTTATTACACCCAGTAATTATTGTACAATAGGCGGGCTTTACACTAATTAGGATTTTATTCTAGCTAACCAATGGTTGACGAATGGTAGGAACGAAGGTATAGCGAATGTAAATATTTTTTAGTAAAAAAACTGACTAAGAAAAATATGCAAAAAAGTTCCAGAGCAGGTCTTGATAGTGAAATTTATTGAACACGAATTGAGAACGTCCTCCTTTTTTGCAGTCGGTTAAAAAATGGCGGGAGGTGGCAGGCAGGCATTACCACTGGGACCGTTCAGAGAAGGGGACATTTTGGGAACAGGACATTCTGGGAAAGGTACTTACTAGCCCTAGGTGTTGCATATTGTTGGGTAGGCACGAATATAGTTTAAGGTGGGTGATATAAAAATAAATGGTCAGTCTTTGTCCTGCATACATGAGTTTCATTACATGGTGACAGCGGTGCGTAAAAACGAAGAACAAGCAAGAATTTACAGTAAAATAGTTACAAATAGTGTTCTGTTTAGTAATTTAGTTGCGACAATTATCTGTCAGCATGGAGCACGCGCGACCACCAGCTGAATTGTGTCTAGATGGCGGTCCAGCCACGCGCGCCGAGTCATGGCGGCGTTGGTACAAACAGTTTACAGTGTTTTTAAAGGCATCCGGTGTACACAAAGAAGGTTCTGATGTACAAGCCAGTCTTCTGGTAAACTTGATTGGTGCGGAAGGATACGACATTTACTCAACCTTCAAATTTGAGAAAGATGAAAATTCGGAAAATCTTGAGACTGTGGTTAAAAAGTTTGATCATCATTTTGGCACCAAGCAAAATACCACTATGGCCCGCTTTAAGTTCTTTACGCGAAATCAAGAAGTGAATGAGTCTATTGACGACTATGTGACGGCTCTTAGAATTCTTAGCCATTGTTGTGAGTTTGAACACTTAGAAGAAAGTCTCATTCGGGATCGGATTGTATACGGTGTGATCGACGCAAGAGTGCGAGATCGATTACTTAGATCAGAGGATCTGACGCTAGACAAGGCGATGAAAATATGTCAAGCCAACGAGATGTCGAATGAGGAAAACCGTCAGATAGAAGTTGTAAAAACCGGTGGCGGCGCCGAGTCATCATCGGCGAACATAGATGCAGTGTACGGTGCAGGGACGTCGGTGGTGCGAGGTCGCGGCGGCTGGAGGCGCGCGCGCGGCTGCGCCCGGGCCGGCGGTGGCGGCGGCCGCGGCGGCGGCGCCCGCGGGCTGAGCGGCCCGAGAGACGGCGGCGGTGCGTCGGCCAAGTGTTGCGCGGCATGCGGGCATTCACAGTGCGATGGTTGGTCGTTATGTGCAGCAAAGTATGTACAGTGTTACGTATGTGAAAAGCGCGGTCATTACGCAAAAATGTGTCCCGTAAGAAATCACAAGGTTTATGATTTACGCGAGGAGGACAGCGATAACTTGTTTTACGTGTCGACGCTAGAAGAACAATCGCACGATGGACATAGTAAGTGGTATGAATCTTTGTATTTAGCGTGTAATGGAAGAAAGATAAATTTAAAACTCGATACCGGCTCAGATTTAAATGTAATATCTATGGCTAACTATAAGGGCTTAGGGTGCAAAGACAAATATGTAGAAATGTGTACTATTAAGGCAAGAAGTTTTTGTGGAAATTACATTCCTATTGTAGGAAAATGTACAATTAATTTAACTTACAAAAATAAGGTGTACGCACTACCATTTGTAATTACAAAAGATGAGTGTCAAAGCATTCTGGGTAAATTTGCCTGCGAAGAGTTAGGTATAATAAAACGAATTTTGTCACTAAGACAAGATAATTATGCTGATTTGTTCCAAGGTCTAGGTAAATTGCCAGGAAAACACAAAATTGTACTTGAGTCGAACGCGAGCCCCACTGTGTGCCCAGTAAGAAAAATACCTATTGGGGTTAGAGACAAATTGAAAGCGACATTGAATCAAATGGTCGAATTAGGGGTGATTAGAAAGATTTCTCATCCGACACCTTGGGTGAACGCAATAGTGCTGGCAGCAAAGAAAAACGGTGACATACGTGTGTGTCTTGACCCGCGACCTCTGAACCGCGCGATCAGACGCGCGCACTACCCCCTCCCAACGTTGACAGAGATTGCCACTAAGCTACAGGGTGCTTGCTACTTCAGTAAATTAGATGCCAAGGCGGGGTTTTGGATGGTTGAAATTGACGACGAGAGTGCAGACCTCTGCACTTTTGGAACACCGTTCGGTAGGTATCAATTTCTTAGATTACCCTACGGAATAAACTCTGCTTCTGAGGTGTTTCACGCTAAAGTTCGTCAACTTTTGGAGGACCTAGAGGGTGTTGACTCATTTGTCGACGACATTATTGTGTGGGGTCAGACTGTAGAAGAGCACGATGCGCGCTTAAGAAGTTTGTTAGACAGAGCTCGAGAAATAGGTATAAAATTCAACAGTGAGAAGTGCCAGTTTCGAGTCGAGGAGGTAACCTATTTAGGTCATACTTTCAGTGTAAAAGGTATGCAAATTGATAAGACAAAGCTGAGGGCAATAGAGGAAATGCCAACTCCTAATGACAGGTCGTCGCTGGAGAGATTTCTTGGTATGGTTAACTACCTTTCGAAATTTATTCCACACTATGCGGAAACAGCGGCGCCCTTACGAGGTTTGTTGAAGAAAAACGTAGAATGGTGTTGGGATTCGACGCATGACGCTGTGGTGAGTCAATTGAAGGCGGCGCTATGCAGCGCGCCCGTATTAGCGCTGTACTCAAGCAGCGAGCCCGTGCTGCTCACGGTGGACGCGAGTGCGCATGCGCTGGGCGCGTGCCTGCTGCAGGCCGGCCGCCCCGTTGAGTTTGCCTCGCTTACACTCACAGACACACAGCGCAAATACGCTCAGATAGAAAAAGAAATGCTCGCGATCGTGTTCGCGCTCGAGCGCTTTCACCAATACGTATTTGGAAGGGATGACGTCACAATCGAAACAGATCATAAGCCGCTTGAAGCGCTTTTTAAGAAGTCACTCGATGCAGTTCCGGCTCGCTTGCAGAGAATGATGCTTCGAGTCCAAGCGTACAGTTTCGAAGCAGTATATAAACCGGGTAAGTATATGTTCGTGGCTGATGCCTTATCGAGAGCGCCTTTACCACAGTTAATGCATGAAAAGGTTTCCGTGGAGTTGGAAGATCAATCATGTTTTTTGATTGAAAATTTAAGATTTAGTGGCGATAGGCTAAAAGACATTACAGAGAAAGTGCGACAAGACGAAGAATGTAAACTATTGGTAAAGTACATAAAAAATGGATGGCCTGATAATAAGTGCGATGTGGACGCACGGGTTCACCAACACTGGGCGCACAGGGAGACATTAGAGTATGTGGATGGCGTCATTCTCAAGGATAATCTTGTATACATTCCCATGAGCCTACGAGGTGAGATGATACAGCGAGTGCATGAGGGGCATCAGGGCATCGAGCGCTGCAAGCGGCGCGCGCGTGACGTGATGTTTTGGTGTGGCATGTCACGCGACGTGGAGCGCGCGGTGCGCGCCTGCCGCGTGTGTGCCCAGCACGCTGCGCGCCCGCCGCGTGAGCCGATGTTACCGCACCAGGTGCCCGACCTGCCTTGGACTAAGGTAGGTTCCGATATTTGTCAATACGGTAACAAGTACTATCTCATACTCGTGGACTACTTCTCGAATTATATCGAAGTAAACCAATTATTAAATATTGGCACGAAAGCAGTGGTCACTGCATTGATGGAGCAGTTTGCGCGACATGGTATACCGAACGAACTCATAACGGACAACGGGCCAGCATATGCTTCAAACGAGTTCACGAAATTTTGTAACGAGTGGGGACTTAGACATATTACTAGTTCGCCAAACTATCCGCAATCTAACGGCCTCAGCGAGAGAGCCGTTAGAACGGTAAAAAACATAATAAAAAAAAATGGTAATTCTCATTCAAATGTCTACCTAGGACTTCTCAATTTGAGAGCAACCCCACGAGAAGGTATAGGCGCGCCATCACAATTACTTATGGGTCGCAGGTTGCAAACTAGATTGCCCATTCATACAAATAAATTACGCCCCGAGCGAAACAATAGTGGAGATTACAACAAAATACTAGCGAACCGCGAGCGCAGTAGGTTAAACTATAACACGCACTCGCGTCCGTTGCCAGAGTTGCATCCAGGAGACGAAGTAATTGTTGCGGACGGAGCGAAAAGGCGGAGCATGCAGGTTCAGAATAAGGCTAGGCAACCAAGGTCATATGTTCTCCAGGATAAAGTTGGTAGAATTTTCAGACGAAATAGGCGCCATCTAATAAAAATCGAGGAAGTGCAATTAGAAGACAAGCACAAAAATACGTTAGAGGATGATACAGCATCACCCTCTACTTCTTTGGTAAGGAAGCAGTCGTGTGATGTGGAAAGTGCAGACGATGGGGATAGCCTGGGTGATGCGTTCAAAGACGCTCGCAGCTCCAGCTCGGAATCGGAGAGCTCGCCGATAGCGCGAGCATTCCCCGACGCCGCCCCTGGCGCACAGGGCGCCTGCACAGATAGTCGCGGGCAGGAACACACACCAAAAACAAGACAGGCCAAACGTAGGGCTCGTGAGCGAATTCAAGGTAAAAAAACTACTCAACCAAACATTATATAAGTATTATATTAACTAAGATAGTGTTTATATTTATATTATTTTTATATAAGGAAGAAATAAGTAAGAGCTTGTTTTCTTATGTAATTTTTATAACTTTTGTCGTTGAAATTTAAGTACCTACTGCGATTATTTAGATTAGCTAATATAGATATTGTTATAAACGTACCTACATTTTCGTACTTATTCGTATGTACAGTAGGCCATGTTTTACGTGTAAGGTGGTGGGTAAATATAGTTTTGAAAGCTTACTTTAAATTCTTTATTTGAAAGGGGAAGATGTTGCATATTGTTGGGTAGGCACGAATATAGTTTAAGGTGGGTGATATAAAAATAAATGGTCAGTCTTTGTCCTGCATACATGAGTTTCATTACACTAGGTATATTATTAAATTCTGTTATTGCACCAAGTTAATACGGTACAATAGGCGGGCTTAATACTAATTAGTATTTTATTCTAGCCAACCAATGGGTGACAAATAGAAGGTATGAAGGTATATAGCGTATGTAAAGTTTGTTTTATAAAAAAACTGACTAAGAAAAATACGAACTAAAAAGTTCTATAGTTTGATGATTTTCAAATGGATCTTTAGCAAATCCAACAGATCTTTAGCAAATTTATATGGAATTTAGTTAGGGAAATTTATTAAGACAGATTGAGAAAGTCCTCCTTTTTTGCAGTCGGTTAAAAAACGGTGGGAGGTAGCAAAATTACCACTAGAACCGTTCAAACAAAGGGGACATTTTGGGAATAGGACATTCTGGGAAAAGGTCATTCTGCGTAGGGGGACATTTTGGGAAAGGGATATTATGGTATGTTAAAAGTCAATTTCACGTCTCACCGCTGCATGGGTAATACGATAGCGCGAGTCATGCGTTTTGTGGCGCTAAAATGTCAGAATTTGACAATTAATATACAGGAAAGTCGCGACTTTTGGCGTTGAAACGCGCGACTTGCGTCATCATCCATGCAGGATGCCCCGATTTTACCAGCTGTCTGGTTACAAAAGTAAATGTTCTAGTTCGGGATCATGACACGTGATTAGCTATTTCAACGGATCCCAAAATTATGAAATCGTCAAAGATTTCGAATCGCCATATACAAACCAGCACCCACGGTTCTTTTTTTTTAAAGCAGTCATTTGTAATGTTTTTTTATGTTGGTGTTCCATAATGTTGTGCGCCAAGTTCTGGCGCAGAAGGCAAGGCCAACGCCATCGTCATCGTCCCACCTCCGACGAGCGGGGTGCGGGAGCTCTTGGACTTTCTCCACAGCGTTATAGGTGTCGCGGATTAGACAAACAGACAAACCTAAATGTGTTCTAAGGAATCAAGATGCGAGCGCGGGTGCTAGGGGGGGGGGGGGGGGGGGCACAATGCCATCGGTACCGCCATTCATCATCACTCACTCGTCGATCTTAGTCAAGGCATGTCGCGTTTTTCATACAATCCACGTAACCCATACATACAGTAATTCATACATTAAACCAGTGTTGTAAGAACGTCGGTGCATTATTTTCAAATCAATCATCCATACAGACCTTACAGTCCACATTCAAAGCAACGTAAACAAAATTTACAGTAAGGAAGACGTATTCTACTGGTGTTATAGTTGAATTGAGGCTAGTTTCTTATAATACTTACTAGTTTCTTATTTCAACAAAGAGATTTGTTGAATGTTCCTTTAACTTAGAAGTTTAGAAACCGCTGTCCTTAATACACCAATACGCAGCCAAGTCTCACCAATCGTCGGTGCCCCCAGCGCAATCCGACTCGAGGCAGCCGCACATCTGACAGAGCCATGTACAGAGCGTAATACAGAGAAGACAACGTAGACACTCATTGCATGATCGACACCAACACATGATCGCCGATTGCCTGGTTTGGGACACCTTGTAGTTTATGCGTGTTTAATGGCGGCTCTCGTAGCGAAGATACGGGTCCCCAAGAGTAAATTCCTTTTTATCTTGTTTAGTTATTATTCTCTTGGTTTTTGGAATTGGAAAATCTCTTAAAACACATGAGTTGGTAGTAAAATACACACTTTTAATTTGAAGTAAATTAAGTAGGTAATGTCAATGAAAGTCAATTATGACAACGATTTGTCTATTTTTAACAAAATAACTTGAAGGGTAATTTTTTTAAGGGTAAAATGTATTGTAAGTAGATTTAATGAGGGCGCCACTGTAAACATAAGATCGCCGATTTTATTCTGAACATTTGTTACTTTCTTTTCTAGACACAAGTACCTAGATACTTTTTTAATCTGGTTAGTTCATCAATAACTTGGACGAATAGACACAAACTTTTGTGGTTTAAATATTTTTCAACACTGACCTCCATGGTAGCTAGGTCAGTGAAATCGTACCTCACACCATGTTTATGGTGTACTTGCCTGGTTACCACAGCACTGGGTATCCTAGTTTGGGACCAGGTCAAGTGATTGTGTTGTGTGGAAGTTATATCGAAGTTATTATAAGTTATTATCTCTTCCAAAAGGAGGATAAGAAAAAACTTATTCTGAGCACAGACTGGAGGAAACAACAAATTCATGTCGAATACAGTCAAATACTCGTAGCAATTGGCAATTCCTCAATTTCCTGCAATTGGCGTTTGAATTTACCTATAAGATAGAACGCCGCAATAGAATGAATATAGGATTAGGTAGAGAGTTATAGAGAGAGAATAAGAAAACACAAGTTGTTGAATTTTATTAGAGGAGAAGGTGTAAATATGGCACCCTACTTTGTTTTTCAGGTTTATCTAAAAAAATATAAAACCTAGATAGACTTATCTGGTACCAAATTGTTAGGAATTTATCTACCTATAGGCGTCTTAGCATGAAATAAACTAAACTTCTATAAATTTATAAGAAAAAAACGTTTATTAAAAAAAGACACAATTGTCAACTTGAGATTCTAGGAGGTAATTATGGCCCCCCGGGGGCCATATTAAATGTATGAAAATAATAAAACCAGTCAGCGACAACAGAAGAGGCAGATCGTGTCGGCATTTTCAGGCACTCGTTCCGGCAATATATCCTCTTCAGCCATTCGACGAACATCCATTCTTGTTACCTTGACTCCATAAACAAAACATATTCAACCAACTTTGTCTCTAATTCTGGAGGAGGTGTAGGTTTTCTGCCAACTTTTCGACTAGACGATCTAAGGATTCTTCTGAATCTTTGACCAGTCGTTTCAATGTACTCCTGGGCACGTCAAAGGCCTTCACTGCCTTTTTGTATGTTAAAATTTGTTGCTTAAAAACGAAATTATCTCATACATTTAATATGGCCCCCCGGGTCCATAAAACCCACATATCGAGGGGGCCAAATTAGAATTATGCTGACATTTGTATCTCACTTAATAAAAAAATATTTTAAAAGTCTATTTGTATTTATCTTTACGATGACGTATACCAACTCGTTTTTAACTGGATGACGAATACACAACACTTGTAACACTTAATTTCGGTGAAATATGAATTTTCTTCACGGAGTCGTAAAAAGTTTTGTCGGTGCAAGTTTTGACAGAGCCGAGTCGCGAAAAGATAAACGCCACCTAGTGACCATTAATACTTATTAAATTTCCTCTACTACTAGGTCTTTCTGTTGCATGCTTAAAATCATAGATGGCAGTCTGGGAACATAGAAATGTTGAAGGGGGCCAATATAAAAGCAGGGGCCACATTTACACCTTTACTACATACCTATTATAATTACAAATTACTTTAAAGAACAACAAAATTAGCTACATAATTAGCATACCTTTACCTTTATCATTAGGCTCATTCTCATTTCATCTAAGTACTTCACAAAAAAAGTTTAAATAATGGTCAAAAACCTAATCCAAAGAGTAAAATCGGGAGCAACTTGAGCGTTTTCCTCGTATCACACGCTGCACTCACTTGGAACAATTCTTTATAAATATTCGCAGTACGGCTACCTGTTTAATAATAGGGGTTAAAGTATGAAATTGCCGTTTTATTGCAATAGGTTCTTTGAATTGACATAGAATCTTCATGGTTTGAGGTTTTCGAATGAAACTTTTTTCAAATGGTTTCTATGTACCTAACGCTTTCGTGATGGAAATTTCGACTTAAAGAACGAGCCACGAAGAAGACCGCCCACACAGGTGAATAACGATGAATTAAGAGAGATAGTGGAAGCCGACCCTAGTCAAACTACCCAGAAATTAGCGGCATGGTTTAACGTTACCTTACCCACAATATTGACTCACTTGCGTCAAATCAATAAAATAAAAAAATACGAAAAATGGGTGCCTCATAATCACTCGAATTTTCGCAGTATCCATCTTTCTTGTCTAAATTGAATAACAAAAACAATTGAAAGTGGATATTCAAATGTTTCACATTTTTTAAAAAAAGAACATCTTAGAAACCATTTGGAAAAAGATTCATTCGAAAACCTCAAACCATGAAGATTCTATGTCAATTCAAAGAACCTATTGCAATAAAACGGCAATTTCATACTTTAACCCTAATATTATATTATCTAAGAGTGCCGATTTCCAAGATGGAGACGTTTGATACCCACAAGTTCCAGTTATTTACAATGTAACCTCGTTTTTTGGCCATGTTTTTTTACTATATTGCTATACCGAACTTTTGGTGCTCGTTAGATGCAAAATTTCATGTTCTTTAATTTGTTTCAAAGTGACTTTTTGATAGTATGCATCGTATAGAAGTTATGAGGGAGAAACCAAAAAGTCTCAAATTTTCCAGGTTGCTATAGCTGTCAAAAGTTGTCCCGAGATATCTCGTGTTACCATTTTTTATATTTGCTTAGTTGCAGCCATATCTGCGAGATAAAAGCATAAAACCTTTTGCATCGTACACCCTAGTTTTGAGCCTCTAAGCTTTACTTTTAAATTCGAATAAAAAAACGCCATCCAGCATATTCTCCATATAGGTAGGTAGTGTACAAACAATTTGAACAATGTTTTCCTAAGTTCAGCCAAAATCATCATTTTGCGACACAAGTTGTTTGGAATAGGCAGACGTTTCTAGTACACAGTAGACAGCAGGTCAACCGTTACATTTTAGTTGCAAAGTCGCTCGTAACGTAACCCAACTTTAGTGCACGCGTTTAAAATATTGATGTGCTGTCGACTGTCCGTAAGTAGTACATAGTAGCTCACTAGTAGCAACTGGATTTCATTATAAGCTATTTTTGGTGTTATTTTGGTAACATTGCATTTAAGTACTCCATAATACACTAAGGCCCAGTTTCTGAATTGAGCTAAGCAAATAGTTAACTGTAGTGCTGTCTCTTCGAATTTCTCAGAAGAGTGCGTGACAGGACGTTAGATACTTAAGTATTTACTTAGTGAAATTCTCAATTCAGAAAGCGGCCCGTTGGTAGATACCACATGACCTCCCCATCTGAGTAGCCAGCTTTCGTTACAATTTGTTGCTGTATATTCTTTGGTTCCACTACATTTCGTCGTCTCCACCGCAGCAGTTGTCGTCGACGTCGACGCCACACATCTTGAGCAGAAATACGCAGGCCGTCACACACAGCAGGCACCTAAGGCATCGGCCACACGCGCCACAGTTACAACTGCACGAGCAACACATTTTTAAGGCGTTTTCTTGAGTTGAGGCTTGCTAGTTAACTCTCCAGGAACGGGTGTCCAGTGAGTTGCGGTTTATTCTGTATTGAGGCAATTTGTATGTGTCCTCTTTCAGTATATTGTTTTGAAGTACACTCCTGAGCAGGTCACGTTACGTTGGTGTCTAGTTGCTGGCGTTAACTTTTCTTTAGTGAAATGTGTTCTTTAGTTACACTTTCAGTTCGTTTACTTTTAATGAGTAGAAACAGAATAAAGGTCAGTAAAGTTGTCCATGACTTTCTTGGCTTAAAAGAAGACAATACACTCGGCTCCACTGAGCTAATGACGTCAAGCCCGATCCCTGACTCACAAGACACTGAAATTGTGTCATAGCGATACGAATTACCTTTTCATGGTTAAGCAGGTAGTTACAAGTTGTAAAGTATTTTGTGTTATCAAGCAGATAAGGTCGTTGTTTCTAAGAATAAACATAACGTGACTCGTACACACTACGATTGTTCACGTGATAATACTTATCCGTGATAAGCACGCTTGGTAATTAAGGTGCTCCAGGGGGTAAATACCACTAACGCCACCGAGGAAAAAAAAAACTTGTAGGTACTTAGATCTTTTTTAGAGATCGAATTTGCAAAAAGTGTCAGTACAATCTCTCAATCATGTTAATAGTGATTTTTAGGACCCATGGCCGTGAACCTAAGGCAAAAACCCTGTGTAGTCCCAGGTTCGTGACACTAGGTTCTTTGTCGTGGGTGCTAAAAATCAGTGACAGCATGATTGAGAGATTGTACAGACACTTTTTGGAAAAACAATCTGTGAAAGAAGATATGATTTTTTTTCATTGGTAGAGTTGGTTAGCCCCACCTTAGGCGCGAAACACACAGATGGGACGTGGGGCGAGGGCGCGGTAAGATGTAAAGTAAAGTAAAGTAAAAAAATATTTATTACCAAATTAATTATGTTACATGCATGTGGATTAATTATTATTAATCTTAATTTACAATAATATTTAGATAACATTAGGTAGTGGTGGCCGTGTCCCCACACTAGGCTGAGCCTGTATCGTGGGCGACATTTTACATAAAATAGTATTGTCATTTAGACGTGCAGTGCTGATATTGCGTGAGTCCTTGCTCTGCGGTCGCTCTTGGTCTGTGACTCTATACATCTTACCGCGCCCTCGCCCCTCATCCCATCTGTGTGTTTCGCGCCTTAGTGTACGAGTATGTAGCTCTGTGATGCTACGAATAAAAAAAAACCAAAGAAGTATTTCCTCCTACAAAATTTACACTCAAAAACGGCTCAGTCGATCAGTCTTTACCAATGAAATGAGCGCAAGATTTATGCTGTATAGTAAATCACTCTGTGATTGGTTCATTCTGTGCGCCATGCGTGACAGCGAGAACGTTGATCGGGCGATAGTAAGTGACAGCGTAACTGTTGATTGGTTGTATACAAAAACGTCAAACGTTAAACTAACGCGTCGAAATATCCATGTAAATTAAGTATTTATTTTTCTTTCTGTTGTTGTGCATATTATGTTACTTATCTACTTATTTTGTTTTTGTTATGTGTCTAGTTGGTACAATAAATGTCTTTCTTCTTCTTCTTCTACGTCGCAAGATGGCGGTCTGATGGTGGCAGGTGCATAGATATTTTGCCGGTTAGTACTGAACTCGCTCCGATTGGTAACACAATTGACAAGCCCCGCCCGCCTTCCATCAATTGAACGTGGTGTTAATTTAGCGCTAGTAAGACATCTACGTATCCTTACTAATATTATAAACGCGAAATATGTTTGGATGTTTGTTACTCTTTCCGGATCCGGATGTTTTGCACAGAGATAGATTACAGTCTGGATTAGCAAATAGGCTATGTTTTATCCCGGAAACTTGCGTATTCAATGGCTATTGTTAAGGCACGTCAATTTTGCTACGGCTTTCAAACCACCCAAAATGCATGGTGTATTTTATAGGTCACATATTTTATGTCCCCAATTCGTGTTACCCAATTAAAGTGGCGTACTAATGGCCGGTTTCACTTTGGACGATGACTGTAAAGATATCAGATGGACTGATAATAAGTACCTACTTATTTACTTAGTACAGTAAATAAATAAGTACTTATTTACTTACAGTTCTAAACTGGTTCACGGTGAACAATTTGATGTTAAATGCGAAAAAGACAAAATGCGTCAAGTTCTCCTTGCCCAATGTTAAAAATGTTGACACGTGTCTAAAAATATCTGGTGAGAAATTAGAGCTGGTAGAGTCCACACTATTTTTAGGCATAACAATAGACTCAAAACTGCAATGGGGTCCGCATATTGAAAAACTATCGGGTAGGTTGAGTTCAGCTGCATTTGCAGTTAGAAAAATTAGGCAACTTGCAGACATATCGACTGCGAGGCTGGTCTATTTTAGTTATTTTCACAGTATTATGTCATATGGGCTGTTATTATGGGGACGGGCAGCAGATATAGAAACAATATTTATTTTGCAAAAAAGAGCAGTAAGAGCAATTTACAACTTAAGCAGTAGGGAATCGCTAAAGGAGCGTTTCAAAGAAATAGGAATTCTTACACTGGCTTGCCAATATATATTCGATAATATAATGTATGTTCGTAAAAATATAACCATGTTCAAATTAAATAGGGACGTCCATAACGTAAACACTAGAAATAGAAATAAGCTTGCTTATTCTAAATTTCGTTTAGCCAAGGTAAATACATCGTTCGTAGGCTATTGCGTTCGTTTTTACAACAGAATTCCAGAACATGTTCTATCCTTGTCTGAAAATAAATTTAAAACATTCATTAAAAAATCGCTATGTAAAAAAGCCTATTATAGAATAGACGAGTATATGAACGAAATAAGCCCTTGGTAGTAAGCCAATTCCACTGCGATTTCATTGTTATTTAATTATTAATATTATAATTTATTTAATTTTAAAAACGTGTACTGACGACGTGATTGCACATTAATAACTATAGCACACATTTTATAGCTGACAAGAACTCAATCTGCAGGTTTGCTAAAGGTCATTCGAATGGTGGCGTGGTGGCCGGGTCACCTATCTCCCTCTAAAATGGTTGAGACTGGTGATGGCTGACCCCTGCGTTATGCTCGTGAACGGGTGCTGTTCGTGTGTCTGGCCGCAGCATTACTGTTTTTCCTACTTTTGTAAGAAGTGTTATTTTGGCTTTTAAAGTTATTAGTGGCTATCACGGAATCATATCATATAGGCTTTGATGTATAAGTTTAAGATGATTTCAGAAAAGATGGTCAGAGTGGAGTTTTTTTTCCCGCTGCCTTTTTCTCCACTACAAATACGGCCCGAAGGCAGCGGCTAACATAGTAACATAGTACATTGACATTCAGCAAACAGAATGTAAATTCTTTACGTTGAAATAAATTATTGATTTCTGATTTCTATGAAGATAATGGCTTGCCTATCCTCTGACTCACTCTCACCGGTGTAAGATAGATTGTGGCCTGTTATGGAGGGCGAGAGACAGTGGGCCGGTTTCTGAATTGAGAATTTCACTAAGTAAATAGGTACTTAAGTAACATTCTGTCACGCTCTTTTCTGAGAAATTCGAAGAGACAGAACTACAGTTAACTATTTACTCATCGAAATTCTCAATTCAGAAACTGGCCCAGAATATTCGTGTGTGTGCGGCAGTGTTTCTAACATTAGTGTGTGGTTTTTTTTAAACAAAAAAATAACCTTTTTGGGATATTTTTCATGTTTTGGGGTTTATTTATTTTAGTACGTCTTCTGTTTTAGATAGTCGTTCTGCCTATAAAAATATCACATACTTTTTACTCATTTCTAAATGTGGTATCTGTCACACAGTATCTTTGACGTGGTTGTAGGTAAAAAGATACCGCTTTTGATTTAAGCGCTTAGGTATATGATAAAACAATATTATCTCCCGTATTACATTCGGAAGGTTTTCTCAGAAACAAAAATAAAAGCGACAGTTAATAAGAAAAACTTATTGTAGGTTGTATTTTTTAATGACTCTCGATGCTCCTACATAGTTATACCTATATTAAACGGGTATAAGGCCTACTTGCACCACTTTCTTAAATGTGGCTTAAACAGCATTTTACAAAAAAAATTGTTCATACAAAAGTCGATTTAAAGGCGACTTAAGTGACATTTTAGAAGTGGTGCAAGTCGGCCTAAGGTTGATAGGTTGGAATGTTTCTGTGTAACACGATCCAACTACTTATACCTCAAAATTACGTTCGACGGTTGCAACGTAGCATCAAAGTCCGGAGGTTATTCCTACATTATTGTTTACTAACGTTGAGTATTATAGGTAAACAATAGGTAAGGATTATTACAGTGCATACAAATTGGGCGAATTAGCCAAAGTGCATACAAAGAATACGAATTGGCCAAAGTGCATACAAACAAACAACTGACAGCTGCTAACAGTTGATTAACTCCTGAACTGCCCTCGCGGAACGCAACGTACTAAGCTATGCTAAGTTGGACACAGATCTGTGTCGCGGCAGACGATTGGTTAATAGACTGTTAGCGTACGAGAAACCGGGGGTTAGAAGTTTTCCAACGGTGAAAGGAATCGACTGTCAAGCGTTATTTTTTAATTAGAAGAATGTTTCTAGCTACGTCATTAGCTGTTGCAAAATAGTGAGGTTACTTTTGACAAAATTTGGCCTTTGATTAGACCGTGTTACGGAGAAACATTAACAATAAAATCCAATCCACAATATGTCACTTGCGAGAAAAGCTCTATTTAATGTAGGTATTAGATTGTTTTTCTTTCATATTTTGCTCAGACGTGTTTAATGTTCTAGTAATTACAAAAAAACGTCTGAACAAAAACAAGGAACAAAACAATGTACCTACATACTTAATACAAAAAAGCGTTTTGTGTTGGAATGTTCCTGCGTAACACGGTTCGTACCTACTTCCCTTCCTCCCAAATTCACTCGACATATTTCTTTCGTCTCTTCTGGTCTTTCTGTTATACCGAGGGCGACAAACTGAAAGGCCGTCTACAAAAATCTGTATGCAGATACGACCTTTCAATCTCTTGCCGTCGATATTATAATGGGCTTTGTAGGATTTTGTTTTATTTCTAAGCACCAAAATCTTTGGAAAATAAACAATTTCAACCATTTCAGCTATATATTTTGGTTCGGTTCATGCTTGGGCAAAGTGATGCTGAAGCCAGTGTCTTTGAAGAATTGGTCGTGGTCGTCCTTATCTAGCATCAGTGAGACCTGAACAACAATAAAATATCTAAAGATACTTTTTTGGACCTATTTAGTTTTTAGACTAGTCCCAATTTTATGTTGTAACTTGTTAATGTATGTGTGTGTTTCTGTTGTTGAAATAAAATTTTATTCTTCTTCTTCTTCTTCAATAGTTACAGTTTCTTCATTTATTTAGCCAATGTAACTAGTGGGAAAAAAGGCCCACTAGTTGCAATAAGTTGTTCTACCAACGAACTGTTGTGTGTTTATGATTAGAATCACATGATCAAACAAGACCTTTCTGTTAAACCTAGAACTTTTTATGTTGCGCCAGAAGATTTATTTAGCGTCCAGTTGTGAAATTGGTTATATACAGGGTACATAAAATTTTATATTTAAAATGAAGACACCTCTTTACCCTTGCAGTTCTTGAATACAACCTCCCTTGTGGCCTCGTGAAGAGGGCAGCCGCTCCAGGCCTACGAAAAGAATCGCAAATTTATTTTTACATACATTACATTTGTTCCTCCGATGTATCTACCCCAAGACACCAGGCCGCTGGGATACTACATACTTTGAGATTCGGTGTGATAGACCATCGCTTTCCAGGGTCCACCCTGGGAAACAAAACTAGATACCACAATGATCAACCCACATTTGTCCACTGCTAAATGTATTAAATTTATTTTGACATATATTACACCTGTTCCTCCGAAGTAAGTATTTTAAAGTTATTTACTGACCACTGAAGCCATACTTATTTTAACAATCATTCAGCCCACATATGTCCACTACTAAATATCTAGCTAAGCCATATTTTCTATAATCAGCTATCGTCGTCCAGCCGGTACTGTCAATTCATAATTATTTTGTTACAACAGTGAGCTGGCAGGAGTCCTACGCTGTACTCGATAATCATTATCCGATGGTCGTAGCAAGCCCTACCTTGGGTAGAAATCCATGCATTTTTCTCTATCTGTCTACAGCTGGCCTAACGTCAGAAGTGACCACCCCAGTCTTAACCTCCTAAAGTTCTGACCTTGAAAATAATAATCCAAAGCCATTGCTATTTTTAAGGTCAGGACGTAGAAGGCTAATGAACCCTATGCTAATGATACCATTCGTTTGTAGTTTGGGAGGCATGGGAACCTAAGATTTGTATCTCAGGTTCGTTTAGCTTTTTAAATGTAGTTTCGGCTCCAGACTTTCCACAGTACAGTGACTAGTGAGTCATTTATTCAATATTGTTTTTATAGACTACGAATGTAATTTCTGGACAAAAAGTTAACAATAATATATACATTTATAATCTCTTTATTGCAAATCATAAATTAAAAAATAGATTACATAGCATTGTTCAATAATTGAGCTCACCTTTTTGGTCGATATCTTTGTTGCTGCCATTTCTTCCGAAGTCGCCTTTTCTGTGGAAATTATTTTAATAATATTATACGATGCTCATAAGAAAGAAGAGAAGGAAAAAAGAAAGGAGGAGAAGAAGGAGGGCCTCCGAGAGAAGGCCGTATAAACATAAACATTTACATACAGGCACATACATTGCTTCTGGCCCCACACTAGGATACCCTGTGTCGTGGGAACCAGAAACAGCGACATCACAAACATGTAAACATCCAAGACCTGGGGTTTTTTTTGTCCCCAGCCGGGATTCGAACCCAGGACATCTCGCATGGTATGCAGATGCACTACCGCTGCGCCACGAGGTTGTCAAAGGCTGCATTGTTTGTACAACGAAGATCCGGTACACAATACTGTAGTTACGTCTCTCTGACACACTCTTATTTTCTTACCTCTGTTGATGGTTGATGTATCATTGAATGCCTGACTGTCGCAAACTCTTCTGGAGGTTCATATCTGAAAATATCTAAAATCTTGAAAACGTCTGAAATGAAAAACATAATGGAAAGCGTCTCGAATTTTCAATATTTTTGAGTGGTTTTACAGTTATATTACTTCATATTGGCACCGAATTAGGGTTTAAACCTTAGTTGGGCTAAATGGGCATTCTTCTATGTAGGACAATAAAATTATTTACCTGAAGCTGAAAACGCGATGGTAGCGTAGCGGTAGGACGCCAGCTTCTCATTCGGGAGGTCGTGGGTTTAAATCCCGGCATGTATCAATGACTTTGTTTTCTAAGTTACGTACACTTGTCAAGTACAGCAGCAATACCACTTGACAACGGTGAAGGAAAACATCGTAAGGAAACCCCAGTGTCTGAGATATTTACGTACCTCAGCGCTTGCTACGTACAATGGCCCAACTATGAGGCTAAGTGCGGAAATCTCAGGTCTTACTACAACACACATGTAGAGCGTAACCACCGAAAGTACTTATCTGATTTTTAAAATCTTTCACAGTATAAATGGACCTTCAGGGTCATAGGCGGGCACTGCTAGTAACATAATAACTTCCACAAACCACCATCACTTGTCATGGTTCCAAACTAGAATACCCTCTGCTACGGTAACCAGGCAAGGGCGTCACAAAGACACATACAACAGAAAGATACGTACCTGGCTTTCGGTGGCAATCTAGGAATCCGTCCGAACTCCTCCATCATTTTCCGTTCCTTTCTAAAGACCTCCAAGTCGTTTTTATCAGACCTGTAGGTGTACCGAAACATATTGAGCTTGGAGAAATATCCGTGGGTGTTCGGCGATTGAAGAATTCAAGAGTCACCAGCTATTTCTAACTACGTCCCAGCATCTAATCCAAACAGCTACCTTCGATTTCTAACCCAATCTAACCTATGTTTATGTCCAGCCCATGAGTAGACTATGGCAGACAACCCGCCAAAGAACTAAGGTGACTCACATAGCCTATGAGATTAGCAAGCTGAAGAGGCAGTAGGCTGGTCACATATGCCCAAGAACCGATGGTCGATGGGGTGCGAAGGTTCTCGAGTGGAGACCCCGAACTGTCAAACGCAGCGTAAGATGCCCACCAGCTCGCTGGATTGACGATGTGAGGCAGATCGCTGGTAGCGGCTGGATGAGGACCTCGTGGGAGGCCTAAGATCAGCAGTGGACGATCACGGGCTGATTAATCTGTGAGTAGAGCCCACTGCTGGGCATGCTGGAAGAAAGGTGCCTGGAGGAAGGGGGCTCCTTGGTCCTATGGCAATCTCATCCATTGCTTTCCAGTGGCTTTAGAGATGTCATGTCATCTAACCTAAGCATTGAATAACCTGATCTTATCACCGACTCGCGATTTGTAATCCAACGTCACAACATATTGGTCGTAAGAAGGTCCATCTTCGATGTAATTGTCTTCTTTATCGTAGACCTCAAAGTTTTTCTCCTTGTCCATTTTCCTCACGTAGGAATCTTTTCTGTCTTCTTTTCGAGGGTTCACGTGATTATCTCTATAAAAAAAAGTTTTCTTTAATCTCGTATCATTGTCAGTATAAGTTCTCGGCAATAAAACAGAACGTAAGTAATTTGTTCATTATTGAATACAAATTAATAAGAATAGGTAATTCGCAGCACCAATCGGCTCAATTATTCTTGTTCATTTGTAAGGAATAACGTAGAAAATGCTGTTTTATTGTTGCAAATTGTTTAAACTCGTTTGTTTGTTTAAACTTCTTTAACTGAGACTGCCTCGTTGGTCCAGCGGTATCACGTCTGATTACCATGCCGGAGGTCATGGGTTCGATTCGCACTGTCGCTGTACAAATGGTCTCAGTCTGGGTGTATTTCCACGTTAGTGATGTCCTTGACTGGTTACCATAGCACAAGGTATCCTAAATTGGGACCAAGACAAGTGATTGTGTTGTGTGAAAGTTATTTATTTATTACCTAAGAAATTGAAAAAAAAACGTGAAAATCTCAAATTTCCCAACACTCTACCATGGTTTCACCTTAAACTTAGGTACATGAAAATCAACTTACTTATTAAATCGAACAGAGATACAATAATAAATTGAGCTGCACAAAAGATGATTGAGAAAAGATAGTCACAGTGGAGTTTCTTTTCGCTGCTTATTTCTCCGCTACAAATCAACATTGTGTATTGACATTCAACAAACAGAATGTAAATTATTTACGTTGAAATACATTTTTTATTTCTGATTTCAAATGTGATACTTACGTCTGTGTTGACCAACCTTTCTCTCTCAATCAGATGCCTTAGCTCCTCGGTCTCCGTAGAATCCAAATAGCGTATCGAGGTACTTTTTCTTTTAGTTATCCTAGTACTTTTTCTAGTTTTGGTGGCGGAAGTCGGGGTGGTGTCAACCGTGGTCTCGCTGTCATCGTAGTCCTCGATCTGATAGCGATGTTTGTCCTCGCTGTCTCCTATTCTCTGGTGGGAAACTGTGAAGTTAGTTGCACGGAATTCTACAGACTTTGTTCTCCGAACTATGAAAAATCATAGCGTAGTTCAATGTAATTTACAAAGAGAAACTATCGCATGAGTCGGGTTTTTCATCTCACTGCACTCGGGCCAAATGACCTACTCTAATGTTGTTGTATCGTGTACACCGGTGATCTTAGTAATTACACCATGATGAGACCGACAAACGTTTACATACAATCATCATCAACCCATTATGTCCCCACCGAGGGGCACGGGTCTCTTCCCTGAGGAAGTTATAGGCAAAACTCCGATACTGGAGTTAAAATATACCACTCTCTCCAAGCGTATACTCATTCTGCAAGACAAAATCCACGAAGGAGACCTCCTGGCCGCAGAAAAACATTATGGCTCCAAAATATTGCAGACTGCTTTAACATGAGAAAAAGAACTGTTCTTAGTCGCAACATCACGCGACGAAGTAGCTACATACAATGACGAGGAGGCACCAAAAGAAAAAGACTCACGGCGGCACAGAGCTGGAAGAAGGGTGTGCGCGCGCGCCGCTCCATGTTTTGCGGGCAGGCGGCGAGCGGGCCCGCTCTGAGGGTGCGTTCCCCTAGCATATTGGTATGGGAGAAGTCGCAGACGAGCAGCAGCCGCAGCTGGCCCGAGCCGTGCCGCGCGGCGCCGCAGCCGACCGCGCGGAGGGACCACACGGCCAGCTGGCTGAAGTGGCCCCACACAGCTCCCCTAGAACGGACGTCATTTTTGACCCGTCGGTAGAGTTATTAGGGTTAAAGACTAGGGCATCGTCGCCGTGGCAAAGAAAAGATATGTATTTGTTTTTTAATTTTTTACGCATGTTGTTTTGCTCGAAATTTGTTTCAATGTTGTTTATCCGTTGTCTTCCTTTTTGTAGGTGGTGTGTTCGTAAATAAATGTATTTTCTTTCTTTGTTTCTAAAGATAAAAAATATTGGTTTCTAACAACTTACATTTTCTAGGAAACCCCGTATGGTGGGAGCCATTTACGTTCATTACATTAATGGAAAAAATAAATTATTAAACGTGCAACTGGGTGGGTTTTTTACATTAAACTTAATTGATTAAAAGTAGGAACAACCTCTGAAACGGACGTTACTTTCAACCCCTACTGACGAAGGTAAAAGAGGGTTTCCACCCTCGCCGTGGCAAAGAGAAGAATCTCACTTCACTTAGCATGTATAGACTTGAAAGATAGATAGATAGAGATAGAGAACACTTTATTGTATGTACATAAAAATAGAAAATCCAATCCAGAAGATCCTAACCCAGTAAGTAACATTGATCGTTGGGAAATGGTTTTTTCCGCCTACAAATACCAACGTTGGCCAATGCGGTTAGACCACTTAATATGCATAATTATGAGGTGTCGAATCTAACAGCGAGTCTTCGAGTCTTCTCGTCGCCTATACCGCAGTCTCTAAAGACAAAAGTATTTAATCAGTGCGTCCTACCCGTCATGACATACGGAGCCGAGACGTGGACACTCACGGTTCGACTAGTCCACCAATTTAAAGTCGCTCAGCGAGCTATGGAGAGAGCTATGCTCGGTGTTTCTCTGTGGGATCGAATCCGAAACGAAGTAATTCGCCAGAATCTAAAGTAATCGACATAGCTGAACGGATTAGCAAACTGAAGTGGCAGTGGGCTGGTCATATCTGCCGCAGGACCGATAACCGTTGGGGTAGACTTTTTCTAGAGTGGAGACCGCGAATCGGCAAACGTAGCGTAGGACGCCCTGTGACCAGGTGGAGCGACGACATTTGCAAAGCGGTGGGCAGTGACTGGAAAAGAAGAGCCGAAGACCGGGCTTAGTGACGTGTCTTGTAAGAGGCCTATGTCTAGCAGTGGACTGACACGGCTGATTATGATGATGAATCTGACAGCAACAGGCCCCATACTCCGCGGAGGAGTAGGATTAAAGCGTCTTCAATGGCAGCCGACCGCACGGAGGGAGATAATTGTGAAAGGTTTACTTTTGGGAACTGAGGTCTGAGGCGTCACAAGATACGAGTTATTAAATTGCGGGCGGTGTCTAAAATAGACACATTTTAATTTTCATATATTTAATTCTTAGTTTTTGATAGAGGAATATGACGTGATTTCTGCTGGACCGGGCTTACTCTAAGGCACGCCAATTCATTAAACATAACATAATATAAACTCACGGCTGTATCCCGGAGAGGTAGCCAGAGAGCAGGGTCTGCCACTTGCCACTATCCTAACAGATCTTTTTCGCTTCACCGACATTCATTTGTCGTTTCATGCACGCCGGTTTCGAGTAAGTTTTTATCTGGCTCTTTGCTAATATACATCCCCTATTTGGTCGAACACACACACACACACACACACACACACTTCTTTATGTCTAATATTTGGCACGAAGGACGCAAAATGAAAATGAAGAACGTTTGACAAGACTCTGTATTTCAACACTGATACAAAATCACAACAATGACCGAACCAAACTTTATAACCAAGCTCTGAACACCAGCTAACATTCGCGTAACCCAAGTCTAAACTGCAACGCATTCACGTGGCCCACTCCTCATGGCCACCGTAGCAATCCGTGAAGATGTGCCATCCGCAGCAAACATAACACTTGGAACATATCCACACGCAACCACAGATCCCAAGGCAGCGCAGGCAATCCTGTGCGAATTTATGCACGTTGTATGGCATAGCACTTTCCTTAGTTAGTGTATGGACTAATACACTTTTCTATGGCAGAGATATGCGAAAATCTAGAAATTTATGCTACAGCTAGAAATTAGTGTCTAGTGACAACTAGGACGCACAGATAGATGGATGGAGTGACCACTCAGACGAAGCGGTTGTGCCTGAGACATTCTTAAGTCGGTGGGACGATTCAAGCATGCTTTTATTCGTGAGACAGACTCAATACAAAACAATCTAGCTTATTGCAGAAAATCGGAGAAAAAATAGAAATTGTTTGACGTAACTTGGCTTTTTCTATGACTGACAAACCAGACTGACAATGTCAGGTGAATGTCAGGTAGGTTCTGTTAAAATCAAAGATGTTGGAAAAAAGTAGGTATCTAACCGTTAATCTGTGAAGGGTGATTTTGAGAGATCCGTTTCATAGTTCAGCTTTTCAGAGTTTGCTAGTTGTCATGTCCCTAAAAACAGTAACCTTTTCATGCCCTTATGTATAAAACAAAAGAAAATGGAAGAAAGTCTCGAGATCGAAGTGTAAATGGCCAGAAAACCCCGCGTCCAGAGCCATCAGTGGCGGCAGAGAACTGGACAACGGTCAGTGAACAGACCAGCAGCCCGATGGTCGGACGATATCATTGAGTCGGCGGACGGTCCGTGGATGTGGCTGGCATAGGATCATGATGACATTTAGGGAAAGAACCTATACCTAGCAATGGGCACCGGTGAGCTGATGATGTAAAAATAACGGTCGGGGTTAGCTTTGTTCAGCCTTACTTGGGGTTCACCCTGAACGGCTGGAACAGCTGTCTGGTTTCTACGCGCCTCCTCTCCCCCCACCACGCGTCCAAAACGCGACGGATCGCCTTGAGCGTCATGGCATCCAAGCCGCGGTCGTCCGGAGACTTGCGTACGCGCACCTCGCCGACAGATTGGCCCGCGTGAGGGTAACGCACTGGAAACGTTTGTGCTGGATTTCAGCGAAAAGTAGCAGTTTAAACGACTTATCATACATACATACACACCATACCTATTATAGGTATGCATACTGGCAAGAGTTGGATAAGAGTAGCCGAGGACCGTGCTCAGTGGCGTGCTATAGGAGAGGCCTATGTCCAGCAGTGGACAAGCATAGGCTGATGATGATGATGATGATGATACATACCATACACACATGTCACGACTTTATCCTGTCCTGACCTTGTCCTGTTTCCTCCTGTTTCCTTTTGTGTTATTTTTAATTTATTATTATTTTTTAGTATTGATTAATTTTAAATCAACTAGTTAATCTCACCATGTAACTCTTAAACATTTGTATACCACTGTCGGTCTTTGTTTAGTACCTAAGTAAAAATATGATTCTGTACCCGTCGCCAACTTTGAACACTGTCAACTTATTATAACCAGGTCCTCACTATACAGATTTCCGTCTAGTGTGAGGTCCAACGGTAACCTCTCTATTGTCAATGGCAACCATTTACTATACCAATAATAAGATAATCATACTTTTAAGTAATTGAGGAAATGTTTATTTATTAGCAAGTGGTTTAAATAAATTTTTTATCATTTTTTTTTATCATTTATTATAAGTTTTGTACTCTGTAGCATTTTAAAGATATTTGAGCATCTAAACATGTTGAGGTATAATATATACCTACCTACAGTCGACAGCAGGTCAACCTATACTTTTTTTGTTGCAAAGTCGCCCTGAACTTAAGAGATTAGAGTGCACATATTATGTAAAGGTTGATGTTCTGTCAACTGTACGACCGGTACGTCATTATGAAATCTACGCTTGAAACTGTAGTAGGGCGGTTTGTTAAGGATGCATAAGGGTACGCCTCATTTGGAAACACACAGAACTTTATTACTGTGAAGCCTTTAAGCGCCCCACGGCAGGGTACAGGCCTTTACTAAGGGCCGTCTGAGTGGAGAATTTCACTAAGTAAATACTTAAGTAAACGTTCTGTCACGCTCTTTTGTGAGAAATTCGAAGAGACAGCACTACAGTTACACTATTCTCAAAGTCGAATATTTGCACACCTTAACTGGTAGAGCATGCATGTTCTTTTCATTTACTTTACCAGCTACTTTAAAAGGTATTTACCATGCTTTAGCAAATAAAATGTTTTATCTTATCTTTATCTTTTATCGTTAACTAATAACTTAGCGAAATTCTCAATTCACAAACTGGCTTTAGGAGTAAGAGCGAAACAGTGTGGGCTTAATCACGACGCGTGCCCAACGCAGATTGGCGATACCGTGCGAAAAACAATCACAATGAGAGGGAGTTTGTTACGAACCCTTGACTGTTTAAAGAGCGCGGCCTGGAAGAAAAATATAAATTACCAGTGGCTCTACACTCGTCGTGAACAAACAGGCACTGGTCCGCGAGTCGTTGCGCCAACAGAGCAAGTTCTCTGTCCCATTCCTGTGAATCAAACTGTTTTTTTGGTAACCATGATTGTGTCCCACTGTCGGGCAAAGACCTCCCTTCTACACTTCCATTTCTTCTTGTCTTTAATTAATTTCTGCCAACCGGCATAAACGGCGCGAGTCGCGCGTTTTGTGGCGCTAGACGCGACTTTGACATTTTAGCGTCACAAAAAGCGCGATTCGCACTGTCATGCTACCTATGCCGGCAAATATTTGGTCAAGTGGTCACACTATCTCCGCCTCGGAGTGGTCGCCAATCGATGACAACTATTGCCCATCTTTCCGAAAAAAAACTGGATCAAGGTACATCGATAGATCGTCGATAAAGGCTCAAGTTTCTTGTAAAAGGGATCTTACAACAAGCATCATGAGCTGTGGCTTCGGTATGCGTGCACCGCCGCGAACCCGCTCTCGTCCAGTAGCCACTTTTTGTCTTCTTCTGAAAAAGATATTCTACCCCTAGTTAAAAATTAGAAACGTCAATGCCACGACGCGTGTGTTTTCGAGGGATATTATGACGACATAATACGGTATTTGACACGATCAAAAATAAATTTGTAGGTATCTCTTTTAGTCAATTACTAGTTACTACAATTTTTAAATAGATTAAACATAAAAAGAGTGCTCTGAAATGTGACGTCATAAACCAGTAGGTAGGTACTTTCATACAAAATTTCGTTTTAAAAGTAACTCGTTTGATATTTTGTCAAATACCCATTTATGTGTACAAATAGGACTAAACAGGGAAAAACAAATTACGTTTGGTTGGGAAGCTACAACCCAGTGACAGCAAAACATTTAAGATGTCTTGCTAAGAACTGACCCTATGAATTGTGCAAGGGGGTGGAGCGGGGCTGTGCTAGCGAATTGGTGCAAGTTCAGTATATCCACCATCCACCTCTCTCAAGCTACCACTGTGATATACTTACCTAGACAATCAATCGTAACATCACCTCGGTAACGGACAGAAGGAACCAATTACAACAATTTACTTATCTTACGCTCATTTCATCGGTAAAAACTAATCGTTACATTTGTGAACAGATTGGTACCGTTTCAAACGGTAATTTGTTCGTGAATTTTTTATTCGTAAGTAGGTAAAATATCACTGACTCAAATTCGCATTGCTCTGAGGTCCTATAACACAAGCGGCACTGCGAAATCTTAAAATTGGAACTGAACAACTCCTATCCATTATTAGATAGTTATAACACGTTCACATTAACTAGACGCTTGACGTTGATACAATAATATCCAAACCCATACCAAAATGACAGAAAACTAAGCAAATTATCAACAGTATGGTCAGCATCTTTGTAACCAATACGTGTGTCGATAATTTGCTTAGTTTTCTGCCATTTTGGTATTTGTTTTGGACATTATTGTATCAACGTCAGGCGTATAGTTAATGTTAACGTGTTATACCTAGGTACTATTATTTCAATGGTTTCCTTACCTATTAATGTAGTTAGTTATGTACATCCTCAATTCAGAATCCATGTCCACTTGGGCGTAGTTTTCGCACGCGTCTCCCGGGCCTGGCTGGAGGCAGAAAGAGGAAAGGCATATCTAGCAGATTAACCACCCTAATGATTGGAAATAAAACTTTCGTAAGCACTACACATTATTAAATAAATAAATACTTTTTTTTTTCAAATAAAGAGAGTCAAGTACTGTTAAGTGTACAATTAAATCTAACATCATTGGTAAGAATAACATATTTATGCTTGAACTAGGTTAAAAAATAACCTGTATCTCAAGCGTCTTAACATAATGGCCAAAATTGAAAATAACAATCGAAATTTATGAAATTGTAGCAAAAGCTATTGTAAATAAAAGTCTTTAATAAGTAGTTATACAAGCAGCCTATATACGTCCCACTGTTGGCCACAGGCCTTCCCTCAGGGAGAGAGTATGGGCTTAATCACCACGCAAGCCCACCGCGGATACCCGATTCAAGCGCTGAGGTATGTGAATAGCTCAGACGCTCAGGTTTCCTCACGATGTTTTCCTTCACAGTTAGCGAACCACTCGCTAGTACCTATATTGCTACTATAACTTCACAAATGTACAGAACTTAGAAAACCAAGTCATAGGTACATGCCCGCACTGGGGATCGAACCTGGGTCTCTCGCTTCCGAGTCCGATGTTCTACCCTAGGCTACCACTGCTTAATAAGTAGTTATAAAATTACTTTGCTAAATTCCGCCAAAATAAAATAAAATTTTAAGTAATTAAAATGTATAAGGAATGTAATTTTAAGGACTTCGTAGGCGATGGTTGGAAAAAAATCTTCTAATTTGTGTTTGCAAAGTAGGGACATCAAAGGAAACAGTGATAGTTTTGAGTTTAGCCTATTGTAGAGAAAAGGACCAAGGAATTTGATTTTGATTTTGAATACGAAAAATCGTTGTGTAAAAGAATGTTTCACAATAGTGTTGTCGGTACAAACTAAATCCTTCCGCCTTTTTTAATAGATTCAGCGCTATAATGAAGTAGTGAATGTTATTTAAGTACAGTGGTACTAATAAATTATTACCGAACAATTAGGACTTCGCATGATTGGTACAAGAGATGGGTAGGAAATAGGAAAGGTCGAAATGTCGCAACAAGGACAGCCCTTTGAGCGCGTTCCAGTGGGCGCAAGTGTTTTAGGGACTCCTCCCCATGATGTTATACAGTATGTTAGTACGGACTGTGCTGTGACATATTGTTTAATTAGTTTTGTGTCTGCAACATACCTCAGTTTTTAAACACAAATATCCGCTTACTGATTCAATTTGTTAGAGTACGTATATGCTGCCGAAAGAAAAGATTCTGATTAATTATGATTCCCAAATATTTCAGGCGTCTGTGCACGAAATGACAGGACACGAACAGTATTTGATATCACAGTTTCGTAACAAATGTGCTTTTAGAGGCGGGATAACGTGACAGTAAGTATTACGCATGGAAAAATTTATGAACTTTGTTTTGACCGCATTTAGTGTCAAACAATTTTGATGCAGCCAGGTGTTTACGCGATTAAAGCCTAACTGTATTAACTTCATTCCGGAATCACGACTCGGAATCCGACCAGATTTGGCTCTTATTCAAAGAGCTTAATCATGGTGAGTAGAGACGGAGCTCGCGTCGTCGGTTGCGACTCTGACTAGTGACTGGCTTCCAACAAAAAATCAAGTAAGTGATTCCGAAATCAAATAAATAAAGCCTTAATGTTGATGAAGCGAAAGAGGTCTGTCGGGATCATAGTATGTGACCTCTGCCTACTCCTCTGGGATACAGGAGTTTATGCGATGTAATGATAAGCAGCCTATGAGTAAAAAGTGAGAGATCTAAGTAAATCTACGTCCAGCACGGGTACGATGGCACGAGTCACGCGTTTTGTGGCGCTAAAATGTCAGAATTTGACAATTAATGTACTGCAAAGTCGCGACTTTTGGCATTTAAGACGCGCGACTAACGTCGTTGTACTAAACACGCATGTGTAGATCTCTTACCTTTAACTGAGAGTTGACAAAACCTTTCCTCCTAATCTCTACATTATATTCATTATATCCTCCTCTTACATATAGATTTTGTGACTTATTTATGTAGTAGTTTATAACAATTATTTAAGTAAGATTTATGTAAGTTTATTATTAAGTTTAAGTATGTATACTATTCGTATTTGCACCAACTACCCGTCTCTCTTTCTCCTTCGGAAACCTTTCCGTCACAAGGTTGTCTGGAAGAAACTGCTGTTAGCTATAAGGCCGCCCATTGTACTTTTTCATTGTAACTTTCATATTTTATGTCTCGCTTCTTGTGTGCAATAAAGAATACCTATTCTTATCTCTACTTAGCGATCCATTCCGGTATGGTTTTCACGTAGGATTTTATTTTCGGCCCACCCGTCCCTTGCCAGCGACTTTTTACGTGGCCTGTACTGTTCAACTTACCAATTCATCATCATCATATTCATTCAGCCACAAGAAGTCCACTGCTGGACATAGGCCTCCTCCATGGATTTCCAAAAAGACCGGTTGGAAGCGGCTTGCATCCAGCGTTTTCCTGCCACTTGGATGAGGTAATCTGTCCATCTTGCGGCTGGTCGTCCTACGCTGCGCTTGCCGATATGTGGTCTCCATTCGAGAACTTTTCGGCCCCATCGGCCGAATCAACATACCAATTAGACTCAAATAAACTTACGAAAGGATACCGGCAGCCTACGTGCAAGCCTTTGTCCTGACAGAGCCGCGCGTACCTCTGCGCACAATACACGTCGTCGTCTTGAATAGATAGGACACTTGCTAGTGTCAGTGTAGCGGCCATCACTACCAGTGGGTGTGAGGCCATCTGTGGATGATGTCTGAAATTTAAAAGCATGAGATGTTACAATGAAAAATTTGCCGAGTGTTAGTCGGGCTCGCGCACCGAGGGTCATTCCACTCCATCCTGGAACTGTTGCTCGCCCTCCCGGTAGTAGAGTAGGTTACCGGATTTCAGGGTTATCGTGTCCTCGCCCTCTCGACGGACTTCAGATGACCCTAAGATATCCCAGTGTAACCTACCCCTTTCCTCTTCCAGCTCAATTAGCTTTTCGTCTGTCCTCAATGTGCGAATGTCGTGTGTTACCAGGGCCAGACGTTTTCGCTGTTGGGGGTGGTAGCCTGATCGGAGATTCTTACCACCCCTTGCTCCGGCGTTACCGTGGCCGCTACCGTAGCCAGGAATAGCGGAGCTGCCGGGGACTGGGGGCCTGGTTTTTTGGTTTTCTGCCACGAGGGTATTTGCCATACTCGCCACGCTTCGCATGCGGGTTGGCGAGCGCAGTATATGGCATTTCCGCAGGAGGCGCTTTTGCCCACCTCCTGGTAATGTGACCCTTAGCTGGTTTTTACGGCACCCACGGGAAGAGATGGGGGGGGAGTACTATTCTAAAGCCGGCACCCCACGGCCCCAGGGTCCCGTACCATCACATAATATAACAGGTAACACATTTAACTACTAATTAACTATGCAACTAGCTAACATTAGTTAGTTTGACCTGTGATTTCCACACTTGGCCTCATATTTGGGCCATTGTACGTAGCAGGGCCGTGAGATCACTCCAGCCTGCCAATCTCCTTCCAGAAAGCCAGCGGTGCTCCCACGTTACTGCTGGCTTCCTGAAGGGATCCCAACTTTCCAAAGATGGTTGTCCGTTGTTTATCCACGCTCTGACAGTGAATAGTCACGTGAGCGGGTGGTAACAATACTAGGAGTATTTCGTAGACCGATTCCCTCTTGGCTAGTTTTCATTATTTGTCGCAAGAATATTAAGACTGCACTATACTACAATCACACCAAGCTTGACACTTGGATGCAGTTTTTTCAATAGAGCGAGTACAAAAAAAAAACGTAAAAATGCTCTTCTTGTATGGAGACCATTCTTATTTGACATGACTCCCTCGTTGGACTAGCCGTTAAGGCGCTTACTACCAAGATAGAGGTCGTGGGTTCGATTCCCACTGAGGGCCGCCGTACAGTCGTGGTGTCCATGCCTGGTTACCATAGCACAGGGTATCCTAGTTTGGACCAGGACAAGTGATTGTGTTGTGTGGAAGTTATTTTTTTTCTTTCTATTTTCGTTTTAGTTGAACATCGAGTAGAAGACGACGAGTTGATTTATATAGAGTCTGTCTAGATTCTAGACGACCGTTTACATTTCCTGTCTGTGTGCACCACGCCTTAGCAGCGTTCTGTTTGCATTCGTATTTATTAGCGTCTAACACTTACCTATTGTAGAGATATATGTACCTATCTGCTTTACGTGTAGACACTCAGACGCTGAAGTGTATGGAAGATTTTGTTCACAATACTCACCAAAACATATACGAGTGCTCACAAACATAAGTTCAATAGTGCACATGAGCAAGACTTGGCGGTATCACGGCAAAATATTGGACACTTAATATAGAAATATATAAAAAATACTAAAATATTTATCAAAAAACACGGTACGAGCACCGGGAGCCTGTTTATCCTGCGACTTTTGAGAACAGATTAGAATTAACTCTTTTGACCACAGATTAGAATTTTTTGACATTTTTCGAGGAAATTAACCTATGTTTTGCACCGAAAAAAATTTTATGTTCACAATGTGACCACATCAATTCGCGCCAATGGCTGAATTCATGTGCCTTTCTGACCCACGGGCCAACTATACATTCACAGTGAACAAAAAAAGCAGCGATTCCCAACCTTAATTCACCTGACAGTCAACGTGCCCACTATCTAATGAATGAAAGAAGCATAAACTTGAGTTGAATAAACTAAAGTGATCCAACAGCGGAGAACGCATCACCAAGAAAATCGACAAGAGGTCAAAATAGTATATTCAGAATGTAAACACTCAATGCGCGCCATTGGTAGAAACCGTAGGCAAGCCTTATCCTATGAAAACGATTAAGATAAAACAACAAATTAGCTGATCGATTATTTTATTATGAAATACAATAATTTAGGTATTTGTCTGGATATTTACATAGCTTGCTCCTTTTACTATAAATTAAGGCTTATAACATAGTTTTTTACATACCTTAGCTGTATTATCAACAATATTACATAGCATATACTATATCGGGGGCGATTCTGCCAATATAAACATTGTTTATAAAATATAATCCTGCCAAAAAATGGTACAAAAGTTACTTAAATACGACGAAAAAATTTTATGAAGTTACTACTCTAGCGTCATCTATTAAAGTTAGCAGAATCGCCCGCCCTAAAATGCGTCATCGTAAATGACTTACACGATGAAGTTCTAGTATTTAAAATAAAAAAATATAATTTAAATTACTTCCTCTACTTGTCTTTTCTTGCAAAATTTCACCTATTCAAATTAATTATGTATGAGTGACTATAGGCTATAATCATCTGCAACGGGATTAATCATTGTCTTAAAACTAAATTCCCTGGATACACCGGTGAATTAATACTTATTGTTTTTTTTTTTTGTTGTTATGGCAACACACGACATAGCGTTCGATGAAAATAGCCAACTTAGAAAATATTTTTTACTTGAAATGGTAGTGAGATGACCTATTTAATTTGCCAGTTTAAGTTATTTTAGAAATAAGATATTTTAGATAATTAGAATCTAAAATAAGAAAATAAAATATTACTTTTCAAATTGGGATAACTGAGATCATTACACACAAAAAGAAAACTAAAATAATTGTGTAGTATTTAGAAAAAATATATAAGCTTGTGATGTTACACTTAAGTTAAAAAAGATGTAAAGTCAGTTTGAAAAACGTTTTGTGTTTTATGTCTCACTTAAGACAAAATAAAATACAACAACTAAGTAAACAATCACAATTAGACCCGTTTTGTAATTATTATAAAACGGGTCTAATTGTGATTATTTACTTAGTAAACTTAATTACTTATCTTAATTTCTCGTATGAGCATCGCAAGTCATTATTAGATAATATTACAATATTCAAACCTCATCAACAGGGAATTACAAAGGAATTCACAGGCAGTTTCTGAAATTTATCGTTTACTGTCATATAATTTTTCACAAATGTTTGATAAAAGCATTTGTAGTTATTTCAAAGACTGGCCTGAAAAAAAAAACCATATACCTATTTTTAAACTAGCTAACGGTTTTTTTTAATAATTACGATTGCGACTATTGAACGACTAAAAAGGATGGTTGGCAGTAGATGCTGTCTATATACGGATGTTTTAAATGTGAGGTCTGCGTTTTTGAGAATTTATACGTTTTCATACATTTTTAGACGTTGGTAAGTTGCAACATAAAATAAAATAAAAATATTTGAAAATGGAACCAACGCTATCACATTCTCACTACGGCATGAGAATGCCACTATGTCATAAAAGTTCAATATTACAGTGACACTTAAGTGTAATAAGTCTTACTTTTAAACTAAATAACGGTTTAATAGCATAGAGGCTTATTTTTTTTAACAAAATATCTAATATTTTCACTTATTGAGAAGACGAATGTACACACGTGGCCTTTGTGAAACTATACACAATATTTTTGCTCTTTCAGAAACTTTCGCACAAAATTATGATATTATCATTTAGATTATTTTAGATCTAATTCAGTAAACGGATTTTCTCCTTCTGGTTTGAGTACTGATTCTGATAGATCGGGTACGTATCACAATACCGAAAGTTCATAATAAATACTCATGAAATACCTACGGTGGAAATACCGAAAATCAAGAAACCGATCGAACTAAATGCTGATAGCCGATTTACCGATAGCCAAAATGCCGATTTTTGATATGGCGAATGGTCTAAAAACCGAAAAGTACTTAATCACGAATAGTTAAAATGCCGATTGTTCAAAAGCCGAAAGTACAAAATCACAAAATGCCAATAACCTTTAAATTGCGTATTGAGCATATTATGTAACTAAGGGCCAGATTCTGAATTGAGAAATTAACTAAGTAATATACAAGATATTTATTTGCGTCAAATATGGTACATTTCAGATGTTATAACTAAATACTTAAGTAACGTTCTGTCACTCTTCTTTCCGAGAAATTCGGAGAGACAGCGCTACAGTTAACTATTTACTTAGCGAAATTCTCAATTCAGAAACTGGCCCTAAGAGTTGTTTGTTTACAATTACTATTAGGTAGGTACTTACATACTTAATTTGTAGCTACCTATATTCTATTTTTTCCTATTGTTTTCTTACCTTTTCGAAGTTAGTGCTTTAAGTTAATATGTGTTTATTTTTTGTAAGACTTATAAATTAAAAAGGATTCAAAGTTCTGTTTGATGGTTTCAATAATTTCAATCTGTAACTACAAAAATATAGGTGCGACGAAGCGCGTAGCGTAGTGTTAGGTTGAACATGCAAGACCGAAAACAGACTCAACTTTGTTGGGTACATATTGGATTAAGCAAAACTTACTGTAAGAACAAAAAAAAATTGCTCGGCTTGGTAATTAAGCTACACTAATAATTTATTTTTACAATGAAGCTACATAGTAGGTATTACGTCAATGCAAACTTTTCAGTCTTCATCTTTTCATATTGTAAACAACGATATTGTAAACTTTGATATTCCAAGCCAAGCAAATATTATTTTGCTTCTTACCGTAACCCATAAGCAAGTAATTTAGAATCAAGAATCAAAAATATTTATTTGTCAGAAGAATTTTAATGGTAACCAGCATGGTGGTTACCATTAAAATTCTTCTGCGCAAACTCTCTGTCTAGCAGTGAGATCACACAAGTCTAACCTAACCTAACCTACAAGTATGTATGTGCCTTTATAGTTTTTACGGCGGGGGGCTTCAGCCTCCGAGCCCCCCTTTGCTTTTTTGTGACTTTCTTGACACCATTAGTTTGTTAAAGGAAGTGATAATTAGAGGTTCTATAATGTCTGGATAGTTTGGTTCGGGCTTTTGATCTTCGGCATTTCGATCATAGGTAAAATAAGCATCGTGGTTTCAACATTCGATCTTTCAAACGTAGGTATAAGAAACATTAGGATTTGGATTTTCAGCCTTACAAACATACGATCATTCGTACTTTCGGGATTACGAACATTCGTTATTTTCACATTCGGCATTCCATTTGTAGGTTTTGTAATATTCGGCGTTTAAAACATCGGTATTATGATACGTAACTGATGGATCTCAGGGCGCTGATTACGAGAAATAATAAAAAAAACTCCACGTCTAAGTTTATAAATGCTGGATTATGCATTTTTATAGTACAGTTAAAGAATTCAGAGATTTTTATTATTTTGTTACATTTGTTAAAATACCATGAAATAAAAAGAACAAATTGTTACTATAATTATTGAAAATGTCATAATTTTTTTTAAATTTGTTTCTTGCTTTTTGCACACACACACATTGCCCGTCTTCATTTAATATATCGTTTTTAAAACTTCAGAGCTGATGAGCTGAGAATTATGGAAAAAAAAATAGGTTGATTAGAAGATTGAATATTAGCATGATGGCAGATTACTGGGGTGGTGGCGAAAATCATACATAACGCGTAATCAGCGCATCGAAGATACCTGAAATCAGTCATCAAATCTCAAGGAGGATGGCTTCAACCTTGCGGGTCTGTCATTAACTGTTGTTATTGTTGCAGATTTATAAGCAAAAAGCATTTGGAAGCGGTACAACTTTTAGTGAAGGGTGGCCCAAAAATATTAATAAATAAATAATGTTTAAAGGTCTCAAAATAATAGCATATAAACAATTTGCATATTTACAATGAAACCAACTTTGAAATAAAATAAAATATTCAGTGATATTATGTAGGGTGTATCAAAATCCGCTTGCATGACCAATAAAAGGGTAATAGTCTAGGGGTCCAGGGTAAGGGTCTGGCATTCGCTGTAAGTTACAATTTAAAATTAATAAATAATAATAATAATCTGTACAAACAACTTTTAAGAAAAACCTTCCAAGGCGAAAATAGCATACAGAAATCACACAAAATACAGGGGTACCCAAACTTCATGAGGTCGCTGCGCACTTAAATGTTTACTATTTTATCACGTCCCACTACAGGGTACAGGACTTTTCTCGGAGAGAGAGTATGGGCTTAATAACCACGCGTGCCCACCGCGGACCTGCAGTGGGTATATAGGCTACATAAAAAAAATCTCTAGCTGAAATATGTTTACAACGACACTAGGCAAAGCAAGAAAAGGAGAAAAGAAAACCTTGGAAAGGCTCGCAGCCCCCGTTTATTTTCTACGGCACACACATTGGGAACCCTTGACTTACTAAATTCAATAGACCAAAATGAATGGAGTGGCTGATCTTCTTAACCTCCTCAGTCCTAACCTTGAAAATAACAATTGAAAACCATTGTTATTTTGTAGGTCGGGACTGTGAAGGTTAAGGTTCCGTAGTCGACAAGAAACCCTTATAGTTTCGCTATGTCCGTCCGATAAAACTTTAAAAACATTTTTAGGGTACCCCCCCCCCCCCTACACTTAAACTAGCGATAAAAAAAATTGTCGCCAACACCATATACTTTAATGAAGTTGTTAGTTCTGTAAAGCTGATAAAACCCCCTCTTTCTACGGAACCCTACACTGTGCGTGGCCCGTTTTTCGCTATTTCGAAGTATTCCCCCCAGTAAAAGTTGATTGTAACCTCTTATCTTTTTTTAAAAGATTTTTGTATAAATCAGTAAACTAATCTAATTTAGCTATTTTGTTCAATACAAATATTAGCAAACTCTCTGGCCTGCAGTGTCGTAAAAATGCTAACTTTACTATATACTTTCTATACTCCATTACACGAAACGAGCTCCCAAGGAAAATCGTCCATGTACGCATATGGCTAATGCGCGTGACCTTCAATAGCCCTGCATTAAGTATACCTACCCTATGGAGCGGACCGTCTTCGCTTATTGTTTCGCTTATCTCTAGCTGCGCGCATTGACCAATGAGATGCAAGTACTTGTTTTCCTAGGAGTTCGACTCGTGGAACGGAGTATAGTCGCCATTTTATATTCATAAGCGTTTGATAAAAACTAACGCTAGCTACCTAAATTCTAAGGCAAACTCTTCAAATAGAAGTCTACCCCGTTCTTAATTAAAATACATCTAGCAGGTGTGTATAATACAATAATGTTAAAGAGAAGATTTATTCACCTGTTATAACGTTTCCTATGAAATAAGCAAACATTGTTAAAAATCAGGAAACTTTAAAGAAATAATAATACATTGTTTAATACAGTTGCTCAAAAAGTGGCGCATTGCAGGGACGTATAGCGTTCGGGATGTGGACTATCACATACACAAGCTTTTTCTTTATGTACCTCTTCTGAACTCGTGCGTTCTCTTTCCCAACTGTCAAAATAATGTCTATTAAAAAGAAAAAACCAACCACGAAGTTTTTACAAAAAAAAATCATAGAAGTTTTTATGATTCATGCAAATATTTCTAAAAAGAAGCTACAATTTGTTTCAATATCAAGTTTAATGATTTGATTCAATGAGTTAGGTTAGGTTTAATTTCATTTCATTTTATAAGATTTCATTTTCATTTCATATCAATAAAAAAAATCTACTGAAGACTCAGCTGTATGGGCATAGTTCCCTTTGCCTACCCAGAATGGGTGAAGAAAAAAAAAATCTTACGTTAGACAAGGCTTTGTGCCTCGAATATACAATAAAGATTGAAGAAAATACCTACGGAAAGACAAGGCTTTTAGCCTCAATCAATATGAAGAGAAGAAAAGAAATTAAAATAAGACCAGGCGGTATGGGCTTAAGCTCTTAGCCTTTTCCATAAAGGAAAAAATAGTACAAAAAAAAAGATTTTTTTTGGCTGTTGGCGCCATTTTCCAAAAATTTTCTTTATTAAATTGCTTCATTTTTTCGCAACTGTATCAAAAAAAGTTGTTCAGTACACGTGCGGAACCGTCATTGGAACTTGTTCCGACTGTCAACACTCACCTTGGGCTGCGCCTCGGCTCGGGTATACATTTGTCGGAACTCTTTGCAATGACAGGCTTTCCGCACTCGTAATGAAATATACTATTAAATACACGATAAGTGCAAGGACTACTAAGTAAGAACAAAATCAAGACCTACCTACATTTAATACTTTTATTTAGTTGTTCTACTGGAAATTCAGCAAGATAATTAAGAAAAGTCACTGTGCCATTAGAGATGCTTGACTATGTTACAGATAAAGTACGAAATCTACACCTAGCAAATTCACAATGCGCCTGACCTTCACTAAATGCCCTTATCATACGTTTGGGTGACACGAAGTGATGCCAAAAACGAAATTGAAAATACGGTGGGTCAATACATAAGCAGCCTATATACGTCCCACTGTAGGGCACAGGCCTTCTCTCAGGGAGATAGTATGGGCTTAATCACCACGCGTGCCCACCGCGGATTGGCGATTTCAAGCGCTGCGGTATATGAATAGCTCAGACACTCAGGTTTCCTCACGATCTTTTCCTTCACCGTTAGCGAGTGGTATTGCTACTATAACTTCACAAATGTGCGTAACTTAAAAAACAAAGTCATGCCGTACATGGTACATGCCAGGATTCGAACACACGACCTCCCGAATGAGAAGCCGGCGTTCTACAGCTCCGCTACCACCGCTCCAAAGATAGAAAAGATACAATTTTTTAAAAGCGCGGTTATATAATTTTTTTGATTCTATTGTAATATGTAGAATCAAAAAATGGCCCGATCGGACCACCATAACAAGGTTTTAATTGTTCTCTACAAGGTCATAATGTAACAGGTTAAAGCAGAGCAACATCCGTAGCGGTTTACAAACAAAGATTGCTATAACTGCATCAGCTATATAGAGTTATAGACAAAACGTGTCATCAAATAAAATCGGAACATTTCGACAACAATGCTTCTTATTTTGACTTCATAATCACTTTCGTGCCACCCACAAAAAGCTAACTATAGTTGGTGTATATCCATATTTAGACTTTACTTTTTAATTACAATTTGTTCATTTACACGAGAGAACGAGATTTGGCAACCGAGTTTACAAAAGGGAAGTATTTTTTTTCATATCATAGATGAAGAACACGTGCAATAGACTTCATACGTACTTGAAGCGCTAGGATTGCTTCTTATTCCTGCAGTCATCTCCCTCATACATTCTAATTGTTGAAATGACTAAAAGAATAAGTATACTTTAGACAGATGTGGTCTGAGGCGGCACTAGTAAATAAAGACAGGGTCATCTAAGAAATATCTTTGTTATCCTATAAGAAATGTGGCCACTAAAATTATGTACTTCTTACCCAATGTTTCTCAGTCAAAAACTAAGACTTACAAACATTTTATGTGTAAAATGACAATATTTTTTATTATCTTGTGACGCCTCAGTGTACATTTGTAAAAAGAACACTCATTTTCCACAACGATCAAAAATGTTACAATGTGCGAGCGACAGGGTGGCGTTTGAATCCGGTTTTACACTTAATTCAAAATCCATTGGATGCCACAAAAGGATATTTTTTATTCGATGCGCTCAATGATAGTAAAAACTATAGATGTCAACCCAGCGTCAGTCACGGACTCCATAGTCAATGGAGAACTTGCGTCAAACTTAGATTGGAGTGACTTTGGTTTTATACCATAGAAATCATATAAAAACATGGGAAAAATTTAAAAATAAAACAATAAAAATATTTTTTCGGGCTTTTTGGGGTCACAAAATATGCAAAAAGTAGAGTTACTGTAATAATATAAAACTTTTTGTTATTGAATTCTGAACGTTTTCTTATAAGGGTGTACATGCATAAAAAACATTTGTTTACGAGATAACTCAAATTTTGATAAACGATTCATACATTACAGGCGTTACTTTAGGGAGTGACTACATAGTCTAAAGGCGATTTGTATAGCGCGTTTTAGTACCACGTGACTATATTGACTGGTTATACCTATTATCAAAAGTATTAGTCACAGAGAAAAAAAAAACCACTTTTATTTATCTTTTAACGTGTCCTCTAATATAATAATATTAAAACATTTTTAGTGCAAGTTCACCATTGCGCCAGTGGACGGTGCTTGGCAATTGTGCCAGGCAATTCAGACAGACCTTCAGGCCACCATCCTGCGTGGTGGATACTTCCAATGGGTTACGGGTTATATCACTGAAGTCGATGATTTGACGTTGTCAAATTAATCTTGCAATATGGCCGTTCATAGTGTTCATTGTGCATAATAGCACAACTTATCATAATACTGACCATATCCGCAATACTACGTTACGCTCAAAAACACGCATAGCTGATGTGGGTGTCCAGACTGCAAGGTTGAAGTGGAGCTGGGCAGGGCATGTCAGTAGAATGCACCCGGATAGGTGGGCGAGACTTGCCACCGAGTGGGTGCCACAAGGCGGTCGTCGCAGGAGAGGCAGGCCAAGAAGACGTTGGCGAGACGACCTCGACCGACACATGCCGGAGTGGTCTGAGGTGGCACAAGACAGAAACATCTGGTCTGAGTTGGGGGAGACCTTTGCCCAGCAGTGGGACACAAACGTGGCTACGTAAAAAAAAAAAAATCATAATACTGTTTATTGTAAAATATTTTTCTGTAATATTAATCACGACGCATGGCGCACAGAATGGACCAATCAGAGACTAAATCAGTCTTTGATGTTCGTTAGAGTAAATACTCTAACGAACATCTTGCGCTCTTTTCATTGGTAAACTGTAACATATTTCTCCGTAATATCACCCAATCAACGTTACTGTAATATATTTTCCTACCGAGACCACGGCACTTGCAAAAGTACCGAAACGTCGGAAAATTTTAAAATGGAAAAGGAAATATCCGTTAAAATTCAGTTTTATTATATCTATATTTTCCTGTAATATCGTCCAATCAAAGTTCGTCATGCATGGCGCCCAGAATGAACCAACCACAGAGTGGTTCACTACACACATCTTTTATTTCATTGGTAAAGCCACCAATAACTTTTGGCTTTTAAAGTTATTGGTGGCTATCACGGAATCATATCATATAGGCTTTGATTTATAAGTTTAAGATGATTTGAGAAAAGATGGTCAGAGTGGAGTTTTTTTTTTCCCGCTGCCTTTTTCTCTACTACAAATACGGCCCGAAGGCAGTGGCTAACATAGTAACAAAGTACATTGACATTCAGCAAACAGAATGTAAATTCTCTACGTTGAAATTAGTAGATTGTGTCTCAAGGGAGCAAAATGATATATTTACGGCAAGGGCGGTATATTGAATCCTGAGTGAAGCGAAAGATTCTACAATACTATTCTAAAGTAGAATCTTGAGCGTAGCGAGGGATTCAAGTGTTTACGCCCAAGACGGAAATAATTTTGCTACCGAGTGACACATACTGCTTTTCACACCTGCTGTAAGGAAAATTTAAATCAAACACAATTAAGATATCGAAAGAAGTTTATGATCGATTGCAACAAAATAAAAATCGAATTGGAATTACATTTTGTGAAAATCTGCACACGGATCATGCTGAGGGCAATAAAAAAAACTAGAATATCAGGGAAGAAAAGTACAACTTTGATCCCTCATTTGAGGGAATCAAGGGATCTTTTCTGAATAGCAGGTGTGAAAAAATTATTGATTTCTGATTTCTGATTAAAAGATTGAAAGAAAGACCAGGACTGGAGCAATTTTTGGGGGTGAATTTGTAGGAAGCATACTTCTAGCGAGTTCGCAGCATCCAATGTATAAACCGGGTTCAAACGTGCCCAACCTAGATAGAATCTTAATTTTTGGATAGTTTCAGTGGGTATTTATTATTGTTGGATTGTACAACATAAACCAAACACTTCTATAATCACGTAAACAATAAGAAACAAATAATACGATTGAGTATTGAATGCAGCCAAGACTGGCGCCGTTAAGGACTATCCTTATCACAACGGGCCGACGACGTGCCAGCGTAGCTGTGCAAACTAAAATAAACCTTAAATACTTTTATATTTAGAGACAACAATCCAAGCGAAAAAAAGCCCGGCCACGAGCGACCGAACGGGCTTTTTGTTGAACTTGTAATGTATTCTCTATCTTAAGTGTTTAAGGATTCTTTTAGATTGAAATCGTGCTGCCCGCAAGTCACCGGCCCGTTGGAACGTGGATAGACCTTTACGGTATTATTAATAAAAACACGTTTCCACTAAAACACCATTCAGAGGCAGTTTAATCTATGGTTACGTATTTCCCTGTACCGCTGACTATTTAAAATGCCTCTGAGGAGTGTTTTAAAGAACCATGTTTTTTATAAATAAGACCGTTAGTGTTTGAGCAATACGTAGAGGTATGGTATCTATTTACATTACAACTTACAATACGTACGTACAGTCATATATACATTGGTGTCACCTGCAACAGAGGGAAAAAAAAATATAACTAGATTTTTCAAAGAAAAACCGTCCAAGTGCGGATCGGACTCGCGCACCGAGGGTTCCGTACGAATCTGTAGTAGGTACTTACATATTATAAATAGTTCAGGAATCGAGTCTCGCAGTTATTTCCGAACTTCAGACATTTTTTTTTAAGATTTAATTACAAATGTTTATACAGTTTTCATATTTTTCCCTGTATTTGTAGTATAAGACGATATTACTTGCCAAATTTCAGTCCTAGGTCAACGGAAAGTACCCCATAAATTTTGATTCTCTTGAGTGTCGAAATATACGTTTTTTTGCGGCATAAAAGGCCTTTACTTTTTTTTACGTTAACTTAGAAGTTGGATTTTTTCACAGCTTCAAGGGACTGTAGACCTGAGTATATGGTAATGTATATGACCATATGATATGAGTATATGACCTGAGTAATTTCAAGTCGACAGCTCCACGCGCTTCCGAAATAAAGGGACAGACAGACGGATGGACAAGAAAGTCATCCTATAAGGATTCCATTTTTCGTTTTGAGGTACGAATCCCTAAAAATCGGTGGAAATTTCCGGGTCTGAGGAGTTCCGTAAATCATTAGATTCTTTTAGTTTAAAGAGAATGATCGAGAATTCAGAAATACAAAAACGTTATCATTTGAATATAGTTTAGCCAGACTCTCTACAACGCCTGGGTTAAATATAGCCTAGACTTTCTACAGAGCCTGGATGGGTTATGGTTGAGTCCGAGCGAGGCCGTGGCGGCCTAGAGCGGTACAGATCTATCTAGGCGGTTGCTTTGCATCCTGCGGGCGTCTGATTATAGTGTTGCGTCATAATAGCGGCCTACAGTCGTCACCGCTTGTCCTGCCCTGCTGACGCTTGATGCTAGTCCAGCATCATTGCGACGCCGGGTCGCCCTAGAGCGGTACAGATCTATCTCAGTGCCGTCGGCGCCCTTTGGCTTGCCCTACAGACGCTTGACGCTAGTCTACTGTCATCATAGCGAGGCCGTTGCAGCCTATACCCAATACAGACCTATCTCAGTGCGGGCGCGGGCGCTTGGCCTGCCCTGCCGGCGCCTGATGCAGGCCTAGAATCACCAAGGTCTAAGCCACGGCCCGCCCGTCCTAAATATAGATTCTAGAATACACGCGTGCTATCCAAGTGCTCGGTCTACCCCGGGGCGGCCTAATGCCATAACATCACTACGGCATTCTCTCATAATAGTGATCACAGACTATCCTATCGTAGTTTTAACGACCCACTCCAGGTTCTAGACCCTAGAATGACCAAAACATTTCTCCTTTAAACCTGTGTAAATACGTTGGAATCTACGTCGTTGTAACACTAGAAATGTTTCTAGATGGCCTGTGGTCACCGTTGGATCGTCAGTAAGGAAGGAAGGCCCAGACTAGTACAAACCTGATTCAGTGCAGTCGCGACCGTCCTGCCCTCGGGCGTTCGATGCTAGTCTGGAGGGGCCGTATCGGCCTACAGCTACACAGACCTGTCTCAGTGCGGGCGCGGGCGCTCGGCCTGCCCGCGGGCGTTCGACGCTAGTCTAGAGGGGCCGTGTCGGCCTACAGCTACACAGACCTGTCTCAGAGCGGGCGCGGGCGCTTGGCCTGCCCGCGGGCGTTCGACGCTAGTCTAGAGGGGCCGTGTCGGCCTACAGCTACACAGACCTGTCTCAGAGCGGGCGCGGGCGCTTGGCCTGCCCGCGGGCGTTCGACGCTAGTCTAGAGGGGCCGTGTCGGCCTACAGCTACACAGACCTGTCTCAGTGCGGGCGCGGGCGCTTGGCCTGCCCGCGGGCGTTCGACGCTAGTCTAGAGGGGCCGTGTCGGCCTACAGCTACACAGACCTGTCTCAGAGCGGGCGCGGGCGCTTGGCCTGCCCGCGGGCGTTCGACGCTAGTCTAGAGGGGCCGTGTCGGCCTACAGCTACACAGACCTGTCTCAGTGCGGGCGCGGGCGCTTGGCCTGCCCGCGGGCGTTCGACGCTAGTCTAGAGGGGCCGTGTCGGCCTACAGCTACACAGACCTGTCTCAGTGCGGGCGCGGGCGCTTGGCCTGCCCCGCGGGCGCCTGGTGCTGGCCCAGGGTGACCAGGGCGGAGGCCACGGCCAGCCCGCCCAGCGGCGGCGCGCGGCCCGTGCCGCCCGTGGGCAGCCGCACCAGCAGCGACAGCACGGCGGCGCGGGCGCCGCGACACGGCTCCAGGGCCACCGGCGCCGGGACGCCGCTCGCTGCGGGAGGGGGGGAGATAAGAGAAAAATATTCTTTATTGCACATCAGAGCACGTGACCTAAGAAAATGTAAATATGCAAAGTACAATTGGCGGCAATACTTAGAAATCTGTATTTTTTTATTTGTTTGTTTGGCACACAAAAGAGGTAACAGACAATCATCATCATCATGAGCCATTTGGCGCCCACTGCAGAACATAGGCCTCCCTCATGGTTTTCCAAGTTCCCGGTCTAGTGCCGCCCGCATCCAGCGACTCCCCGCCACCGAAACAGACAATATTACACAAAAAATATACAAACATCATTTACTTTCATCTAGTCCATAAACCTAAACTTATGCACTCAGCATGATTAAAAATATATGTTACGAAAAGGAAACAATAAAAATAATTATAAGTCATAAATATTGTTCCTGCTAAAAATGTAATAAAATATGACTGTTTTATTCATTGTTTACACTATTTAGCAACTTCTATCACATTTTCGTTTACATTTTTCATCAAAAAAAATCACTGAAGTAAATTGTATTATACACATGATGAGATTTCAATGTCCAATTTTCGTGTCATATTTGACGAGTCTTCTTTCATTTAAAAACAAAAACAACACGGCCTGTTGAATTTTTTGTGTCCAATAAAGTATAACGAATAATTGTAAGGAAAGAAAAAAGAAGTTAGATCAGACACAATAAGTCAGATAAGTCCATCCGAGAAGACAACGGTCAGATGGGCCAGACAGAATTCGTAGGCATCAAACGCCGACGCGTGTCGACAGCTGCGGTTGGCTCTGTCGACAGCTAAGTGCTGCTCGTCTGTAAGATGCCCTCGAACTCACCGCCGAGGCCCCGCTCCAGCTCGACGCAGACCTGGCTGAAGGGTCGCGACGCCATCTGCTCCATCTCCACAAACAGCCGCTGCCGTCTCCTATACATGTCGTACTTCTGGAACAGACGAGAGACCGACATTCGTTTATTAGAGTCACCTGGTACAATGTCATTGCTCGCACTGCTCAACTCCCTGCTCAGGGCGGCGCCGCAGTGTGATATGTTTACCACGGGAATTGGGAAAATGATTGAAGAATGCAAGGGGATGCTTGAAGAAGGATGATTCTGTTTTTGTTTTTAGGAGTTATGTATAATGATGCTTTGTTTTAGGCTCAAATTGTAGCTAACTAAACTGTCCAGAGGATTTTTTCACATATTTTTGATATCATTCTTCGTTTCCAAAATATCGAGCGCTAAAATGAAAAATTCGAAAATTGGATTTTCTTTTCACTATTTCGGCTATAACTTTTTTCGTTTGACTTTCTCGAATAATTCTTTTTGCACCTTACAGCTCTCGTGAATTTTCGCGTCATCATATCTTCATAACTCTGCGAGATATAAGGGGATCGCAGTTTTTTGTGAAATCGGAGCCTACACTGGAGCGGACGAAAAGACATTTCCAGTGTCAAAACAGCCAAGATGATTTGTCGTTAAACAAGGTGTACTATATCCACCGCCCGCGTGTCATAGCATGAATACGCGGCAAATACCAAACTTCTTTCACCGAATGATCGCACTGGTTTATATGCAGGTTGATATATTGCAAGTTTTTTATCTTCCACATCGCTGCCCATGAAGAACTGCTGAAGATTCACCGTGTATAATGAGACACAGTGCAATCGTGAAACGTATAATGCCACTCTGCATAATATCTAGTGTGAACACCCATCGCTCACTCGCATCCACCTAGTCTTTCCAAAACGACATAATTAGAAATCGGATTCCTTCAGAGAGCTACATCAGAAGTGAGATTTATTTACGGAGCCTCAGAAGCAGAAGGCAGTGATCTGCTTAACCTTCCACAAGGCCGCCGCCACAAGCAGCAACAGAGGAAGCACGAGTTGGTTTCCTTCAGAGCTACATCAGAGGTGGGATTCCTTCTCAGAGTCACAGAAACGGGAGGCAGTGATCTGAACACCGACCTGCCTGATCTTCCACAGCGCTGCCGCCACAAGCAACAACAGAGGAAGCACGAGTCGGTTTCCTTCAGAGCTACATCAGAAGTGGGATTCCTTCACAGAGTTTCAGTAGCAGGAGGCAGTGATCTGAACACCCACCTGCTTGATCTTCCACAAGGCCGCGGCAACCAGCAGCAGCAGCAGGAAGCACGAGGAGAAGGTGATGAAGAACTGCTGCAGGTTCAGCTTCGGGTACTGCGAGAACGAGATCTGGATCCACAGCGGCGGCTTGAAGTCGTACACGTACACGAAGAATGTGGTCAGAGTCACGTTGTCTTCGACGCCGAACGCGTGCTCCGATTTGGCAAACCTGGTGCGGACAAACAGACAGTGTCAGAAAGTGACGGAAAAATTGACAGATAGAAAGGTAGAATATTCTTTCTCGTACACCAGAATTCAAAAGGTAACAGGTATTTATAAATAAAAAATATATTATTATATCACAAACTGTGAGATCAGTATTATTGGTTCTTGGTCTATCAGAGACTATCGGAATCAATCAAAGAAATGTCGCAAGGCAGCTGAAACTTTTCCTCTTGGTGCAGTTGAGATGCCGGAAGGTAAAGCACTAGAGCTGTAAACGTCGACTGACTTGTATCGGAAGTTGGTGCAGTTGAGGTGCGCGAAGAGCGTGCGCTCGGCCGGCTCGCCGCGCATGCGCACAGTGAGGTTCATGCGCGCGTGCGCCGAGCACGTGATGCTGAAGTCGGCGTCCACGTCCGCTTTGACGGGCGAGTTGCGGAAGTTGATCGCCGATAGATGCCGGTCCTCCTTCTTGGACAGGTTGAACGTGAACTGGTAGTCCACGGCCAGGTCGTCTGCGGGACAAGGTTTTAGGTGAACTTGGACACACGATTCTGTTGCCTGGAAATGATTCCACACAAAGGAATCACTTGTCTCGGTCCTAAACTAGGATGCCCTGTCCGGTCCTCCTTCATGGACAGGTTGAACGTGAACTGGTAGTCCATGGCCAGGTCGTCTGCAGGACAGGGTTATTTTATTTGGACTTTTTTTTTTACAGAAGATCAACAGCCTATAACCAATATATTATGAGACTTACAAAACTACTTAGCGTGCCAATTACAGGTAAACGATTTCGTTGTGTGGAAATTATTCCACACAAAGGACAAATGCTATTTCTTATGTAATGTCCTGTTCAATGTTTCGTGTACAATAATAGTAATTTATGTGACTGTCACATAATGAGGTTTATTAAAACACGAGCGAGATTTTAAAAAACGAGCCTTGGCGATTAGCATTCGCGAGTGTTTTAATACCAAGTTATGTGCAGTCTCATACACTACTTTATCTACACTCATAATGAAATTTATCTACACTAATGTTGTAACATTCTACTTATGTTTTCAATACTTGACTTATAATTACTACTGTTATAGCGCAGACAACAAAACACTCAATTTAAGCAATTTCACATGATGGTATAATATTCACATCGATATCGTAAAATCTCATTATAACATCAATAAAACGCGACCAACTTGATTGCAGGGCCAATCAGGTTGGTCGCGTTTTATTGAAGCGCGCAGCTGCGCTCTCATTGGTTAAATTTTAATGGCGGCAAAATCACTGTGATTATACACGTACGCGTGAATTTAATTTAATAAATTAAAAGTTAAATATGGATAGCGACGATGATATTTGTACGCCTCCGGATATTCTAGAAGTGGCAACAAAATTAACTCACAATCTTTTGCCAGAAAAATCTAGAAAATTATATGAAAAAGAATATAATAACTTTTTGGCATGGAAGATCGAAAAGAAAACTACATCATTTTCTGAAAATGTCATTCTTGCGTATCTCAAAAACCTCTCCGACAAATTCATTAGTGAAGATAAAGTAGTGTATGCAACTGCATATAACACGGGTATTAAAACACTCGTTACTATTATGAAACTCGCTGCGCTCGTTTCATAAACTCACACTCGTGTTTTAATACCCTTCATTATATGACAGTTGCATAAACTACTATTTTGAAACAATATGGCGCAATTTCGACAAAAGTATCTTGACATTCAATCGTCTGCACTCAGTTTTGCGCACGCAATTTTAGGTATTTTTAGTTGCACTTTTGGCACCACGAAAATGAAATTAGGTTTTTTATAGAGTCAACTTTTGACATTAAAAAAAACTGAAGTTTTGTTCCGTGATCACAGCAACACTTTAAAAAAAACATAAAGTGAAAAATCTGACCTTTAATGTAACTTTATATTACACTCTTCTTTTTTATTTTCTTTAAAGTTATGTATTGTTTAAAGCCTGTCAATGTGTTTACCTTTGAATTCTTAATTTGAAGATTATGACATGAGTGTAGATAAAGTATATTATATTATAAATAAAGGATAGGTCAACGTAGGTAAACGATTGTATTGTGTGGAAGACGTAATCAATTGTCTTGGTTCTCAACTAGGATAACCTATCCGTTCCTTCTTTAAAAAAGAAAACAGGTCGAACGTGAACTGGCAGTTCACGGCCAGGGTGTGTGCGAGACAAGGTAAACAATTCTGTCGCGTGAAAGACAAAGGAATCGCTCGTATTGGTCCCAAACTAGTATAGCCTGTCCATTTGTCCAATCCGTCTTTTAGGACAGGTTGAAGGTCACGGCCAGGTCGGTTGTGACCGAGACAACGTTATAGGTAATAACTTCTACACATCGTAATCACTTCTTTTCGTCCCAAACTAGGATGCCCTGTCCGGTCCTCCTTCTCTGACAGGTTGAACATAAAATAGACGCTTTATTTGAAGAAGAATGAACCATAGAGAAAAATCCCTGTTTAGTATGACCGCACCTAAGTAGTTTACACAATATTATAAAGATATTTATTGCGCGGACTACTTTTTTTTATTTATTTTTATTTATTTATTACATACACAAAACAGTGTTACGGACATAAATTATAGACATTAAATGAAAACGCTCAAATCAAACCAAAACACCAAGACATGTGCATACAGCATGATAAATTACGTTACAATTACATATTTAATAAAAAGAAGTACAATTACGATTATAGTTACATTTACAATTTTTTTATTTTATTTAATACATACATACGTATATTGACACTACTGTCTGGAGCCTTCTCTTTATTAGACTACTAGTGTAAGCTGAGCTACTCACAGCAACAAGAGCCCTTGTTGAACGGGTCCACGTGGTTGATATCGTCACACACACTACCACAGCACTCACTCGGTAGCCCTATAGTGCTTCTGATTATATACACCTTTAATAACATCGACCATTGTAAGCTGAGCTACTCACAGTAACAAGCGCCCTTGTTGAACGGTAATGGTTAGGGTTGTCACACTTGTCCCACCGTTCGTTCGTTAGCCCATTAATAAACAAACATAAATTATTATAATCGAATTAGTACATGCAGCGGCCAGCAAAAGAGGCACTGATGGACGAACATAGAAATGTGGGCCGAGGCGAAGCCGAGGCACACATACGTGAGTCCATCAATGCCTAGTTGTGGCCAAGGCTTGTAGGTATATGATTTTTCTCAAATAATGCGCGGAAATTAAAACTAAGTAGTACTAAGGCAGAACTTTTTATCTGAAAAATATTTTTCTTTCGATTTTGGCGGTAACAAGTTTTCTATTACGGCTCTTACCGCCTCTTGAATTTCAGGTGGCGTTAAAATAAGTTCATCGCAGTCATTTTCATCACATGAACTCAGTATGTTAAATTCAATAAACAGACGAACCAAGAATGAACAACAATAATTTTTGCCGCGTTAAAGTGTTCTTTTTTTTCTTTCTATCGCAAGCCAGTTCGAAATTTAAATAAAACCTCTGATAAGTTACCTCCTTGGTTGTCAATGTTCGGAGTAAAAGATCGTTCCATTTTTAAATAACACGCACAACACGACAGTTATGAATTTTCATAGGACTTTTTCCGGTTGCTGCTCGCGTGTAATTGGCCAGTACAGCAATTTCGATTTATCTTGAAGAAGGTTGTCGAAATAATGCTCAAATTTCCAAGCATGTTTGAGAAAACATATTAACATAGGTCTAAGTAATTATTTACACCTTAAACATTATTTTCTAACAAGGACCATTTTAAGCTGAACTACTCACAGTAACAAGCGCCTTTGTTGAACGGGTCCGTGTGGTAATGGTTGGTGTTGTCACATTTATCACACTTTTCACCCGCTAACCCTTTAGTGCTGCAGTAATACCAACATAATCTCACGCCCATTTTTCGTCAGTTATACCTAAAACAGTCTCTTTTAACATCGACCAGCGCAAGCCGAGCTACTCACAGTAACAAGCGCCCTTGTTGAACGGGTCCGCGTGGTAATGGTTGGTGTTGTCGCACTTGTCGCAGCGTTCGCCCGCCAGCCCCTTCGTGCTGCAGTAGCAGCGGCCGGTGTCGGGGGCGCACGAGACCGCTTGCGCGTTGCACTCGCAGGCTGTGGGGGGGGGGATGAGGGGTTTTTATACAATTTAATTCAATATTTTCATTTCGGAACAAGTCCACAGTGTCAGTAATAATAGTTTCTTAAGGTAAGACCTTAAAATGAACATGGACAAAACGAAGGTCATGTCGAACGCCCGTGTTGTTCCCACCCCAATGACATTGGGGAACTCGACTCTCGAAGTTGTAGACGAATAGAAGAAGAAGAAGAAGAAAGATATTTATTATACCAACAAGATACATCACAGAAACAAAATAAGCAGATAACTAACGTCTACTTAGGACAAACAGTCCAACTTGGCCGGTCCAACTTCGTGAAGATGATGATGATGATGAAGGTAGGTTAGTAAACACATTTTATTTTATACTAGCTGTCGGGGCGAACTTCGTACCGTCACAGAATCCGCTATAGGGAAGAGCGGGTGATCGTGCTCTTCCACTATAAAGGGATATTTCCCGCCAGGCAGATCGTATGCCTGGGGACGGCCGGTCCGACTGATGTTCGTCGGACGTTATATTTATGGTATGTCATGTCATCATGTGAAACATTTTGCTTGCGCGATGTAGGAATGTTGGAGTTTATAGTGCGCGCGCAGAGTTGACATGTGCTCGCCACATCACTCCCCTTCAAGACCGTAGCTACGCATAGCTAGGTCTGATAGGAATCGAAGTCTGTGCTCTAAAGCCTGCAAGTGCCAGGAGGCGCTGAGTCAGTGAGTCGACTAGCGGTTGAGGGTGTTCGGCGGCTAACAGTCACTTCACCGGCGACAGTACCATGGGGTCCGCGCATGTGGTAGGAACCGGTGAAGGCTGCTGTACCACTGGCAATGTGCGCTATTGCTGTGTGGCTGCCGTGCCGAGGGGTTGGGGGAGATCACCATCAGTACCAGTAGTCGGTGCGTTGACTGTAGTGGTACTGATGAGGTGAGAGGGAAGAGGATGCTGGCCTTGCTTTGAGACTGATTGTATGTGGGGTGCTGCGAGAGCGAAGGAAGGTTGACAATGTTCTGTCGAGGGTCACCACTATAGGGAAGAGCGGGTGATCGTGCTCTTCCACTATAATGGGAAATTTCCCGCCAGGCAGATCGTATGCCTGGGGACGGCCGGTCCGACTGATGTTCGTCGGACGTTATATTTATGGTATGTCATGTCATCATGTGAAACATTTTGCTTGCGCGATGTAGGAATGTTGGAGTTTATAGTGCGCGCGCGGAGTTGACATGTGCTCGCCACACCGCTTATGCGATTCAGAATCCGTTTATGCGGTTCTCACAACGCCACCTATTTTTAAAACACAACGGTCGCTCGCACAACGCCATCTATTTTAAACTTCAAATAAATATTATCCCACAGGAACGCATTACCGAGATATCAAGTATGCTGTGTCAATTCAGGTCTTTGTCTAAAACTACAACTTTGTACGCCAAGTTTTATGTAAATCCGTTCAGCCGTTATTGCGTGATTGAGTAACAAACACCCAAACATCTTCACAAACTTTCACATTTACAATATTAGTAGGATATGTGGAAAACGTGACACCATTATGAAGTTCTTATGACATTAACCCGGAGTTTCTCGTACACTAACACGCTGTTAATCTACTGTTAACAGCTGTCAATACAATACAAGTGCATACAAAAAAAACCACTGACAGCTGTTAACAGTAGATTAACCGCTTGTTAGTGTACGAGAAACCGGGGGTAAGTCCGCCGCATTGTTGATTTTTTTTTTTCATTTAAGTGCAATAAAAGTATCAATAAATATATAAATCAAATAAAAAGTAATAAAATTCTCTAATAATTTCTATAAACTTGTTTCCAATTCCAGACTGTCTCCACCAAATTTTGTTGTCCTCTGTAATTCAAAATTTATGAAAGCTACACAGTTTAATTCGTATTGAGAAGTTCATCTGTGACTTCCAAACGAGACCTCCACCTGAAAAAGGCCACGATTGACCTTTCCGTAGCTGCGGTCAGAGGTATCTTGAGAAGATAGGTACGCCCTGACCACGACCCTCTAATTCCTCATTGGCACGCAGCGCACGTGCCCGTCGCAGTATGAGGGCCCGTTGTCTTGTGCACGCACATCTCGTAAAACTTTTTATTATTATTATTAACTAACTTTGGTCTTTGCATCTACGTAATGAGACGATTTATACTGCGTCCAGTGGCACCTTCACTCACATTAGATGGATGAAGGGACCACTCGGATGCTGCAGTGCCTGGGACATTGTTGATATTATTATTATTAATAATTTTACTGCACATAAGTAAATATTACAATGGCAATGCGGCGGACTCCATGCTAAAAGCATTTTCTACCAGTCAACCGCAGGAGGTGAATGTGAATAACTGATAGGTATACGGAATACTTTCTCATTTTTGTTGTCATTGGGTAATTTTTTTGTGTATTAGGGTGTTTTTTTCTGCAGGATCGTGTCGTGTGCGCCGCGCGCAGTAAACTCACTGGTGCAGTGCGCGCCGTTGAGCGGGCTGCCCCAGTGGCCGGCCGCGCACAGCTCGCAGTGCGCGCCGACCGCGCGGCCGCCGCACGGCTGCACGCAGCGCGCGTGCCCGTCGCAGTACGAGTGCCCGTTGCACTGGCACGCCGGGCACGCCGTGAAGTGCCAGCTGCGGGGGAGGATTTTAAATATTAGAGACTTACCGGACAGGTTCGTCGGCCAGCGTAGGTTTCTAAGATATAAACACTGTTAATTAAAGAAAGGAACTGATTAACACGCTGTCTCGCCGGCGACGCGAGAGAGTTACCCAGGTGTCAACGACGGCACAGAGTGCTCGCTAAAGACTGCTTCTACCACGGTAAGCGACCGTTATTTGTGGTGTCCAGACAAGCTAAGTGTTGCTGGCTGCGGGCGCAGAAGCCATAGTAACGGAATGAACAGACAGATAAATATTTCCGTCCAATCTAAAAAACCGCGAGACAATGTGAAACCCACGCGTTATGTTAAGCGAACCAAAAATCTATTTCTTATCTATGAGCGAACCGTGTTTCAAGATACGGGGACGTGGCGTACGTGATTGAGTGATCCGTGTATGATACGACGTGAGTGAACCATGTTTTATGAAAAAATAATGTAATATAGAGTGAACCGAGTCTCATAGTACAGGGAGTAATCGAGTGAACCGTCTCTAATGGTACGGGGTGTAATTTAAGAATGAACAGTGTCTGTCTCATGGTGCAAACTCACGAATTTCATGGTACGGGGCGGCGTACGTAAGACTCCCATCCCACCCCGCACCACGCGAGCTTATATCGACAAACGCACTCACAATTGAATTTAATTGAAGAATTCTATATTGCACTAAAAAAAACAATTTTCAACAAAGGCGAGCTTAAAACTAGGTAGTATTTTCTTCCAGCTAACCCACGATGCCGCGGGCAGGAGGCCAGCGAGGGCGAGCGGACCACGGGCACCGCACCAGCCGGACAAACTAGCTAGCTGAGGTCTCTAGGGCTACAAATTGAATGGACTGAATGCAGCTACCATGGTGAAAGATCTTTTTGGTGTCATATTGGTTTTGATAGAAAACATATTTTTGTTAAGTCTCACGCGGTATTTCAAGCGCGAAGAAAGTCCGAAAGTGAACAGTGTCTAGTGAGTTGAACTGTGTCTCAATCAATCAATCAATCAATCTATTTATTTGTAAACATTGGTATACAAGATATCATAAAATAATGAAGTCACTCTGTTTTGCCTTTGGGCGTACAAAGTTAATTAATATTGCAATGAAAATTGTATTAGAAGAAGAAGAAGAAGAAAGACATTTATTATACCAACAAGATACATCACAGAAACAAAATAAGCAGATAAGTAACATAATATTCACAACAACAGAAAGAAAACTAAATACACAACAGACAAAACGAATAAATAAAACAGGACCATAGATGTAGCCTGTGGTGTATCTACGTTGGCATAAAAGGCAGCTGAGTCAGCGTTGTGCTGAGGAAGTGATCCCTCAACATCACTAAAATTGTCATAATTTTTAGCAAACAAAAAAACGCATACAGTATTCAAATTGATCTCATAGTGCACAGTATAATCAGGAGTGAACCATGTCTCAGTATCGGTCGTAAATGAGTGAACTGTATCTCATAGTACAAGGCGTAACCGAGTGAACCGTATCTCATGGTGCGAGGTGTAGTCTAAGTGTGAACCGTGTGTAAGGGTGCCGGGTGAGTTTCTTGGTGCGGGGTGGAGCGCGTGAAGACCCCCATTCTACCCCGCACCATGTAAGCGTGTATCGATGGCGGCGACAGCAGTCATGCGTAGCCTATGAGCAAAGCGTGTCTCATGGTACGGGGTGCAGAGCGTGATTTCCCATTTCACCCCGTACCACGAAAAGCATCAGCCGCACTCACCGATGTCTCGGGCAAGAGGCCGGCGGGTGCGGTCTGGCGGCGCCGCCCGGCACGCAGGCACCGCGGCCGCCGCCGGCGCCGTCGTCGCACCAGCCGCACGCCGGCTCGGCGCGGCACGCGGCGCAGGAGGCGTGCGCCGCGCAGCCGGCTCGCGCGCCGCAGCCGGCCGCGCCGCCGGCTGTCGACCACGCGCGGCACCCGCCCAGCGGGAACGACGCGCCGTACGCGTTCTGCGAACCACAGGCGCAGGAAATGAGACCACAGACTTTAGACCATGCAGGCACACCGACTTCGCGTGCCCGACATAAATGCGGCCGCTGCTCTCACTCTCTCTGTCTGTCTGCCATGCTGTAAGTCCAAACGGCATGACAGCCTATGAAGTAACAAAAGTAACTATAGATTTCCTACATCTAACTAAAATATAAAACAATTTATGAATTTATTTATTATCTTAGTCTGACAACCTCTACAATAGACAAAATACCTCATTGCGTAATTTGTAAGTAGTAAAAATACAAGAAATACGAAAGAAATTTCTTTCCGCTTTATACAAATTGTATTGTCTAGCTAGATTTACGTGTATGGGTGAAATGTTCGCCGACTAATATTCCCCCCTCCCCCCTCCCTGTATATTCAAAGCCAGATATGTAAGAAGATTTCCAGAAGTATTAAGATTAAAAAAAAATGTGTTGTCAGCAAAAAAAAACAACTAACTTTTTACATTTCTAACGACACTTAAACATATTATTTCTCTCATCACCAAACAACTTATTAGCACTTCGCTGACGTTTGACTTTGAAGCAAAGGAGACAGGGTCCAGTTGGTAACTTAGAAAATGGAATAGTTTTGCATGACATTTGACTATTAGGAAAATCTGCGTATTGAAAAATCGGTCCCAAAACACATTGCTACGTATCGTACCGTCAGTACTAACCTTGTCAACGCATCTAGCAGCCGAGGCGCACCAGATGCACTCTTCAGCCGTGCAGTTGGCACACGACTGAAGCGTGAAGCACGGCGCGGGACACGGCCCGGCCGCCGCCACGCTCCTGTGAACAGAGTTGAATTACTCGCAATATTCCCTTCCGGGACATGGAGGCGCACGTCCATGAACGTCCAAATTCTTCGATTTCCTATGTGCAAAATAATACGACAGTCAAAATGCACAACAGACATATAATGCGATTGTTTGAAAGAACAATTGCTATATGCATTACTGGTCATATAGATAATTGGTCGGAACGAGCTAGTATCAAAATGAACTAATTGTTACAAACTACAGGTGTTAGAACGATCGAATGTCAGCATGTATAAAATCATAAAATCTTAACGACATGAATGAATGAGTGTCAAAATGTCCAATTTGTATCAATGTATTGTTTGTTATCCATAAGATTTTTGCCATAGTAAGAATCAGCTACTCAATCAATTACATGATTAGTCACTAAAATATTGTAACATTTATATATTTTATCTCTGACATAACTTGACATAAACACATTGTTAAAGCATGATGTAACATAAATACAGTGTGAACTTTTGTCATTTTGTCACTGCAACATTTTAACCATTAAACTTTATATTCGCGCTTCATATTCTTAAGTGACTCCCACAGTCGGGCACTACGGTCTGATCAGAGTTTTTTTTAATATCTTAAAAGCAGAAACATGTGGCTATGTAGAGATAGTAGAACAACTTCCACCCAAGGAAACCAACCTGTATAGGTTACTCCTAGTAATAGCCACCAGGGTTACTAATGGTTAGGGTTTAGTACCAAACTAAACCCTAACCACAACGGTTGGTTAGGGTTTAATTTTACCCGAAAACCATCGGCTTATACTAGATTTAACCAAGAGTAAGTGGCTACACCTAGTTCTATCCGGCTAAAACTAGGCGTAGCCGCACTTCGGTTTTACCAGTAACATATATATAATAGACTTTATTGCATACGAAGCATTTGCAGCCAAGTTTCAAGCGTCCCTTATATGTCGTAGAGGTAACGGTGTAATAGTAGTTTATGCGACTGTCATACAAGAGAGATTCTTAGAATACGAGTGTGGGTTTATGACAATAGTATCACACGAGTATTCTAATATCGTTCTATATGCAGTTGCATACAATACTTTATCTTCACTCATTTATAAATGAAACTAAAGTAAACAAGAAAGGCAACTGTTTTCCATTTTTTTAGCCGCACAGAAAAATTTGTAAACTAATAATGGCGGCAAAACAAATCCAAACTGCGCAGGTCCGCTTTCTTTTTTTTTGTTCCATTTGGGATAGGCAAAGGAGTTATACCTACATACAGCCATGTACTCAGTGTGGGTGAGTCAGACAAAAATTCACAGAAAATTTTACTGCAGGGAGAATTTTAACCGGAAGTGTATCAGCAAGAAGAATTTTACCCGGAAGTGTATCGTAAAAACAAAAAAAGTTATTTTATCGACACTCATATCATAATCTTCAAATTAAGAATTCAAAGGTAAACACATATTGACAGGCTTTAAACAATACATAACTTTAAAAAAAATTAAAAAAAAAGTGTAACACTTTATGTTACAGTTATTTTTTTTAAAGTGTTGCTGTGATCACGGAACAAAACTTAAGTTTTTTTTTTAATGTCAAAAGTTGACTCTATAAAAAACCTAATTTCATTTTCGTGGTACCAAAAGTGCAACTAAAAATACCTAAAATTGCGCGCGCAAAACTGAGTGCAGACGATTGAATGTCAAGATACTTTTGTCGAAATTGCGCCATTTTGTTTCAAAAATTTCATTATGAGTGTAGATAAAGTAGTGTATGAGACTGCACATAACTTGGTATTAAAACACTCGCGAATGCTATTAACCTTTTATAAAGTGATTTAAACACGTATTTAGTGGAAAATATGCAAAAAACTCGCCAAGGCTCGTTTTTTAAAATCTGGCTCGTGTTTTAATAACCCTCATTATGTGACAGTCACATAAACTACTATTACGATACAGGTTGGCAGAAATTCTCATACAAAATTTGTATAGAAATTTATTTTTTTAATTTTTAAAGTTGTCCGTGAATCAACACTAAGCCTTATGTATCAACTTTTAAGATCATAATTCTAATCTTACGACATGAGTGTAGATAAACCTTTTTACACCAATTTTGTTATTTCCTTCATTCTGACTAAAACTCGAAATTTAAAATTACGTCACCCATTTCTAGATTTCTTTTGGACTTTCATCATTACTACTTTACCTTTTGACGAAACACCACTGCTGACATAATTACTTGTGAATTATCTTTTTTCCTGTTTTTATTCTGTATTTTATCGAAGTTTTCTGTTTATCACCGAAATAAAACCGCAACATTGAAGTCCTAAATTTTTATTAATCCTATCATTTCACATCAAGAACCCTGCATCCTATACCAACCCAGGGAGGGTTGGCGTTGGTCACTGGCGCCCAACGTGGGGCGCCTCCCTTCAATCTGACCTAATAGGTCTGGTTTTAGAAAAACAGGAAATACGAGTGGCTCACCTTGTGTCCTCCGTAGTATTAGCGGGTTTACACTTTATCGTGTCGTAGTCCCAATAGCACACCCGCGGGCCCAAGTCCTCAGTCGCCTGTGAAATTAAAACGCTCTTAGTTAGGTTGCTTTGCCCTAGTTGTTTATGTACACCAGAGGCACGTTTAGAAGTTAACAAAGCCGGACAAGTGCGAGTCGGACTCGCGCACGAAGGGTTCCGTACCATTATGTATAAAACATTAGACTGAAAGATCGAGAAATAACGGTAAAATCTCACGTTTGTTGTATGGGAGCCCCACTTAAATATTTATTTTATTTTAACTTAATTATTTATGATTAAAGCGAATATAGAAAAAAATATTCTGTGAATATTTCAAGCGTCCTGTTGCCGTTATTAATATGAAACAAAAAATGGCAAAAAAAATTACGTTTGTTGTATGGGAGCACCCCTTAAATATTTATTTTATTCTGTTTTTAGTATCTGTTGTTATAGCGGCAACAGAAAGACATCATCTGTGAAAATTTCAACTGCCTAGCTATCACGGTTCATGAGATACAGCCTGGTGACAAACAGACAGACGGACAGACAGACAGACAGACAGACGGACAGTGAAGTCTTAGTAATAGGGTCTCGTTTGGCACCCTTCGGGTACGGAACCCTTAAAATGATGGGTTCATTCACACTATTGAAGTATTTTTTGTTCTTTTTGCTTCCGTCGCGCAGGAGTGGAACCGGCTTCCGCTACATCTTAAACCGTTAATATGACAAAGACAGATGAGGCACACTTACATTACATTCTTACTTTAGTTACAGTACCTGGTATTTTTTTTTTTTTTTTGGTTAGTCGTGTTTTTTGGAAATTATATTTAGATACGATGAAAAATAAGGGAAAAAAATAATCGAACTGGAGACATCTGGACTCGAACCGGGGTCTTTTAGTTTCGGGACAGCCCGATTTGCTGAGACTGGCCCATTTTTGGCAACTTTGTGTGTCTAAGTTTCATGTAGGTATTTAGGTACAGGTATTTCGCCAAATGTGTCCTATGGTTTACTAACTTAATTATGGACCTATTGTTTGTAATTCTTTGTAAGGATATTGGCTTATGTGTGCCTACTGTATGTAATTCTTGGTAATGTTGTCAAATAAAGTTTATTCTTATTCTTATTTCCCACCTGAGCTATTACAACTTTGCCTGAAAACTCGGATAAAACAATGTTTTCTAAAAGTGAAACATAGCTAGATCGATTTATCGCCCCCGAAACTCCTTGCATACTAAATTTCATGAAAATCATTGATGCCGCTTCCGAGATTCATATTATAGGAATATATGAATATATCGCACCCTTAATCCAATACCGTCACTAAACAAAAATCTCTAAATTTCTGGTTTTAATGCCATCTATTGCAAATATTACAAAGTAACACTAAGCGCTGACTAGTTCACTTAAATTCCTATTTAAAACTGTACATGGAAAACGAAGCATAATACAGAACTATATACATTTCTACACATTGAAAATCTTTAATAGCGTCTCCTGCACATTTTACATTTTTCGCTTAGTGCCAGTATTGGATTAAGGGTGCGATATATATATGAATTGCACGTTTAAAGGTTTTAGATAGATCGATTCCTCTTAACGTCTTCACTTCCCGTCCCATCTTAAACTTTTCATGGGACAGAGACAGTTGAGGCACACTTACATGCATATGCGTGGCTCGATGCGCATGGCAAGCGGCGCAGGAGTGGAAGCGTCCGCACGCCTCCCGCGCCGTCTCCGTACTTGCCCCGCACTCTTCTATAGACTCGGCCATCTGGGAATTGACAGTGAAATTAGTGCCGTGCCATGACTTTGTTTTCTTGAAGGCAAACATCGCGAGGAAATCCGAGTGCCGCGGTAAGGGCGTTTTGTGGTTAAGCCCATACTCTCTCTCTCTACGGGAGAAGGCCTCTGCCTTGTTGCCCCATCTAGTGACGCCTCAGATCACATTTGTCAAAAGTATACTCATTATGTCACAACAACATTATATCAAACCGCCACGCCAGACGTTACATCAGCCTTACCCCCGGTTTCTCGTACCTAAAAGTATGTTAACGTGCTGAAACAGCTCTCAGTTGTATTTTTGCACTGTGATTTGTTATTCTTTCGTATGCTCTTCGGCCAACTGACACCTGTTAACAGTCGATTAACAAACTGTTAGTCCGATGTAAACACGGTCGGCACGCACGTGGTGGCGATGGCGCGGGCAGTACTCGGCGGACGCCATGCAGGCGCCGCACCACGAGCAACCAGCGGCGGTGCACGCGGCGCACGTCTCCGCTAGCAGGCAACGCGCCTCGTCTGCGAATAAATGAAATGAAATGAAAATTAAATGAAAATTTACTTGCACAAAAACTCTTCACGTGTAGTTGTAACACTCAAGGAACTATTCTTTCCAAAAAAATATTGTCATTAGTAGCGTACGCTAGGGCGACCCTGTATTGTTGACAACCAAATCGCTCCTAAAAATGGACCAAACATTGTTTTTATCATTGTTTCTCTTCGAAGCGATTGTAACAGTTTAGACTAATCTTATTCTATGGGCCCCAAGCCTTAATTTAAAAAACATATATAATTAGGTTGGTTTAATAGTAACGCATACAGTATTCATAAATATTTACCATGTATAAATTAAATATCATCATCAACCCATTATGTCCCCACCTAGGTGCACGGGTCTCTTCCCTGAGGAAGGTATAGGCCATACTCCACCACGGGGGCCAAGTCCGGATTGGTGGAGGCTTGTAGACTAGTGGCTCGTCTACTGTCAGAAGTTGTCAAGCCGCCCTAAGGCCTCTATGTTAAATGTTTAATAATAAATACAATATTAAAATTTAGTGCATATCATATTTTATATATAATCTTGTAACTATATATAACATAATAGTAGATTGTTAACCGAGGGCTGAAAGGCACCCATTCCTAACGAGATGTTTTGGCGCTCGAACGAAGTGAGAGCGCCAATAGTTCGAGGCAGAAATGGGTGCTATCACCCGAGTAAAACACTCTACTTTTCATTACGAATACGAGGAAAGTGTTTACTTTCCTTTACAAGCCAGTTAAAATCAAAATTATTTTATTAAAAAACAAAGTCACTTGAAATTAATATTAAAGTTTGTACAGTTATTGAGCGTTAGAGAAATAATATAAATTAATTATTAATGTTAATCACTAAAAGATAAAAACAAGTTTAAAATATAAAACTTAAGGAAATCACGCCGAAACAGACGGATGTTCTAGCCGCGCGCCAACTTGTGCTAGCCGTACATCACAATTCGCAAGATGGCGCGCGACCCCGAAAGACGGCCATTTTGAATTTGCGTATTTGGTGGTTTTATCTGTGTCTTAAACAATATTTTAATTTATTTCGCAAATCACATCTCGCCTTGAAAGTGACTAATAAATACATAAAGTACATTATATTAATTATAAACATCAAAAAGAATTTAAATGTCAACAAAACTAATAAATGAAGAATTAATCGTTTTATGGCTGTATAGGTTACTACCATTGCGTTGTTCAATATAAACTACGATTCATATATATTTTTTTAATACTTTTCTGCTTTAGAGCAGGCATGTACCACTTTCAGCACGGTGCCTGGATGAACAATGACCCCCTTTCAGAGTATGAGTAATGAAAAATTATTTAAAAAAAAATATTTATCTATTTTCAAATTTCAGCTGGCTAGCGGCGAGAAAAGAAAAAGGCGGGAAAGCGGCAATCCGATCTTTATTTATTTTTTCGAGTTGTAGAGTTTTGTTTGTACTTCCGTATAGCAGAGATGTATTGACATTTTAGCTAATTCATGTTTTTATTTTGACTTTCCTTATATTCGTAATGAAAAGCACAGTGTTTACCTCGGGTGAGAGACTTATTTAGTCCATCGACCTATTGACTACGCTCGGGCGCCAAACCTCGTCTCGGGACTAAATAAGTTACATTCACTCCTAGGTTAACAATGTACTATTATTGTATAGCGGAAAAATCATTACAGAAACAGCAGTTGCAAAAGAAAAGGTACAATTTGGCGGCCTCATTGCCCTGAAATGAAGTGCAATGAAATGAAATGAAATTGTTTATTTGCACGAAAAGTGGTACATAGCTAAAGCTCTTAAGATATAAATAAGTTTTTTCACAATTCACCTTCTTGGGCATGCAAAAATTGAATTAAATTTAAATAATATGTAAAATGTCACAATATACTATTATTTATGTGATAAAATAATATTTACAATGTCCTATATAATCCTTGTAGTTTTTTTTTACAGTTTTTGTGTCAATATCGTTGATGTCGCTATGCTACATTACTGTCGATATGCTAGCACTTTTATATGTCGCCTCAGTATTGTACGATGTCGCAGAAAAGTGCAACCCACCCCCGAGTCCAACCGAACGAAAACATCAGTGAAATAACGAACTTATTGCAACCACATAAGATTTAAATAAAAAATAACCGGACTCCTGCTGTCTCGCTCAGACTAGTACCGTCTGCCAAGACGCCGCGACGACGCGGCGCTGCAGCGAACTCCAGACATGGCGCGTGCGCATCAGCCAATAGCTGACAGGTTCGTTTGCGGGTTCACATGGCGCGCTTTGATTGGCAGAATTATGTTCGCGCCAAGCAAAAATTTTATTTCTGCGCAGGCACATTTGTGTAACTTATAAAAGTGGTAGTATTGTAATCACTTTTCATGTTACAGTAAAATATTTTTTTTTCCAACATTTCATTCTTTAACTTTGTCGGCGTGATAAATATGTATATACAAACCAAATTACATCTTTCTAATAACACCAATCTTTGCGCTAGGCCGCGAACAGACAGACAGACAAACGGACATGGCGAAACTATAAGGGTTCCTCGTCGGACTACGGAATCCTAAAAAGGCGGTGTATTTTTTTATAACTACTTGTTACCTTTAGCGGGCTCCTCTTCGCACGCTGAGATGGTTCTGTTGAACGCGTCGTTCCACCCGACTTCCTCCAGCTGCAAATATAGGTTCAATCAATCAATCAATCAGCCCGAAGTGGTCCACTTCCCCCAGACACGCCACATCCTTCTGTCCTCGACCATCCTCATCCTGCCGCTGCCAGCAGTCTGCCTCAGATCGTCGGCCTGGGTCTCTCGCTTCCAAGTCCAATGTTCTACCCACTAAGCTACCACCGCTACCAGTGTTTTATAAATTTTTTTGAATTCACAATTTCACCTATTAATAGATTTACTTTCATTTTCATTACCACTGTAATCTTTCAACGAATCAGTGCTATTGACATCATTCATCATCATCATCATCATCAGCCCCTTGATGTCCACTGCAGGACACAGGCCTGACATCATTACTTATTTTAATTAGCTTTTATTCTGTTTTTGTGGATGTTTCCGCTTCATCGCAATAAAACATAGTTTTTGGAAGTTGTATATTATATATTTTATCGCTCACATCATGAATCTCTCAACGTGATTAACGGACCCCTAAAGGAATTATCCACGTTGAGAGAAACATAAACGCAGTGGCGGTGGCGGTCAATACAAAATACTACTGCCGTAAATTATTTATGAATGGACCGCCACCTCCACCGCCACCGCGTTGGAGTGTGTCATCCTTAACTCACTCTCTCCCTCTCTTTAGTATCGATAATTTTTCTATACCACTATTTCTTTATAAAAAAAATCAAAAATACTTATTAAGCAGAAAAAACTTAACAATATATAAAGTAATTCTGAACCCTAAACTAAATTAAATCACTAACTCTTTCTCTCTATACTCTATATCCTTGCGTTTTTCACTTTCTTTTATCTATTACCCTCTCACCAACACTTCTCTCCACAGTAAAGTACAGAACCCTAATCATGCGCATCAAATCCTGTCGCAATCCTGCCTTTGCCAGAACAATTAGTATGGAATTCGACAGTTGGACGATTGGAATCGCTCAGGATTCGGTGCGCGGGTCGAATAGGCAGTCGGGACTGTATGGAATCGTCCCAGTTCACCTACTCGGAACTGTCGAATACACATTTGACACTTCAGAATCGTGAAAATGGATAACCCAATACAGTGGACAGTTACGTAATAGGAGTTCAGAACCGTACAGCTCCGATATTACGCGCACCAAATCCTGATATTATTCCAATCGTCTCCTAAAGTATTCTCTCTATCTAACTGTCAAATTCCAAACTAAAGCTGCGTTTTCACGATCTTAGTACACTTGTGACGTGTGACCAATTTTTGCTACTCGTAAGCTACTCGTATCGTGGCCATCTTAGTATAGAAAAAAATGCCACTCTGATGAAAACGGCCATTTATTTTACTAAGATGGCCAGTGCACACGACACGAGCAGCTTCCCAGTATCAAAAATTGTTCACTCTGTCCAAGTGTACTGAGATCGTGAAAACGCGGCTTAAATAATCATCGCATACGTCAGGGTTCCGACAGGATCCGGTGCACACAATCAGGCCTCTGGACACAGGTGAGACAGTAGTTGTACTAGTGACATACCGGCACGCAGAGCCGGTCGACGCGGCGCCAGACGCAGGCGCGCGCGGCTGGACACAGGTGAGACAGTAGTTGTACTAGTGACATACCGGCACGCAGAGCCGGTCGACGCGGCGCCAGACGCAGGCGCGCGCGGCTGGACACAGGTGAGACAGTAGTTGTACTAGTGACATACCGGCACGCAGAGCCGGTCGACGCGGCGCCAGACGCAGGCGCGCGCGGCGGTGCGGGCTGCGCGTACGCAGTCGCGCTCCGTACCGAGTGACGCGCACGCCGCGCCCGCCGCGAACAGGAGCGCGTCAGAGCGCAGGCGGCCGTCGAAACTGAAGCGGAGAGGTGCTTTCATTTCGAGAAACCGGAAATACAATTTGGATTTTAAATACATTCTTACAGGAATTAAATAATATATTTTTTTACTTTTACAATCACTTAAAAATTTAGCCTTCCCCTTTTGGTACGGAACCCTAAAAATGGCATCTTAAATAGATGAATAGACGATTAGTTTTAAATATAGATGTAAGTTAAAAAATAGTTAAGAAATCTTGATTCGAGTTGAGACATTTTCTCTGCTCTGCTCTGGATGGTTCTAATAGATTCGAGTTTGTGTCAAGATATTTTTTGAAAAGTGCGTTTTTTAAAAAACTAGCGTATTCGACAGCTATTGTCAGGCACGTTCGTTTGGCTATGTCTTTCAAACCGAGCAAAATGAATGCAGCAGGTAACTCACCCGCCGTGCAGCACAAGCGCCCGCTGCTCCTGCGCCGCCAGCGGCAGGCCGGCGGCAGCGGCGGCGGCACGCGCCGCTGCTGGCGGGGCGGCCGCCGCGTGCCAGCTCTTGCATCTGAAGACGGATTTAAATACATACATACATAAGCGACGACCAGCCACAAGATGGACAGATGACCTCATCCAAGTGGCAGGAAGACGCTGGATGCAGGTCGCTTACAACCGGTCTTTTTGGAAATCCATGGAGGAGGCCTATGTCCAGCAGTGGACTTCTTGTGGCTGAATGATGATGATGATGATACATAAGCAGCCTATATACGACCCACTGTAGGGCACAGGCCTTCTCTCAGGGAGAGAGTATAGGCTTAATCACCACGCATGCCCACCGCGCATTGGCGATTTCAAGCGCTGAGGTATGTGAATAGCTCAGAAACTCAGGTTTCCTCACGATGTTTTCCTTCACCGTTAGCGAGTGATAACTTCATAAATGTGCATAACTTAGAAAACAAAGTCATAGGTACCCCGCACTGGGAATCTAACCTGGGTCTCTCGCTACACCCGTTCGAGGGGCTCCATAGAATATCGTATCGTTTTTTACAGATCGCATTTGCAAAATGTGTCAGTACAATTTTTAGGACCTATGGCCGTGAAAGTAACGCAAAAAATTGACTATTATCGGTCCAATCGTTTATTTAACTTTTGACAGATGCACACCCATGAAGTTCCTTATTTATTAGACAGGAAACCATAGGCGAAAAATGCAACACTTCATGGACACCCTTATTTTTTCACGATAGTGATGCATCGCGAATATTATAACGAGTGGATTATGTAGCGAAGACCATTCAGGTTGATTTTCTATAAAAATATAAACCTATCTTATTACAAAGATCTATACTATAAGAAATTAGTTTTAAATTATTATAAGTAACAAATTAATATGAAAACCTGTTGGTTAGTTTTTGGTTTATCACGTTGTCACAGACAAACTACAAAAATATTAAAATAACATAGCAATGCAATCAATCGATTAAAACTTCAAAGAAATTTAAATCGATCATCATAAAAAATCGAATCGGTAACTTCATAGAACATCACTAAATTGAGCTGTCAAAAGTTAAATAAACGGTCGGACCGACAGTAGACAGCATTTAACGCCAAAAGCGGCCGTTTCGGGCATAAATGCTATCTAGTCCCAGGTCCGTGATCCTAGGTTCTCGGGCGTGCGTACGTCCTAACAATCACTATTTACATGATTGACACACTTTCTGCAAAAAAACATGATTTTTTTTTCCTTTGGTGACGCTAGTGTTACTCTGTGCAGTCCCTAACTGAATTTGTTGAATACCAATGTAGGTAGTATGTTAAGCGCTGCCTTCGGGCCTTATGCAGTGGAGAAAAAGGCAGCTGGAAGAAAACTCTACTCTGACCATCTTTTCTCAGATTGACTAACTGATGCATCAGTGTATCAATCACTCAATGATTGATTGATTGACAGTACTTGACGTCGCAGAACATGGCGCCGCCAGAGTAGCACCGGCCGCCGGAATAGCGACGGCGGCGACTGCGCTATCGTTATTAACGTTGATTAAGTAACTGCCGATAGATAAATAGATAGATTGACTGACAGTACCTTAAGTGGTAGATCATAGCCCCACCAGAGTATTACCGGGCACTGGCTACCGGATTAGGGACGGCGGCGGCTGCGCCCTTTCTGAGCGTTGGTTAAGTGACAGATTGATTGACTGACTGACACATTGATTGATTGACTGACTGCCACATTGATTGATTGACTGACTGACACATTGATTGATTGACTGACTGACACACTGATTGATTGACTGACTGACATATTGATTGATTGACTGACTAACACATTGATTGATTGACTGACTGACACACTGATTGATTGACTGACTGACACACTGATTGATTGACTGACTGACACATTGATTGATTGACTGACTGACACACTGATTGATTGACTGACTGACACACTGATTGATTGACTGACTGACACATTGATTGATTGACTGACTGACACATTGATTGATTGACTGACTGACACACTGATTGATTGACTGACTGACACACTGATTGATTGACTGACTGACACATTGATTGATTGACTGACTGACACATTGATTGATTGACTGACTGACACATTGATTGATTGACAGTACCTGACGTCATAAATCATGGCGCCACCGGAGTAGCACCGGGCGCTCGCCGCCGGATTAGCGATGGCGGCGGCGGCGCTATCGTTGTGAGCGTTACCGCCAAAGACTAGCATCACGCCTGGAACAAAGCGTAGGTATTAAGAAAGAAAGAAGATAATTATTTAAATAATCACAGAAACACAAATTAAACACGATGGTACACAAAAAAAATACACGAACGTCAAAAAAACAAAAATAAAAACAAAATATTCGTGAAGAGAACATGTGAGACATATAGAGTCGAAGGCAGCCGGGTACCATACAGTAATGTATGGCACCCAGCCACCTCGGACGCCAAACGCCTCGGGTGCTTCATTATATCACAGCTGTTTAACTAAACACCTTTGGTAAGCTGAAGAGGAGATCTGCACAGGGCAGTCTTGTTGCTTATGGTGGGTCTACACAATCGCCAATGACCGGCGATTACCTCGATCGTGGCCCTAAAAGGGCCGAAGGGCTTAATCGCTTGTAGTCGTCGATCATCGTCTATGATCGTCAGCGATTTGTGAGTTGTCGGTTTTTCAAGCACGCATCAAAGAGAATAGCGGGTGATTGCGGGCGAAGCGCCCACATGATCGCCGATCATTCATTCACCGGCGGCCACCGGAGCATTACACACGCATGTGTCCGTTATTTCGTTTACGCGATAAATATTCATGAGTTTCTATGTATCGATAACACCCGCTACTTCAATGCCACTTTTTTTTTCCCGGTCTTTTCTGATAAACATTCAAATAATAGGGGTTAAAGTATGAAATTGCCGTTTTATTGCAATAGGTTCTTTGAATTGACATAGAATCTTCATGGTTTGAGGTTTTCGAATGAAACTTTTCTCAAATGGTTTCTATGATGTCCTTTTTTTAAAAAATGTGAAACATTTGAATATCTACTTTCAATTGTTTTTGTTATTCAATTTAGACAAGAAAGATGGATACTGCGAAAATTCGAGTGATTTTTTAATACGAGTTCCGACGCGGAACTAACGCGGCAGAAACAGCCCGCAATATCAATGCTGCGTTTGGAGAGGGGTCTACTAATGAACGCACCGTGCGATTTTGGTTTAAACGCTTTCGTGATGGAAATTTCGACTTAAAGAACGAGCCACGAGGAAGACCGCCCACACAGGTGAATAACGATGAATTAAGAGAGATAGTGGAAGCCGACCCTAGTCAAACTACCCAGGAATTAGCGGTATGGTTTAACGTTACCTTACCCACAATATTGACTCACTTGCGTCAAATCAATAAAATAAAAAATACGAAAAATGGGTGCCTCATAATCACTCGAATTTTCGCAGTATCCATCTTTCTTGTATAAATTGAATAACAAAAACAATTGAAAGTCGATATTCAAATGTTTCACATTTTTTAAAAAAAGAACATCATAGAAACCATTTGAAAAAAGTTTCATTCGAAAACCTCAAACCATGAAGATTCTACGTCAATTCAAAGAACCTATTGCAATAAAACGGCAATTTCATACTTTAACCCCTAATACATCCATTTCCTTCCGTGGATGTCGTAGAAGGCGAGACTCATTACCAGGAGACGGGCAGTAGCGTCTTCCTGAGATTCCAACTTCATACTGCGATCGCCAACCCGCCTGCCAAGCGATTATGGCAAAACCGCTCATAGTTATGAAAACCACGAGGGAGGCCTGTGCCCAGCAGTGGGCGTCAACTGGCTGATGATCATGATTCAAATAATGATCGTATGCCGAAATCAAATAAATAGCGGCGGCTGCTAGTTTCGACGTCCATGTTGGACAGACGATGACTAGCGACTGTGTTTGTGCCGATCATGTGGACATCTGGACGATGACGGTGGCGATCATCGCCCGTTCCGTGATCGCCCATCGTGGCCGATACTGTAGGCCATTAGATGCAAATCTGCACCCATGAGACTATCTTCATATTTTGGACTATTTTATGCTTTAAATATGTTATAATGAGGTTGAGGCTGCTGTTACGTGTGGCATTCCGTCTCGCACGTTGTAACATTTTTATGAGATGAAATGAAATGGAAGTGAAATAATAAATACAGTTATTTAAGATACACGTGCGCTCAAGTATCTTACAACATTTTTCAATGCATTTTGCGAGGAAATACAAATAAAAAATAAGTATAATTAAGTAATTTTATTTCACCAAAGCCTATTTACAACAAAATGGCGTGCTTTCTTTGCAGAGCGCACGTTTCATACAGTTTTTTTTTTTTGAGGCAAAGGTACAAAATACATACAGCCAATAATGTGAAAAATATTTTTGTTTGCGTAAACAAAACACGTATTTTTAAATGAGATAATCAAGAATCTTATCTGTTATGGTGTTTGTCATCATTCAATTATTGCTAGAGCGCGCATACTTATAAATAATTGTTTTTTTTTTTTGGATAGCAAAACCTCCTTGCATCTTTGTAATTTTTTAAATTTTATGACTTGCACCATGCACCAGAGTCAAAAACTTAAAAAAAATTACTTTATTTCACGCGTGAAATAAAGGATTTCAGTACTGTTTTATTTCACGCGTGAAATAAAGAGTCGGTTTCCGCATAATTTTGTTACACAAAAAAGAAAACTTTACGAGCAACTGCATTGAAAAGATAATTCATTCAAGGAACATTTTATAGTGACCTTATCACTAACGCAGTGGTACCCTGCTCCCTAAAAAAGGTTAAAACCTGTGGTTTAGGATAAGCCCTTACCTCCTGCGGTTGACTGGTAGAAAGGTTGACTGGTAAGTCCGCCGCATTGTACGATTTTTTTTTAAAGTGCAATAAAAGTATCAATAAATAAATAAATAAATAAGCAGTGCAGTGTAAATTATGCCTCACAAGACTGTAAACTCACCGGGAGAGATAAAGGTGGCCGTGTGGAGGTACCGAGGCGTGGGGGCGGTGGGCAGAGGCTTCCACACCCGCTCTTCTATGTCATACTCGTGTAGCGCTGCGGACGGCGCCTGAGAACATACGTATAGTGATTTAGGCCACACATGGTGTGTATTATAAATAAGGGGTCATCCATAAAGTCCAACTATAACGTCACACTAATTTCGTGCTTTTTACCCCCCCCCCCCCCCCCGCCCTCCTTGTCACAGTTACTCACATTTGTAAGACCCCCCCCCCCACCCCTCTCTAATGTGACGTCACATATTTTGCAATTTTACGTCTAGAAATTGTAAAATTAAGACAGCAGTGCAAAAATTTGTTTTATTTCCATATTTTTTTTAAATATTATGTGTTTCCGTGTGGCGCCGGATTAAGAATAGCGTCACTCCATTTCCTTCCGTGGATGTCGTAGAAGGCGACTAAGGAAATCAATTACCAGGAGACGGGCAGCAGCGTCTTCCTGAGATTCCAACCGCATACTGCGATCGCCAACCCGCCTGCCAAGCGTGGCGATTATGGCAAAACCCCTCATGGTTATGAAAACCACGAAGGAGGCCTATGTCCTGCAGTGGGCGTCAAATGGCTGATGATGATGATACTTTCCTAACCTGTATTTATAATTAGGCTACGGTATTTATTGCATGGGCCTGTTGCCTGATTCAAATTATAATCATTATTATTAATTACATTATTGAAATGTGACGTCATAAAACTTAGAACCCCCTCCCACCTCTTTATGGATGGTCCCTAAAGGTAAATGGTTATTTTTCCAGAACAAGGCCAATTGTCATAGTAAATTATTTAACACCAATTACAACGAATTACTATTAGTAAATTGCTTTCATGGTCTAGTAGTGGCAACTTCTGTTTTGGCCACTTTGAACCTTGGCCAGAAGTCGGCTCGCTTACAAATAATATCTACGTAAGAGAAGCATGGGCTGCCATCAGCCCATATTAGTCCACTGCTGCACAGAGGCCTGGCCTTTACCGTAGCGGAAGCATGTCCTCGGCCATCTTCATCTAGACTACCAGCAATCAGCCACGTCGGCGAGCTAGTGGGCGTCCTACGCTGCGCTGCGTGGGCTTCATTAAACAAAAAGCTTAAAAGCCCAAAAAGCCAAGAATTTCAAATTATGTATCAAGAAATATAGCCTATAGGGTTGACCGGCGATCATGCTCTTTCACTATGAAGGGAAAGTTCCCGCCAGGCAGATCGTATGCCTGGGGACGGCCGGTCCGACTGTTGTTTGTCGGACGCTATATTTATGGTACTGTAATGCTCTACTTATTGAAATTCAAATTAAGGGAAAATATATATATTTATTACTCTTTTTCATCGATGCCCTAGCCTAGCTGGGGATCGACTGACATCTAAAACAAAACGTAACGATTCCCTTCAAAATATTCAATATAAGACGAGAAGGCTCTGCCAGCCAGCTTCTATAAAGGAGAATCGTTACAGTACCTATGTCATGTGAAACATTTTGCTAGCGCGATGCAGGAATGAATAATTCACTAATAATATGTTTATACATATTAGTGGCTTGTTCATAGCTTCAGTATAGATTGTGTGGATTATTCCACACAAATCGTTTTGGCGGTTGAGTGAAGTTCGCTAATTCCTGCGCAAAGACTAATTTTGAAGTGTCAAAGGCGCAGAGTTGACATGTGCCTGCCACATAGACCGTATTTCTAAGATAGTGCGCCCGCAGAGATGACATGTGCTCACCACATAGACCGTATTTCTAAGATAGTGCGCCCGCAGAGTTGTCATGTGCTCACCACATAGACCGTATTTCTAAGATAGTGCGCCCGCAGAGTTGTCATGTGCTCACCACATAGACCGTATTTCTAAGATAGTGCGCCCGCAGAGTTGTCATGTGCTCACCACATAGACCGTATTTCTAAGATAGTGCGCCCGCAGAGTTGTCATGTGCTCACCACATAGACCGTATTTCTAAGATAGTGCGCCCGCAGAGTTGTCATGTGCTCACCACATAGACCGTATTTCTAAGATAGTGCGCCCGCAGAGTTGACATGTGCTCACCACATAGACCGTATTTCTAAGATAGTGCGCCCGCAGAGTTGACATGTGCTCACCACATAGACCGTATTTCTAAGGTGACGGACAGCAGGCCACTGTGCATATGGACCTTCCCTGAAATATGCTCCTAAGCCGCCGTGTGGTGGAACCTTTTAACCCGGGCTTAATAAAATAAAAAGCTCATTCTAGAAGGCATAATGAGGTCTCAGAGGGACTATAGACCTTAGTGCTAAGGTCACAATTACCTGCGTGGCCTCGGACTCGGACAACAGGCCGCCGTGTATGTAGACCTTCCCCGAGAGCGGGTCGTAGGCCGCCGTGTGGCCGAAGCCACCCCGCGCCGGCCACCCGCGAGTGGCCACCACAGTCCACACGTTGTCTTCTATGTTATACTCCTGGAAATAAGGCGATGCACTCAACGGGTATGGTCTTATAAAAGTTATTTTCGACTGCTTCGTTGATCTAGCGGTACCACGTCTGATTACCATGCCGAAGGTCAAGGGTCTGATTCCCACAGGGGCTGCCGCACATTTGTACATGGCCTCAGTCTGGGTGTATTTCCATGTTATTGATATCGTTGACTGGTTACTATAGCACAGGATATCATAGTTTGGGACTAGGACAAGTAACTGTGTGGTGTGGAGGTTATTTTATGGGCAAGTTTCGAGCCTTTTTACAAACTTCTCTGTATTACGTACAGGCAGCGACATCTGGCCGAAAGAGGCTTGAAATTTAGCCGATGCCTGCACTTGCCCATTAGCTCAGTTGGGAGAGCGCTGGCACGGTTAGCCAGAGATCGCGGGTTCAAGTCCCGACATGGGCGGAACATTTAGCCTCTAAATAGGTTTTTTAAAATTGTCCTCAGCACGGGTTAGTGCAACAAAAAGAATATAATTATGATCTTTAAAACAAATAAATGCTTCGCTCTATAATTTTTCGGAAAGTAACAACTATAATTTTTTTTTATTACTACTTTTACCTTCGTCTCATCAACATTAAAATTCAAATGAAAAAAATCATTCTAAATTACGTAACGAATGCCAAGTGGTTAGTTGCAGATAAGAGGGGTCCAGTCCCCATCTTTAATTAACAGTGTAACATTGATGAATAGAATAACGCCCATAAAATTCAATGGAGCTTTCTCAAACACCCAGTACAGTTCATTGATCGTTCTAACGCTAGTGGCATTTTTCCGAGCGGTTCCGTGCTTCGCAAGGCACGTTAAGCTGTTGGTGCCGGCTGCCGTCGATAGATGGCAGTCGTTAAGCCAAGTCAGAGGCCTTAGGGCGGCTTGACAACTTCTGACAGTAGACGAGCCACTAGTCTACAAGCCTCCACCAATCCGGACTTGGCCCCCGTGGTGGAGTATGGCCTATACCTTCCTCAGGGAAGAGACCCGTGCCCCTCGGTGGGGACATAATGGGTTGATGATGATGAAGGGACGACCCAGACGGACATACTTCGACCAAATAGAGAATGTATTAACAAAGGGCAAGATAAAAAGTACCCGAAACCGGCGTGCGTGCATGCAAATGAATGTTGAGGAAGCGAAAGTGATCTGTCAGGATCGTAGCAAGTGGCAGTCCCTGGTCTCTGCCTACCCCTCTGGGATACAGGCGTGAGTTTATGTTATGTTATGTTATCAATACAATTTTAATTTACATTAATTTTTCACTGATTTTATAATTATGGTATTATATTTTATATTAATTAATTCTGCTGTGATGTTAAGTTTTATTATTATTGCTGTTATTATTGTCAAATATGGACCCAGGTCTGAAATAAATATTTTCATTCATTCATTCATTATTTTTGTGGTACATTGCCCATACCCGATGTTGGCAAGAATGGTCTTGAGACAGTTGAGAGAAGATGACGGGAGTGAGAGACGTGTGGAGAAAAAGGCGGTGGACAACAGCAATTTGGTGAGATCGTTTTATGTTGCATTTGAGATAACGAAATGTCGAAAAGAGTTAAAGAGTATTAATCTGGAACGAGCAAAGTATCGTCTCGTTTTGTGGTAGAGTTCCTCGTGGAGGTCTATGAGGGGTGGTTTGGAGGCCTCTCGGTAATCCCCTCCTTTATGTGTATTTTTATTGAATCCCGTATGCTTTGTCGCCTTTGTTTGTTCGTTCATACCTAGGCACACGTTCGGCTAGCGTCATAACATATATCGTGGCGACAGCAACTGACCTGCACCATGTGCAGGTACCCGTAGTGGGGCGAGTGGCCGAAGAAGACCAGCATGACGGGCTTGCGAGCCTCGCCCACCCGCGCCACCACCGCCGTGTGCCCGGACACGTGGAGGCCGCCTGGAAAAACCTCTGTCTTATGAAAAAAAAATCATCGACAAAAAAAAGAACCTCAGTCTACGAAACTGGAAATACGTCATGCATGGTAAGATAACATAAATACTCTTGTACCCCAGGAAAAACACAAACATAGGTAGTGTTCGGAGTAACCGAACACACTTCACGCGACCTAAGTAATTTAGTACACATTACCGACCCGACGAAACTGGGCGTTTATTCAGGCATTCAAAGAAAACAATTAAAGTATTTGAACACTTAAACAGTGAGTGGTTGTGGCTTCCCGCCAAACATAGTAACAAACCGCTCCATCCCCCAACATCTTTGCTCCTTCGATCCACTGTGCTATTTTGAAGAGTTTCCGGTATGTTAGCAATCGGTTTGTTGGCCTTCCACAAGCGGATCTCACCAGCAAATTGAGATGGTGCTTGAATCACACTTTGAGCTCGCCAGAGGTGCCGCAGAGAAACCAACTGAACATGAACAGGGTCGAATTGAAGTCAACATAAACATACGAATTTTAAGTTCAAGGATGATGAACAAAATGAATGAGTGAACAAAATTATGCTAGGAAAAGATGGCGTCGCAGCTTCGCTCAAAGGATCTAAAGCTAGTTACGATGGAATCAAGAATGAATGGACGGACGGCAAACAAGACAGGCTCACCTCAGGCCCTGGGCGGCCTTCGCTCGCTAGGATCTATGTATTATTTTTTTTATTTATTTAAACCACTAGCTAATAAATAAACATTTCTTCAATTACATAAAAGTATGATAATCTTAATATTGGTATAGAAAATGGTTGCTATTGACAATAGAGAGGTTACCGTTGGACCTCACACTGGACGGTAATCTGTATAGTGAGGACCTGGTTATAATGAGTTGACATTGTTCAAAGATGGAATCGAAGAATGTATGACAAAAAGATTAACCAAAAAAGGCAGGTTCACCGGAAGCTCTCGCTCCCTAAGGCTTATTACGAAACCAAGAATGGATGACAAAAAATGTGGGCAAAGAAGGCAGACTGACCGCAGCCGCGGGGCGCGGGCCGGGGCGCGCTGCAGGCGGGCGTGGCGTTGCGCCACTGCGGCCGCGCCGCGTCCAGCCGCAGCCGCCACACCTCGTTGCTGACCGTCCCCGCGCGCCCCTCCAGCCCCGCCAGCCCCGCCAGCCCCGCCAGCCCCGCCGGCCCCGCCGGCCCCGCCAGCCCGCCCCTGCCGACGACACCACGCGTTACGCACACTCCGCACAAATCTTTTTGGCCGTAACGTGAACATAGTCACTCACAGATCGTTTGCACATCGCTTACTGTCTTTACAGTGTATGTGTGAGTGTTTGACTACTTTAGTAATTGACTAATAGTAATTTACTACGCATCACACTACGTCAATTACTCACACATACACTGTAAAGACAGTAAGCGATGTGCAAACGATCCGTGACTATGTTCACGTGACCGCCAAAAAGATCTGTGCGGACTATACGTACAACTTAACCTGTTAGATTAGGACCTTGAAACGGAACGATTTAAAACATTGTTATGGTGGTCCGATCGGCCCGTTTAGAATTCAACAGACTTAGGCCTATTAGGGTTTCGTACCCGATGGGTGCCAAACGGCACCCTATTACTAAGACTTCACTGTCCGTCTGTTTGTCTGTCTGGCCGTCTGTCACCAGGCTGTATCTCATGAACCGTCATAGGTAGGAAGTTGAAATTTTCACAGATGATGTATGTCTGTTACCTCATAAAAGAAATATTTAAAGGGGGCTCCCATACAACTAAAGTGATTTTTTTTGCCGTTTCTTGCTCGATATTAATAACGGCAACAGGTAGACGCTTGATATATTCAAATGTTGTATAGATAATGGAACCCTTCATGCGCGAGTCCGACTCGCACTTGGCCGAGTTTTTTTTTTCAAGGTCAGGACTTACGAGGTTAGGGAAGAAAGGGGTGAAGCATCCTCGGTCCATTACTGGTTGATTGATTCATGTTTTGCGCTGATTAAATAACTAAACAGAGTACTTACGACCCCTCATTGTTGGCCGCCACGCCGCCATAGACAATGAGCTCATGTTCATACAGAACAGCTGAGTGTAGAAATCGCGGCGCGGGCGCAGTCCCGCGCGTCTCCACCGCCGCCCATCGCCGCGTGCGCATGTTGTATCTGAAACAGAATAGAGCGTTTTATACATATATCGCGCATGTGTTCGTATTACATATAGTTGAACGTACTTAGTCTTATAATTAAATAGCACAATAACCAAGTATTTACAGATTTTGCAAACATTATATAAATCTTATGTAATGTTTGCAAAATCTGTCATTAATGGTATCAAAATGCATTGTCCTATGATAACTAAGGTAGAAAGTATTTGTATTGTTGATAACCAAACGTCAATGTAAGACAGTGTTGCCACTGTCAAAATATACAATAACATTTCACAGTACATACACGTCTCATACTTGATCAAAGACTTGTCAAACTTGATAGACCTTGGGGTCTTCTGTATTCTAACGATGTCTATGGAAAAAGTTGAATGAAATTAAATACAAGAACTAATGAAATCCCCACCACAAAAAAAAATCAGCTGTTCCATATTAAAGTTACCACCTTCGAGACTGAAATGTATGAAATAGCAGATATATTTTTCGCGATTTCTAGCTTTTCCTCATAGTAAACCTTATTCGCATTAACGAGATGAACCCCTACATCATCGAATGCCCATGGGGATTTCGTCTGACTTCAATAATAATTGTTGATTCTATTATTTTCACTACTGCAACTCCTGTATATATTCTTCCCATTCTTGGCCGGTACGCTCTTTCAAGAGCGTTCGTGGTCCTCGTGAAGAGGCTTAATTGCGGGCCGTTGATGCATGCCTCACGATATCTCGTCATTCCTCTCGGTTAGATACTGTTCTGTGTATAATAGCTGGCGTAAATAAAAATGTTGAATCCACCAACTCACTTGTACAAAAACTCGGCGTCCATAAACATCTCGCCGCCGACCCTCAGCAGTTCATCCGCGCCGTAAGCCAGCAAAACGTGCCCGGCGACGGCGGGCGGGGGCGGCCCCGCGCCGGCCCTGGGCGGGCCCTCGCCGGCCTCCTGCCAGAGCCAGACCCACCCCGCGGCGCCGGCGTCGCGCCCGCAGTCCGGCCCTGCGCGGGAGCCGGCGCATTCGCAGCCGGCCGTCGTGCAGGAGCCGGCGTTGTAGATCGCGTTGCAGTCGTCTGGCGAGAGGTATTGAGAGCTTTGTAGACTAGACTTGGAGTGGAGGGATAGATAGAGAACAGTTTATTGCACACACTGACGTAAAACATCTTTCAGTTCAGTAGTAGGGGGTCACTTGCTACAACCGCATGCAACGGAAACATGTCACCTCGGCGAGGTCTGCCGCTCTGTAACTACGTGTCGTGTGCAATTCATTTACATATCGTTGAGTAGAGTAAAATAGCCATTACTCAGATCCTCTTGAATCGTGCCGCTAGATGGCGCCAGTGCCGCGTAACATATTAAGAAGTTTGAGCTAAAAATTAGCGCTTAGTTATAGACGTTTCACATTAAACTGACGGCCGTGTAAGCCAACACAGCCCCACCCGCTTTTTAGTCAGTGCTGTGGGCTCACTCCCTCCGCACAACGCTGAGTCAGCTGCCTTTTGTGGCAACTGAGCCACACCACAAGTTTTCTATTTATCTATTGTTTTTTTGTCTGTTTTGTATTAAGTTTTCTTTCTGTTGTTGTTAATATTATGTTACTTGTCAGTTCATTTTGTTTTTGTGATGTGACTTTTTGTAATAAATTACTTTTCTTTCATGATTTCTATGTATCAAAATCGGATGAGGAGTTTAGGCGCTACGGGGGAATGTTCCCCGTAAATCAAAACATATACTTACATAGACTGCTAAAATCATAACCCTTCCTGTTGGCTCTGCCGTAGTCAGGTAAAAATATTAATACCGACAATGCCATCACAATGCCACGACAGGTTATTGCATCAATCCTATATTAAGTAGTAATCAAACGCATTACAACGCAATTTTCTTCAACTTGATAAATCTATTGTTGGCTGAACTAGCCGTAATTTGACGCAGCTATTTTCCTCGAACATAATGATTCATTTTGTATGCGCAGGTCATGACCTTTATTAGTGACATTTTTATTACACTCATCACTGTAATCACTCAATATTTTTGCACTTGTAACTTTTTAGGGTTAAGCAGTAGTCGACAAGGAATCCTAATAGTTTCGCTATGTCCGTCCGTCTGTCTGTCTCTGTCTGTCTGTCCGTGGCCAAGCTAAGAGATGATTAGTATGAGAATGCTGAAATTTGGCTTAGACATACATATTAATCACGCCGACAAAACGGTAGAATAAAATCATAAAAAATATTTTTTTTGATACCCCTGCACCTAAATTAGGGATGCAATTTTGTTTTTCTGCCCACACCATAGTGTGGGGTATAGTTGGATTGGTCGCTTAAAAATATTTTGGGTGTAGGAAGATCATTTCTAAGATTTACAGCGCAAATTTTTGTCGACCGTTTATCCTCTCCTGGCTATAGACACGTGAAAAAATTCAGGGTTAAACTAGCACATACAATAAACTTAAAAGGAAATCTATCACGGATACGTAGGCGTTACAAGTTAACGAGTAATAGGCGACCAGCTTTTAAAAGGAAAGCTTCGTACAAAATCCATTGTATGTATTGTAAAACAGATTAAAAAAAAAGACTCTTTCTACGGAACCCTACACCGCGCTTGGCTCAACACGTACTTGGCCGGTTTTTTTTTTTTCTAATAGGCGGACGTCGCAGACGGTGGCAAGACGATCTCGACCGACATATGCCGGAGTGTTCTGAGGTGGCCCAGGGCAGAAAGATCTGGTCCGAGCTGGGGAAAGCCTTTTCCCAGGAGCTGGGGAAGGCCTTTTCCCAGCAGGGGAACGCAAAAGAAACTACGTAAGATAATATACGTATATGTCGTGAAAACGCTGCTTATGGCGACTTACTCGGACACAGCGGCTGGTCGCAGGCTACGCCGATCCATCCAGGCTCACAGCGGCAGGTGCCGTCGTCGCAGAGACCGTGGTCTGAGGAAAAAATATTATTATCATTATAATGATAACATTTGTACAAATGGACTTAGTCTGGGCTTATTTCCATGTTTGTGATGATCATTATAATGAATATTATTTGTAAAAAAAAATGGCCTCAGTCTGGGTGTCATGTTTGTGATGTCCTTGCCTGGTTACCATAGTACAGGGTATCCTAGTTTGGGACCAGGACAAGTGATCGTGTTGTGTGGAAGTTATTTATTTATTTTATTTATCATTGTCATTATTATTACTCATCTGTGTTCCATGTGGCGCCGGATTAACAATAGCGTCACTCCATTTCCTTCCGTGGATGTCGTGGAAGGCGACTAAGGAAATACATTACCAGGAGACGGGCAGCAGCGTCTACCTGACATTCCAACCGCGTACTGCGATCGCCAACCCGCCTGCCAAGCGTGGCGATTATGGCAAAACCCTTCATGGTCAGGAAAACCATGAGGGAGGCCTGTGTCCTGCAGTGGGCGTCAAATGGCTGATGATGATGATGATGACGAAATGTTGCAATGAAGCAGAATGCTGGCAGCGGTTGGATGAAGATGGCTGAGGTAAGAAATAAGTGACGTGCTTTGGTGGTTTATGTCCAGCAGTGAACAATCGGGCTGATTGATTGATTAAAATATCAGCCATTGAAATTGAATTTCTACAGTCTTCTCAGAATTTGCTTCAAAAAGGCTTCAAATAAAGTACCTTACGACACGGATCCACTTATAACTGAAGACAGAAATTTAATCTTTCCTGTCTACTATAATGTACCAAATTAACCTTTAACTCGACAGAACGGTTTTAATTCAAGGCCGTCGGATCGCAGATTTATATTAGGTACAATGGGGAACTTGTATCAAAACTTAGATGGAGTGAAATTATTTTTATGCCATAGAAAACGTTGAAAAACTCAGAAAAAAAGACCAAAAATATTTTTCACGGGTTTTCACATGCCTCACAAAATGCGGAATATCAAGTTACTGTACCGTAACAAATAACATAAAAAAATTATACGATTTAGTTTTGTCATTAAATTCTAAAAGTTATCTAAACGAGGCGTAGACGCATAAAAACATTATTTTAAAAGACAATTCCGATATTGATAAACCCTTCATAAATTATAAGGCGTTACCTTTAAAGGACTTCAAACACGACAGCTATAATGTCAAGATACATCTCATTACATCTTTCCATAGAAATCGTCAGAAGACCACACACGTTACTTACATTATAGCTGCCGTGTGTGAAGCGCTTAAGATGTGACTTCATAGTTAGAGTCATAGATTTGTATGGCGCGTTTTTGTAACACGTAACTAGAATGACTTTAGGGCAGGTTATATCATGAAAAGTATTAGTCGTAGAGAAAAATATTAAGCACTGGCTAAACGGTTGATTGTAGAAACGTGAAAAAAATCAAATATATTTTTTTTTTTTTTTGGTATCACTCACCGCTACACCTAAATTAGGGATGCAATTTTGTTTTTTTGCCTACACCATAGTACGGGGTATAGTTGGATTGGTCGCTTAAAAATATTTTGAGGTTAGGAAGATCATTTTTTTATTTAGGGTTCCGTTTTGCTAAGTAGTAAGCTTTAAAGCGCAAATTTTTGTCACCCCCCCTCTCCCGGCTAAACGGTTGATTATAGAAACGTGAAAAAATTCAGGGTAGTAGCACATATAATGAACTTAAAAGGAAAACTATCACGCCTAAGAAGGCTTCACAAAGTTAACGAGTAATAGGCGATCAACTTAAAAAAGGAAAACTTCGTATAAAATCCATTGAAATCACGTTGATGAAGTTGTTAGTGTTGAGATAGGCGGGGTAAAGAGCTTGAAAAGTTTTATTTAATATAGGATTTGGTAAATATATAGTAAAAAGATGTTCACTGTCAAGAGTGTATATTCGAATTAATTGTAAATTTAAAATATGACACAAAAATAAAACTTAATTATAAAGAGTCTAAAGCACAACTGAGGTTAGTATCAAGTTATAACAGTCTCTTTCTACAGAACCCTACACTGCGCGAGGCTCGACACGCACTTGGCCTGTTTTTGTTTCATGTTTATGAAAAAATCTAAATTGTAACATTATTGAGATGAATTGCGTATTCACTGGCTTTCAAGATACAGGTGTCCTAGTTCAAAAGTAATTTCTTGCTGTAATTTCAGGACTTCTAATTTATGCAATAATGATTTTTGAGATTTTTTTTTTACTTTAGTTTATCATTCGTATCCACACCGACAGTCAGTCATTTAAGTGCATGAACCCGTCGTGAATCCGTGAATGAACGTGTCGTGCTTAGGAAAGTTCTAGTTTTTTCCAGAAGTCTCACCAGAACAGTTAGTATAGTGGTTGTTGGAAGGGCAGCTGTAGGCGGCGTAGGTGACGTTGAACCCCTCCATGGCGAAGGCGTCGTCGGAGAAGAAGTGGAGGAGCGCCCGCCCCGACCGCGCCACCACCTGCCGCGTCCAGGCCGACTCGCCGTCCTGCAGGACGCCACTGGGGACACAGGGATGCTATTTAATTGCTGGCTTCCTCGTTGGTCTAGCGGTTAGCACGCTTGACTACTAAAAGAGAGGTCGTGGGTGTATAAAATTGACAAAACGATAGTCCGGAGAGTTCTAATAGAAGTCACTCACAGGACGTCGCTGCACTGGGAAAACAGGGTGCGCTTCAAATGCTGGCTTCAGCACAATATTAAAATTGATTAGGATAATTGATTTTACTTTCGGTGTATTGATGTACGTACTACCACATCTTTAATCTTTTAATAATCTTCAATCTTCTCTTTACATTCTAGCAAATAAATGTGTTCAATAATTGATTTATTGTCATACAAAATATTACAGCACTATAGCCGCGCTATAAGACTAAACGTATATACTGTACACAGATACACAATAAAACAAATGAAAACAATATACAAGAATTAAACAATATACAAAATTATCTACATCCTTATGCCCCACAGATTACCTGACCAAAAATGTAATTCCTGTTATACAATGAGGAATATAGGCTATTTGACAGTGCCATTTTTTTTATAAACTATATAAATATATCTGTATAACTTATGAGTTTTAAAAGTTTAGTTTATATATTTTTTTATTATTAATAAATAAAAGCAATGTGACATGGGCAGGTTTCATGTATTCCGTTGATGTTTCCGGAAATTGTTGGTTTGTGAAACGCGAAGATAAATTTCCCCTCGGGCAAAAACTATATAACTCCAACACAGACGAACGGACAACAAAATTATCCTATAAGGGTTCCGTTTTTCCTTTTGAGATACGGAACCCTAAAAAGACACTAGGCACGAGACACACAGAAGGGACGTGGGCGAAGGCGCGGAAAAGACGCGTCGTCTTTCCAATTCACTTTCATACAAAATGTACTGAAGGGACGGGATGAAGCCCACACAGAAGAGACGGGGCGAATTCTATACAACGCGTCGCATCTTTTCTGCGCCCTCGCCTCATGTTCCTTCTATGTAGCGAGGGCCCTATAAGGACGAAAATGAAATACTGAAATGAAAAATAACAAAAAACAACTGACTGCTATGCATTAAATAACGGTCAGTTTTTTTGCTATGCTATGCTTGCTATGCAAAGCAGCCCCGACTCAAGTTCAGCATTATGACTCATTTTAAGGTACTCGTTGTGTGGTACCTGGATTGATCCATGTTACAAGCTAAAAATGTGGTCTAAATTACAAGATTAAAAAAATTATTCCATACCTAAAAACAGCAAGCAGTTTCTCCGCTCGCACACTGTCTCCATCGTACACATACAGATGGTCCCACCCACATTCGGTGGCGAAGCTCTCCAGCCTCACCCTGATGGGTGGGGGTGTCCCCCCACTGGGCTCCGGCTCGATGAGCCAGGAACACTGGACGCTAACACTGTAGTTGCCCGGGCCATCCGTTATGATGCCCATCGGTGATGTGAGGCTGGAAGTTGGAAAGTTAGTTAGGAATTAGGTTCGTAGAAGAGACGGATTTCAAGCTGCTTTTTTGTTACATATATTTGAGAATTTATAACAAATAACCCATTTGCAGTTTTAGAGGCATTAAGTATGTTTTTATAAATTTCAATTTTACAAAGTTTATTTTTTATTTTTAGAATTTCTGTTGTATTATGTATAAAGTGTGTATGTCTTGTTTTGAGTATAATTTATAATAATCATAATATATACATAGTCAACATTACATAGCATTACATTACAACATTAAATTAAATTACATTGCATTGCATTACACTACATTAAATTAAATTAGATTACATTGCATTACATCACCATACAATATCCACCAAGAGCTTCTTCCACATCACGGAACAAATACGGACAATAAAAATAAAGAAAATAAATAAAAAAGATCAAATAAAATATAAAAAACGTAATATAAATAAAAAATATATATACATATACAATATATGGCCTGATGACATAAAACTAACAGCAAGACCACATGGGATAGTAAAGGCTAAGGGCAAGGATGCATGGATTGGATTGGAAGAGGCCTATATATTCCATATTTCATAAATATTATGTTTGCATTGTTATTTCATGACAAACACAGCATAGGATGCCCAGCAGCTGCCAGAGATCTGCCTCAGCTGTAAGGATGGCAGAGGACAGAAAGAAATGACATTACTTAGGGGCGGCCTACATCCTGCAGTGGACAAACAGGCTGATTTATTCATTGCTATAAAATTATTTTGTTTCCTCCTGTTAGTCAATAATTATTTTGACACTTGCCCCGATCTTGGTTTGTCATGATTGTGGTAAGTAGCAAACTAATTATTGACTAACGTTTCTACCTACCTAGCTACCCTTTGGCGCATCAACGGATGCAGTTGGCACACATGCCACCAACAAATAAAGACAATTTAATTTAAAATTAAACTAAAAAAAAAATTGGCTTAATAAAATTTAATTCAGTAATTATTAAATCGAATTTCCATCATTTTATTACTTGTTTTAATCCAACTTTGGTTTAAGATTATGTTAACTAAATCAAACAATCAGATCACTAAAGGTCACTGTATGATTTCATCGAGCCAGTGCAACAGTGTTCCGTGTTTCAATGATTAAATTACAAGATTACAGGAATATTACTCATCACTTATCTTGACAGCACTGGCAGTGCATTGGTAGAATGCTATCTCACATTTGAGACATCCTGGGTTTGACCAATGACTTTGTATTCTAAGTTACCCACATTAGTGAACTTGTGAAATGTTTTTGAGGAAACCTGTGTATCTGAGGTGTTGACATACCTCAGTGCTTCATATTGCTAGTCCGCAGTAGGCATGACCTGTACTCTCTCTGATAGTCTGTGCCCTGCAGTGGTATGTATTTCTAATACAGATGAAAAGGCGGAGAAACAATCAAATTTAGTTTTACAAGTGATAATTCATTGGTCACTCCCAACCATGGTTAATTTGAATTGACCAACAAAGGTAAGTATTACAATAGTGTTAACTGCATTCTAATGTTTCTAAACCAGCAAATCAAACATGGAATTGATTATTTTTTAAATCCACCAGACCACTGTGCTTTAGTTATGCAAGTTAGAAGGAAAATATCACTAATTGTTCTCAAACTATTGTCTTCCCACTAGCCTTCTGTCCAGCCTTATCTACTCAGACCTTCAAGGTGGAACCTCCAAGAAGCCACAGAAGATAATTGGATAATCCTCCGCTTGCTTTCTCTTGACAATTTTTCGTATTCGCCAACCAGCTTATGTCAAATACTAGGTCAGTGAACTCCTCCAAAAGCTATCGAATTTTGACCAAGTTGGGGTGCTTACCGGACTTTGCCGCCGCAATACTGGCACTCAGGGCCCTGCCAGCCCTCGAAACACACGCAAGTCGCATTATTACACATTCCATTTACACAGTTATGATCGCTACACAGCGAAGCTACACTCTGACAAAACAATAACACTATGATTACTGAACAGAGGAAAGGCGAGAACCAAGAGTATTTTCGTCTGTACTTCGATTTGAAGAGGAATAAGAACATTTGTAGCGATTCTACCATTTTGTTAGATGCATTTTTCAACAAGTTTTTTGTTATTTTAGACGTTTCAAAGCGGTCCAGCGGCGACGTTTCTTACGGGACTAATTTCGGGTTGCCATGCGGGGAAAATATTTTCCCATATATATAACCGACTAAACTTGCACAAGTTTATACATTTTGGGAAATGTTGGCTGTAAAGAATAGAAATTAGGAGCAACATTTTGCTAAGACTCTCGGTCTTATTTATAAAAAAATAACTAAAGCCTCTCTCAGTCTCTTTAAGTAAGACACTATTTAACTGTAGCGGGCGTTTTAACTTTGTATGATTTATGAAAAGTTCGAGCTAAAACGTTGTTGATTTGTTTTAATGTCATTTTAAGCGTTTCATTTATTTTTAATTATAGTAATATAGGGCAGACGTGCTCGTGGTATAGCACCTACGCGATGGTCAGACACAGTGAGGAAGGCGGCGGATGGCAGTATACTACATGTATACATCATGCGATCCACACTGCCTAAGAAAATTACATTGTGGTCGCGATACCACAAAAAAATCAGTCCAGTTTGCATCGACATGTCAATACACGCTTATGGCTTGCACTACGTATGTTATACTTACATTAATTTCATTAATAAAAACTATAATTAAGTAATTTTACAAAGAAAAAAGTGATTACTACGTTTAACTGAAAAAATACTTTTAGCAGTATTTAAATAAAAAGTTTGGGACCAGCCGAACTCAGATTCTCCGTATTATAATCCTGATAATTATATTGCCTCTAAGCAATCAGGACTTGTTCTACTTCACCGGCCTGTAAAGGAGCCCGTTTCTATAGGTTATAGGTATATCGAAGGGAAAGGCATACAACAGTGGACAGCGCAGTAATAGGCTAACGATGATAGTAATAGCAAGCTTTACACAAGATTGATAAAAATAAGATTAATGTCATCATTCTGATGCTATAGGAGCCGCACACTAGGTTTTTTTTAAATTTAGCACTGACTATATACCTAAATTTCTCAGCTTGATACATCATGAATCAATGACGTATTGAGTCGGCAATCGTGCTCTTCGACTGTACTTCTAAGAAAGCATATCGCCAGGCAGACGGTATGATGCTGTAGTAATTTGTGACTCTGTAAGCTTGAGGTATTAATTTATTACTTACGGCAATGGCAATGTTATCCGCTTGCGAAAAAATTAAAAGTTTTTGTTTTTGTGCTAAATATGAAAAGTAAGACTTTTCCGGACCCCTTCCCTAAAATCAACCTATGCTGGATAGTTTGGTACAGACTGAAGCGAGCAAACGAATGAATGCGAACGAACTGTGTAGTGTGCCAATGACAATCTCATTCCTTTTAGTCTGTATAGTCAACAGCATACAAAACGTTACACGCATGCACTCGACTTAGTTACCTGGTAGGCGAATTTTCACCAAAAATTTAAAGGTAGACACCCTGTCAACTATACCCATTAGGTAGAACTTGAAAAAAAAGGTACAAACTGTAAGTAAAATTTCACTATTATTTTTTTACCGAAAATTTTAGAAATAACTTTAAACCCACTTTTGATGTTATTTAAGTAAAATAAACTAAACGACAAAGAAAAATGTGTGAGCAAAATCGTACTCTTTAATTTCAATTTTTCTTGCCAAGCTGTAGGTTGATGTCCATCAACATGTTATAAAATATTCAGCTTGATTTATTTGTTTTTTTTTCGACAAGTTTATTTCTTTTAAGTTTCTTATGACAAGATTATTTTAGAAATAACTTCATCGTCATCATCATCAGCCATTTAACGCCCACTGCAGGACATAGGCCTCCTTCGTGGTTTTTATAACCATGAGGGGTTTTGCCATAATCGCCACGCTTGGCAGGCGGGTTGGCGATCGCAATATGCGGTTGGAATCTCAGGAAGACGCTGCTGCCCGTCTCCTGGTAATAACTAATTTAACGTAATAATTACATATTTTGATTGTTTGAATTTTTTAGAGGTTTTCTAAATAGTAAGTTAGCGGGAAAAAACAGGAAAAAGTTGCATAACGTCGCCATTTGAGTTGATTTCGGACGAAGTAAAATCTACAAAGGTAACTTTGTCTAATATTTCGGGAAAATTATATGTATTGGCAACCCACTGCAATGACATTTAGTGTTGCCACTTTAAAAAAATAATTTCATAGTAAAGGATGCGTTCAAAAATCTTTTACACAGCACACTAACGACATCTATCTATACGTATTGAAACAACTTTGTAGCGACATCTATTCGTCACTTAAGGAATCATTTGAATAACTTGGCTATGGATATGGTTAAGAAGTAGGCTACAACAGTTACTAAAGCTATCAAAAGATGGCAGCACTTTCATTTTCGTAGCTATTATGAGCCACATTTTTTTTTTTTATGTAGGTAGACTGAATTCACAATTCTTCAACTCTTCTTTTGGTTCGTTAGACTACTATAGCGTGCTAAAGCCTAGTTCTGAACAATACTCATTTGCGAATCTGTAATAGTAAGAAAAGCGTCGTTATTTTTACTTACGACGCATAAAAAAAGACATTGTTCTAAGAAAACGCAACACTGGCAGACTATTTTCTCAAAGCTGTAGAAGCCCATTATTTTTTTAAAAAGAAATATAAAACTTCTTTGTTCTTTAATTTGCGACTTTTATAATCAGCGGGTAAAAATAAATTACCTACAGTAGGTATTCTGAGGCATAAATAAGACCACGGATGAATAAGACCCAGGAATTGAGAATTCTAATGTGTCATTTCACACTTCGGTAGTAAAACTTTAATTTTAAGTTTAGGATGATTTAAGTAAGTACCTAGTATTAGATACAGGCCAGCGGGAGACCCTGGTTCGATTCCCAGTGCGGGCATGCAGGTACCTACCTATGAATGACTTTGTTTATTTTCAAAGTTAAGTAGGTACATCTGCGTACGTATTGACCAGTGGCGGACTAACAGAGGGGCGGAAGGGGCGGCCCGCCCCGGGCCTCCGGTCTTTGGGGGGCCCCAAATGCCTCCGCGTTCTCCTGATCAAATCCTAAACAAGACTTTAAAAATGTGCTTAGTAGTTAGTACCTACATAATTTCATCAAGATCAAAACACTACAGCCATCTAGAATTTTTACGCGGTACTAATGATCTTTTAACTTTGCTGAACTCGTCCAATCATCATCATCATCAGCGAGTCATCAGCCCTTTGACGCCCACTGCAGGGCATAGGCCTCCTTCATGGTTTTCATAACCATGAGGGGTTATGCCATAATCGCCACGCTTGGCAGGCGGGTTAGCGATCGCAGTATGCGGTTGGAATCTCAGGAAGACGCTGCTGCCCGTCTCCTGGTAATTTATTTCCTTAGTCGCCTTCTACGACATCCACGGGAGGAAATGGAGTGACGCTATTCTTAATCCGGCGCCACACGGAACCCGTCCAATACGCTGAGGGAATTCCCATCTCTGTGTGTACGGATAAGCGCAGCGCGCGCCCTGCGCTTGTCCACGAACTGAACTAGTCTAAACCTGTTTTTTCTACGTTGATATCAAAGAGTACTTAGTACATATTACCAAAGGACAAGAAAGCCCCATCGCGAGTTATTTCGAAACCTAAATTGAAGCGCCATCTCTTATTAAGTGACCGTACTAAAATGCATATATAAGATAAGATAAGATAATATAAGAATATTCTACCTATATATTGTATACCGTATGTATTATATACATGCGTATAGCTAGGTACGTATCCCATAGGTAGCTATAGCCCGGTTGCATCATGCGAGAGGATTTTTTCGAAACTTAAACTAATTAAAAATTATCTTCGATCTACAATGGGTCAAGAGCGACTGGTTAACCTAGCCGTGCTTTCAATAGAAAGAAAAATTTCAAACGAAATCGATTTCACAGAAGCTATTGAGGAGTTCAGTAAATTGAAGGCACGAAAACGTATAATTATAACACGCTACAAAAAATAAAAAAATATCTTTGATTTATTTTAGCAATTTTTTGTATTTTATTTTCCTCCCCCATATCCATTCCATATTGTAGGTATGTGTGTTTATTTAGCCTTAATAATTTAAGTCGAATTTAAATTTCACTTAACGAAATAAACAAGCTTGTAAAACTAAATTTTTTTAAAGGTAGGGGAGTCTCATTTAGCTTTGTCGCCCCGGGCCTCTGACGGGCTTAGTCCGCCACTGGTATTAACTTGTCTTTCCTGAGGGCTAGGCCGACTAAGCTTGACATCCTGACGGATGGTATATTTAGGGGTATGCGAGCTGGGAGTTAAATGAATAAGTCTTGGTACTATTAATTAAATGTATTGTTCGGTATCCGACCGGGAGACGACTAAAGGAGCGGGCCGCGCCGTCGAGCTTCCCGAGGCGCGAGGAAAGCGCTGACAGTGCATACGTTCCTATAGTTAGGTGCTGGGCAAGCCTACTCCATCTAAAAAACAACGCAAAAAAACGCTGCAGCGTCCGAGTGGTCACTTCACCCATTTAGTGTGAGTGAAGGTGCCACTGGACGCTGTATTAGGGCAGGTTTACATTTGCTATTTTTAATACGTTTTTAGCATGCTATTTTTGAAATACTAAAAAAGCACGAATTTTGCAAATGTCAATGTGCTATGCTTTTTAGCGCGCTAAAAAATCTGACTGACAGTCCTTCAGATTTTTTATCCTTATATCTGTGCTTTTAAAAAAGTCGGTATCGAATAAAAATGGCATCGCAAGTGAAGGGGACACGGGATTTGACATAATACGGATTCGTGCAGCGAAACTTATAAAAACAATATTTTATCATAGCCAATTACTATGATAAAATTTCAATCGCTTGCAAATTTATTAGTGATTCCATATATTCCACTTGCGATGCGTGTGGTTTCTTTGTTTTTTGAGACAACTTGTGTTGAAACTAGCATAGCAAATGTATATCGGCGTCTTTAATTAGCACTCTTTTAGTTTAGCATGCTAAAAAAACAGTGCCAAATAGCACGGAATTTATAGCAAATGTAAACCAGCCTTTAATCATCTCACTACGTAGATGCAAAGGCCAACGTAGATACATATATTTCATTACATTCACTTTTGCTCTACATGTAGGTAAACCAACCGTTTTGATAGAAATAGTTAAAAAACGGGAAGCAATAATTTCTATGAAGTTGTTTACTCGTCCTAGGTCATTCGTTAATCTCTTAATTAAGAAAATACGAACCCTTATTAACAATTTCAAAGCCACTTTTGTTTACATCCAAACCAAAGCCGAATAAAACGAAATATACTTAATTATGTTCTTTATGCTAAACTTAACAAAAAAAACATGAGGTAGGTGCCTACTTCCACCAGATCTGTTTCGGTACCTAGATACCTACATTACATACTTTAAGTAGTCCAGTAAAAGAGAATCGGAAACAGACTACAATAGCCTAATTATTTTGCGGTACCTACCTTTTGAGGTGGCACGCGAAAAGCACGTTAGAAATTAGGATACATTCAGGCTCAGGGAAAACTGAGAAATTTGACCTTTACTCTATGGGAGTTAAAGGCTACGTATAGTTTGAATTAGTCTTTGCTAAATTAAAGTAACTACCTTGCCTGTTTTGTCACTATAAAGAATAGAGAAAAAAATGATTTACAGAACAGCTGGAATGCAATCTATTTTTGCGGGAATGAACTCCACTTAGGTATGCATTTATTTCCAAAGGCGTAAAAATGTTACATAAGCCATTTACAATCTAAATTAGGCGACCTACTGCCTTGAAAATTTATATTTTCCGAAATAAAAAGTAGCCTATGTGCTATTCCAGACTAATCTATCTCTGTGCCAAATTCCTTTCAGATCCCTTCAGCCGTTCTGGCGTGATTGAGTAACGAACAATAAAGGGAAAAAAGCAAGCAAAAAAAAATAATTACAAAGAACTTTGTCAGATTATAGACTATGATGAAGAGTTATAGATTCATAGAACCTAATTGTGAATAAAAATATCGTGAGGAAACCTAAGTGTTATGGTTTTATTTACAGTCCCCATAAGTACCGCGTAGGGCCTTAGGGCGAGAAGCAGCGTTACATTAATTTTGAGATCTTATAGCGCTCTATCCACAGTTTTGATACCATGTCTTAGAGTCGTTCAAAGAAAGGTACAGGCAACTTCAAAAATGCATTGCTCTATAGTATTATAGTATTACATCTAATTCCTTACTAAAATACTATAATGTTAAAACACTAAAATACTATATATTATAATGCAGAGAATGCGTGGGTTTCGGGAGAGGCGTTATAATTTATTAATGCCCATTTTTTTTTATTCATGACACAAAAGAAGACAAATTATTAACATTCAAAATCTGAAATCTGAGAAAACCTGAGAGATTTTTGGACTGCACTCTATACAGTATACACACTCAGGGGCACACTCACTCGGGCAGCAGACATTGAGACCATCTTCGTCCTGCAGAAGAGAGCGATCAGATTCATATATAAGCTAGGCAATAGAGATTCGTTAAGAGATTTCTTTAAAGAAACTAACATCCTAACAGTTGCTAGTCAGTATATCTATGAAAATATTATGTACGTTAGGAAAAATATCAGTGACTTTAAAACTGTAGGTAGCCAACACAATGTAAATACTAGAAATAGACATAAACTTTCGTTCCAAAAATTTAGGCTGGCAAAGGTTAACACATCCTTTATGGGGCATTGTGTACGTTTCTACAATAAGATCCCTGAGGATATAATAAGCTTGCCAGAAACGCGGTTCAAAAATGTGTGAAGCACACTTTGTGCCAAAAAAGCTACTATAACATTAAAGATTATTTAGATGACAATGATGTCTGGAATTAAAGCCAGTTCAATGCATGAGTTTTAGAACATTTATATAAATCCTGTAAATTAAGGACTTGAAAAGACTAAGTTTGGAGTTTTTTTTGTCCATTTTTTCTCCAAAATGATCTACATTTTGAAATGGACACCTAGTTTAACTTGTAACGTTCATTAAGTCGCAGTTTCTGTGCTACTTTGAATTAAAAAAATTGATTTTGATTTTGATTTTTTGATTTTTACAATGAGCAACTGGTTTTTATCTAGTCGGTATCGAAGTATTAAGTTTAGCTTAGTAAAAAGTACTCTCACTTTTTTAATATAAGTCTAATTTTTTCGGGTTTCAAAGTCAAAGTCAGAGTCAAAAATTTTATTCATTATAAAAACAAAATGTTTACTTAACGAACGTCAAAGCTGTTAGTTTCACAATTAATAGATTAGGCGGAGAAGAAGCTAACAAAGAAACTCCACATTTATTCTTTACAAAACAGGTTTGCTTAATTAACAGAGTTTCCAACTTAAAGTTATACTAAACTATATACAATCGTTCCCGTTAACATTATTTAAATACCAGACATTCTTCTAAATAATCCTTAATGTTATAATAGGCCTTTTTGCACAGAGTATGCTTAACACATTTTTTAAACCGCGTCGTTGGTACCTCTAATTTATCTAGAGGAATCTTATTGTAGTTTAGCATCCGAATCACATGTAAAGGTCTATCCGAGGGCACATTCACCAACAAACTATTTATAGTTTTAAGAGAATCGTGTCTTTATAAATTGGACCTTCAGTTTTCACGACGAATGTACTCTGTCATGATTTCTTCACATTAACGCTAACATCGTCTCTACCCTCACTATTCCACTTTGTTCTCTAAGTCCGAAATATAGGTCTGAGATTGGCACAACTTGAATGTGGAGAACCTACCTACCTACGTACTTATGGTCAACGCTCGTGTTAAATGTTACCGAATAAAATGTCATAGCATCCTGTCAGGAAGGTCAAAGGAAAGAGGAGAGTAAGTAGGTAAGTACCTGTTAAAAAACTTCGTTAATGTAAGTTAAGGGGCTCTACGCAGTAGGCCACCAAGGGAGAAATCGTATAATAAATAATAAAATCTATAAAATAATCTTTTAAAATAATACAACAAAGTAAAGGAGTTCTATCTGTCTCTAAGAGTATAATATTTGTGCATTTATCTATTTTGTGTTTCTTTTTTCTCCTTCATGTAGGTATACTTAATATATTACCTATTTATTTCCTCCTCATGTAGATTTTTGTTATAACTATTTATGTATGTTTATTATAACTACATATCTACGTAATGTTTTGTGTAGGTATATTGTTATTTATATAAGTATCTATTTTAATATATTGCACCGAAATACCCGTCTCTCTTTCCTTCAGAATTAGTCCTTCATACGGTTGTCTGGAAGAAATTGCTATTAGCAATAAGGCCGCGTGGCGCCGGATTAAGAATAGCGCCACTCACGTCACTCCATTTCCTCCCGTGGATGTCGTAGAAGGCGACTAAGAAAATAAATTACCAGGAGACGGGCAGCAGCGTCTTCCTGAGATTCCAACTGCATACTGCGATCGCCAACCCGCCTGCCAAGCGTGGCGACTATGGCAAAACCCCTCATGGTTTTCATAACCTATGTCCTGCAGTGGGCGTCAAATGGCTGATGATGAACAAGGCCCCCAATTGTACTGTATCTTTATAAATTTGTTGTATTGTGTTTTTCCTGGTACAATAAAGAATATTCTTATCTTATCCTGTCTTTATTCAATAAGGAGCGTTTATAGTTTATACGTCATTGGGGCTGTGTACTGAACCGAAACCTGTGTTAGATACCCCGCTCATCCTTTTGACATTGATATATCTTATGTTATAGACCGTTTTTACAAAAAGTGTCCGACTAATCTCTCGTTCATGTTAATGGTGATCTTAAGGACCCGTGACCGTGAACCTAATGCAAAGCCTAGCGCCACCGAGGAAAAATAATCTTTAATATCCTTTTTTTACAGATCGAATTTGCAAAAAATGTCTGTACCTACAATCTGTCAATCGTGTTATTAGTGATTTTTAGCACCCACGGCCGTGAACCTACGGCAAGAAATAGGACTAAATGAATCGTGTGATTTTAAAACGACACATGTCCTTTCGTTACAACTTTGCAGGAAATAGAAAAAACTGTTTTATTCAAATACTAATATCAACAACAGCAATATTTTAGCATATTATATTGATTTCTGTATGAATAAACTACAAATTTAGTAGGTGTAAATAATTTAATAAAAAAAAATTGGGCAAGTGTTATTTTAAAAACACATGTGACTTGTGTTGTTTTAAAATCACACGATTCAAATAGCATTAACGCCAAAACGGCCGTTTTTATATGTGCTACTAGGTACCCTGAATGTTTTTCTCATTTCTACAATCAACCGTTTAGCCAGGAGAGGGGTGGGGCGAAATTTGCGCTTTGAAGCTTGATGTTTGGCAAACGGAATCCTAAATCAAAAAGATGGTCTTGCTTGCTACACCCACAATATCTTTCAACGACCAATCCAACGATATCCCACACTAGGGTGTAGGTGCAAAAAAAATTGCATCCCAAATTTAGGTGTAGAGGCTGTATCCTACAAATTTTTTTTTTTAGGTTTTACTCTACCGTTTTGTCGGTGTTATAAATATGTACATCAAATGTACTTACATCTAAGCCAAATTTCAGCTCTCTAGTACTCACCGTCTCTGTGCTAAGCCGCGGACGGACAGACAGACAGACGGAGGGACATAGCGAAACTATAAGGGTTCCTTGTCCACTACGGAACCCTAAAAACGCAACTTGGTTACCCTTTCTTCAGCATCGATAATAATTAAAGTCACTTCAAATAAGCAATATTATCTACTCAATTATATGTTTTACCGTAATTACCGTAGGCACTGACTGAAAATCAGCGCTGAGGGATCACTTCCTCAGCACAACGCTGAGTCAGCTGCCTTTTGTGGCAACGTAGATACACCACAGGCTACATCTATGGTCCTGTTTTATTTATTCGTTTTGTCTGTTGTGTATTTAGTTTTCTTTCTGTTGTTGTGCATATTATGTTATTTATGTGCTTATTTTGTTTCTGTGATGTATCTTGTAATCTTGTTGGTATAATAAATGTCTTTATTCTTCTTCTTCTTCTTTTTATTTTAAATCTTGAAAATAAAAATATAATTGAGCATGAGTTAGTTTGGGTCTTCTTATTCTATATTTTATAAAAATGTATGCCTCTAAAAGACTCTTAAGGTTAAGTTAAAACAGTCTCTTTAAAAGGATCATCGAAAGCAGCCTATATGCGTCCCAATGTAGGGCACGGGACTTCTCTCAGGGAGAGAGTAGGGGCTTAATCACCACGCGTGCCCATCGCGGATTGGTGATTTCAAGCGCTGAGGTATGTGAATTGCTCAGACACTCAGGTTTTCTCACGACGTTTTCCTTCACCGTTAGCGAGTGGTATTGCGACTATAACTTCACAAATGTACATAACTTAGAAAACAAAATCATAGGTACAGGCCTGCACTGGGAATCGAACCTGGGTCTCTCGCTTCCGAATCCAATGTTCTACCCACTAGGCTACCACCGCTCATAAAAGGATGTAAAGGACTTATAACGTGATTTTGTTTGTTCACTTGTTTACTCCTTGTTTCTGCGGCAATTTAAAGAATTTTTTTTTCTTCATTACATGATTTATGAGTACATCGCTATCTTCAGACTTACATTACAACTTAAAGCGCGTATTATCTCAAACATTAATTAGTATTTATTTTTTATTAGTAAGACGGTGACTCTAGGGTTTGAACCACAGAACAGTGAACTCTTTAATTTCGTAGCTCTATTGTCTTTTTAGCCTCGTGCACTCTACCATGTGCGCCTCTACTCTGCATGCGAATGTGTCTAGATCTGCTCCTATACTTATTACGCGCATCAAATCCGCACCAAATACAATCGTCTCACTGTAAAATTCCGTACTAATTGCCACTGCAAACGTCATGAATTCGTCAGGACTCCCAACCCAACTCAAAAACGAAAAGCCCGCCGAGCCAAACTCATAATCCCTCGCTATTTCGAATTTCGAACGCCGAATCGTCCCCCACGGACGCAGCTGCGCGGGCGCATTGGCCAAGGTCAGTGCCATTGTGGGCCTGAGTGCATTGCCCAAACGTGCGCGCGCGGCGAAAAACACGCACACTCCGGCAGAGGTGCATTTCGCGCAAGTGTGTGTCGGCAAAAAGTATCCGAATTGCGCGGCGGGCCAAAGACGAGATTGGGCGCAGATGGGGCAACTACTGAAAATAAGCTTGTCCGGAGGAGAGAACTTTGAGTGGCATGCATGACCCTGCTCTCATAAGCCTGGCGTCCAGTAGGCTCGCCGAGACGAGACAAAAATAGTCGGCCGCTATGTTTTAGAGTCGGTGCCGAGCTGACCAGCGCGTAAATTTTTGGGCACCGAATCATTATGATTTTAAATTTTTATCACCTCTAACTTTATCACCTTATTATTATGGCAATTTGCAAGTAACGAGTATCTATCCCAAATGCTTTGGGTCATCTTTTCTCGCATGATTGTCACTCTGCGATACGGTCGAAAGGCTTGCAGGTGACAGTTGCCAATTGGGAAACAATTTGTACTTTAGGATAAGTGTCTCATTGTAAACCGCATTTTTTATCCAATAAGTTTTATTCTTTTATCTAATTATTATCTACTTCATTGAAACATGGAACTAGCAGCTGAGTCAAAGAGAATCTGGTCAATTTGCCTGATAGGACTCAGGACTCTACATTTACACGAGAAACAAAATTCAGTCGCATACAAAGTGCACCATAATCTGTTAAATTTGTTATGACTTTCGGCATTTTTAACTGACAATTTGCATCCAAAGATTTGGTCCGTTTGTTCGTAGCAGAAACGGATTTAAGGGGCTCCAAGAGGTTCACTAGGGATACCAGTAAAACAAAAATCTTCTTATACAGCCCGTTATCGCAAAAATGTCTTTCTATTCTCTCAATCAAGTACCTAAATAGGTTGTCTGGTAACTTTTATTTATGTCTCTTGTTTCTTGTGTGCAATAAACAATATCCCTACATTATTTTATCTTATCTAAATAGTGATTTTCAGGACCCACGATCGAGTACGTAGGTACCTATGATCGAGAGCCTTAAACTTTTTGTGCAATAAAGCGTAAAAAACAAACTAAATAGCATTTACGCCAAACACGGCCGTTTCAGCAAAAAAATCATTTAGTCCTAGATTCTCGGCCGTGGGGCCTTAAAGTTACTATTTACCTTCATAATTTAGAGATCAGAAAGACAGTTTTTGCCAATGGTTTTTGCTAAAACGATATGTGTAAAGTGAAGTGATTTTTTCATTGGTAGCGCTAGTGAATTTCATGCAAATACGAGCCTGCCAGGTCATCAAGAATCATCAGAATATGGCCATCAGGCTCTGATGGCCATATTCTCATGTCGGGGAGTGCTTGCTCTTTGCCACAAGTTGACACAACACAACCAAAAAACCCGAGAGGCGAAAGTGGCCGAATTGCTCACTCACACACTCGTGCGCTTTCTGTCTCACACACAAATGTCAATATAAGTCAAGAGTAAGCGAGTAAGGTCATGGTCAACGATTTCGGTTTCGTTCTGCGCGGGCGCAGCCTGGTGGGGTGTTGAGCTTTTCCTTTTGCCGACTGGGTTTCGGCTTTTGGTTTTTTTGGTGGCCCTTCTTGGGATTCGTGGGATGTCTGGTTTGTTGGGAGGGCACTGGGAAAATAAGGCGCTCAAAAGTTGTTGTATGTTGTTGGTACTGGTAAAAGCTCTACTCCTCCCAAAAAACTCTCTGCTTGGCTTTGAAAAGTTTGTAGGTAAAAGTCTCGTAATTTGTTCGTACCTAGTATTTATTTGATACTGAACCAAAGTTCATTCCCCTTAGCAAAGTCAAGGCAGCTAACCACAAGGAGGCGTGTTTAGTTTTTATACTTACTTTACCTACCTACTTCATTTTCTTCCGGACATAAATAGACTCAGCTCGTTGCATTCAACAATAATACTACCACAAAATAGCACTGTTCAAAACGGGTCTTATTCTTATGTTGGCAATTTTTGCGAAGCAAAGCGTTATTTTCAAATAAGAACTCCATTCTCCGTATTAAATTTTTGTGTTCTTTTTTTAAACCTTGAGCCCAGGTGCCGCTGCCGCCGCGGGCTCCCAAAATGGCGGTCAATCGAACAGCCAAAAGTCAAAATTACACTTATTTGACAGCGAAATGGGCAATTTGCGGTTTTTCGACCAACATTACCGTGCTACTGGGCATTTCGGTGTGTCATTTAAGTAATTTGCTAAATCTTCTTCCAATAATTCAATAGTTTTTTTTTATGTTATTGAAGCGTAACGTGACATTTGGTACAAAATTACCGGATGGTTGTTTTATTTTGTTCAATATCTACCCACTTACCTACTTTTACGTTTCAAAAGATTGTCCGGCTGGCGGCCTTCCATTACAATTTTGTTTTCGTTATGAGGCCTACAGAGTTCCTTTTTATTTGCAAATTATTGTGAGTTTGCATAATTACATCGTCTACATAATGTAAGTATAATTAGGAAAGAAGGTACCTATACGAGGTGAACCTACGCAAGGTGTAAAATTACCAAATATGAAAGTCATTAAATTGAGTACAAAAATAAAACAAAATATATCAACAAATGAAAGAAATTTATTGTATACAGGTTTTAAATATCCTCGCACATTCTCACACCTGCCAAACCAGACATTTCGTAATTTTATTTTAACATAAGACATAAAGATTCTTATAGATAGGGACACTAGCGTAGGTACATTATGAAAACTGTTTTCATTTTAAAACATGCTACCTCAGTTACAGTATAAAGTAAGAAAATGTTAACTACAAACATTGTCTACAATTCCACATTTTTCAAATCAACTTTTATAATCGCCAAGCGACAAATTTTGGACGTTTACCACTTTTTATCAAAAAATTCAGTCGAATCATTTTTGCAAGCTAAGCTTGGTTTCTCGTCTCTCTAACAATTTGACTAGATTTAAAAATACAATTAATGTTATGCCAATCACATTTTATGCCAATTTGTTATTTCTTTCCTTACATTTTGTAACAATTGTGAGTTTTGAAAATAAAACCTACTTATTTATACTTAGGTACAAGAACCAACATACCTAATTTGTTTTATATTTACTGAGGAGTGAGGGATAATGTAGCATACTAATATATGTATTTATAAAATATAAAGTTTGATAAAATTGATGTAGACTCCAATTCAATATTTGTGTCTATACAACTGCGTTTTTTATCGATATTAAAAATATATGAACTAAACAATAATAATAAAACAAAAGGAACAAAATAACAAAATATAAAGGCGAGTTAAAAGATATAAAAAAAAATATTTTCATTTAAAACTTGTACTCAGTAATTAAATAACAATATATAATTTGATCTCCTAAGCTTTTTTAGTATAGCTTCATATATTATTAAAATGAAACATGATTATGAGCCGTCTTCTGTAAGTCATATCCGTGAAGTTAGTGTAATATAACAATTGGTCCATTTTGAGATATACGTGTCGACATAGAATACCTAGTACTTAGATCTTTAAACAAAATAAAGATCCATTGAATGTGATGTATGTACGAAGTTTAAGCGTTTCTTCTGTCGATAAATTAAACATAGCTTAGAGAAGTATCAATTTTGCTCATTCTTTATTTCCGTTGGGTTACCTTTACAATTATTTTTATATTTCTAAATATAAATGCTTCATGTTGTACATTAATTCAAACCGAATGATCTAAAATAACTCACTCTTAAACCGTAACAAGGAAAAAATATTTTAACCCTTTCTTTTTTATCATAAGGTATATGATTCACCATTCCATGAAAACCCTATGTAAATGTGGATAATAAACGTCAATTAGGTATATTGTAGATGGTATTATTACAATAATAATGAATCTATTTATTTTAAAATTAACCACATAGAAATAATATACAGTATATAATATATAAAAGGAAAACAATTAGTGATATTAAAGTGAAACTTATAGAAACGCATAAGTTTCTTGTGTCGTAAATGCAAAATATCATTTACAGCGCAAGCAGAGCCACACTAACAACGAACATGTGCAATTGAGAACGATAAGAAATTAATAAGGTCTGGCAATGTCTTTCAATTTTTTTTTACTTCCATATGCACAGGCATGTGGCAGAGATACCGCAATTGAAATACTAAAACAACGCGTAAGCATCTTTTCCATAAAAAAATACATTGCGGATTACATTTAATTCATTTAACTTAAAATCGTTTTTTTTTTAAGAAAAATGCAACATCCCCACATTGTCTTTTGTTCCTGGCCTTGAGAGCCATTAAGACACTATCTTATGCCATTGCAGGCGAAATATCTGTATTAATTACGAAAAAGTATAACAAAAATACGTAATAAAGAACATCTACTGTCTATTTTCATAAAATTATGCTACAGTATGAATTAAATTTCTTAAACTATGTGGAAAAAAAATATCAATATACAATAAAATGATTCACTAATAAATACAGTGACCACTTGAAAGAACTTGTTTTTTTTTTAACAAACAAACTAAACAACTGACAGGAAACAACAATTGCTCCGTTGCAACTTCTCTAAACTTACTACTTGTAAGAATATTTATAAATAAATAAGTTTATCTGAAATAAATGCTCACGATGTCTTTTTTAACTTTGCAAAATTATTGTTTTCTCCTCAACCGCAACCTTTAGTTGCAGTTTTACCTTCGGGTGTATCTTTCAAGAGCTCACCGTATATAATAACATGAAGGCGGCGTATACAATTTGTACGGACACCGGCGCGCGCGCCACTTGGCACTCGGCGCGTTCTACAACATATCAGTCGCAACTCTCTTTTACACGGGCCCCCGCCCCAATCACCTCGCACAAAAACAATGACATGTATAACATCTCAATATAATCACTATAATTATAATTACTACATCGTAAAAGGGTTATTTAAAAAAAAAAAGAAGCCACTTAAAAATTATCTAACTTTACAGAATAAGATTAAACAACATAATGATTTGTTCCCGACGCAGAAAATATTTTTTTCGTGATTATTAATTAATTAATAATGTAATAAAAAAAAACTATTAACATTCTAAACGGAATGTTCGTAATATCTAAGTTCTCTTTGCAAATTGTCCCATCCTATTATTTTCTGTACAAACTACACAAATTAACCACTTTAAGCTAACAACAAATGTCAGGCATAACACACAGATCCGTACGTATGAAAAGAAAAGGGTTGTTCGTTTTAAGAAAAAAAAACTTCATAAAATCGAAATGCGGTTCGGTGTAGCTGTGACGTCAAAAACACGACGGCAAAATACAGTGAATTCACCTTCATACATATTCCACTTTCAATTTACAAAAGTTTCCATCATTTTGAAATGCACAAATAACGTTTAATATAGATAATTTTTAGGATTAAATGCTAAAAAGACGTCGAAAATAATGCGCAGAGAAACAAAACTGAAAGTCATGCTATCGACTTAGTTTTAATTTTGAATATAAAAGTTTTTGTCTTTAGAATTCGCTCGACAGCTTGCCACGAGGGATATGTATTGTGATTTGGATATATTTTTGTTTCGATATATTTATTTTATTTTATAGGATCTAAATGAATATTTCTGAACGCTTCTCAAATGATGTCTAGATTCAAACTGACAAGTTCCCGAACGAACTCGAATTCTATTTTGCACATCACTCGTGGTCTCCGAAGGGAATGTCCGATATTTAACTTGTATATAATATATAATGTATATTTCAGTTACATACATTACAAAGATTTCTTAATTTTTCATGAGGCGCACAAATACACATAACCTTACATTAGTATCGTATGTTAATTTTTATATCCAAATAGTTTTTACCTAATTTTTACTGGGGAGAGCGTATACATTTTTCACCGTCTCGTACTTCCGTAATATATTTTCGAATGAACACCAAAAAACTTTTCACAAACTTGAAGATATTACTTTAATTTTTTTGAGAATTTTTCGGCTAATTATAATTCAAAAGTTGATAAGAATATATAATAATGATTATCCATATTTTTGTATAGTCGATAAAACATTTAAAACTTGGACCATGAAAAATAAGAATACATCTTCTTAAGATACAATAATGGTACATAAAATATAGTAAGTTCACTAGATGTATTTTATGTACGTACGTGTATATATGTATAGCGCCGATCCTTTTGGCGTTTGCAAGAGTTCTTGAAGTACCTAACCGCACTCAATAATACCTAAATATCACATTCAGAAATATGGAAATCCACGTGTATGCTTAGACACAGGTTAAATTACTATTTTTTTTATACAAAATAATAATTGCACATAACTCCGATCACTAGCCACGTATACATTGAAGCTCAAACCTAGATTAATCACTTCTGTCTCCAGATGGGAACTCATTCGATTTTGGCCAAACTGTGACATGTCGCCCTATATCCTAATCGCTGAAATTATATGGGCGCGAAACTACGAACCACAATTACCAATAACGCTCCGACGTCACTAATAATTTCATTCAATATATTACCTATCTAGTTATAAAAACACCGCACAAATTCTGCATAGTTCACTTAAAAATCAATAACATATTTTTACACTCATAGCTAGCTTTACAATTAATTTGTTACATTTTTTTCAATAACTTAAAATTATACTTCTTTAAATAGTTCTTAACACTTTTTGGTTGTCTTTTTTATTTAAATGAAACGAGGTCGAAATGGGAGGCGTGTCAACTTGCCAAAAACAACAATCATTTTGGTCAAATTGCATCGTACGCGGCGTATAGTGTCATCCAAACTTAATACAATTACATGTCCAAAATCTCTTAATTAATTTAGCAGTAGGTAGGTACTATTTTTGCACCACATAAATTCAGTTTTGTACAACCGAAAATATTTTTGCATTAGAATGTAACCAAACTTTTTCGGAATAACACTGTAAGTCGCGGCGGCGTTCATTACAATTCCAACTGTAATCGAAAATTTTTTACATTTTACTAAGTATTTTTACCTTTTGTATTTCGTGATATTTATTGCATTTTTATGTAAAGCTGTGGATTATTGAGCCTGTGGGGGTAACTATTGTTTATTTGGTGTATTAATTAATAAATGTTTATGTAATCGTGTCGTTCTATTGAGAAAGATTCGCTGGGTTATCACTTGGCTAACAAATATTTTGTACTAACAATCAAAATGTAAAAGGGAATGAAATATATAAATAAATGCAAAAGTTGAAATGTTTAAATTAACCCAGTCAATCTTTTAACTCTGTGTGGTAATAATTACTATCGGAAAGCTTTACTATCTTATTGTCACTACAACTGTAAAATAATGCAATAATGTATGAAAACTATTATTAGATATGGTGTTAACAAGATTTTGCTATTGCAATAATTTAAGTAGGTATTAATTGATTGTTCATTACAGAAACTACGAATATAAGAGTGCACCTCAATGCTGCCATCTAGGTACAATTTTATTTCTCGTTGGTGCTAGAGTCACGACGCTCTAACAGTAAGCTGGTCGTGGACCAATCACTTTTCGCGATCGGCTCCACAATTCGTTTTGAGACCTTGGCATTTGGCCGACGCTCCCGGCCTCGGAATGTAAGTATGTTAGAAAATATTATCACAAAAAAGACACTTAAAAAGAACAGAAAATCGAACGAGAACAGAAACAAAATGCGAAACTACCGATGACCAACGCCGCGCTCCAAAATCCATATCACTAATCTTAAAAGTCACAGGCAATTTATCACTGGAATCCAGGATGTATGTAGAGCGGGTAGCTCCGAGGGTAGCACTAGGGGCGGTCAGGGGGTGCGGCCGGGGGTATCGGCGGGGGGGACAGGGCCGCGCCCGGGGTGACGGCGGCCGGCGGCGTCGGCGTGCCGTTCCTGGGCCTCATCTTGTCGGCTCTTAGCCGCTGCACTGCTTCCCTCATCTCGGCCGCCAGTTGTCTATCTGAGCTATCTATGCGGGGCCGACGTGCAGGGGGAGAATCCTCGTTATTTGGCTCCCCCGCCAGCCGCCGGAGGAGGCTCGGTGCGTCCGTGGTCGGCGTCATCGGCGGCCGCGGCTCCGCCGTCAGCCGCTGCAGGAGCGCCGCTCCCGGCCTCTCGAGGCTCGACCTGATGATACCTTCTAGGAAGGACCCGTTCGCTGGAGGCGGCGCCTCTTCGCGCAACCGACGCATCATGTGGGACGCGTACAGCTCAGGCGTGGGCGGCGGCGGGGCAAACCCGGGCGGGGGCCAAAAGTAACCGGAAGGGTAACCAGCGTTCTCTGGCCCGTTCATTCCGTTGCTGAACGGTTTGGTCGGCGGCTTTGGCTGTGGAGGTTTTGGCGGCTGAGGTTTCGTCATGTCTTGGGGCGGCTTAGGCTCGCGCTTTCTCGGTCGCATGAGATGCCGCTCCTTCACTTTGTACTCGAGGGTGGAGTGAGGTACGCCGTAGTACGAGCCGGCTCTGTGGACTGACATTTCGCCTCTCTGAACCGCCTTCACGGCTTCAACGAGGCTGTCTCTATCATAGTTCCTATATTTGCCTCTCTTCGGCCTCGTGCCCTTACCTCCTGGTTGTTGCTGCTGCCCGTTGTTGTTCGCCGCGTTGCCTCTCGAGTTGCTCGGGACTGAGTAGTTCCTAGGGTTCTCCGGCGGAGTTTTGATGACGGACACGTGCCGGTCCTGCGGCCGCATGCCGTACATCTCCGCATGTTGCCGGTCTAGAGGCTGCTGAAACTTCTGGCTTATGCTCTTAGCTATGACGTCACTGAGCGACGTAAAGAGATGCTTGGCTGAAGGCGGATCAGCGTACACTGAGGGGGGTAACAGAAGTTGCGAAGGCGGGTTCATAGGCGGTTTCGACGGTGGTTGGAAATTTGGTGTTATGGGAGTGATTGGGGTCGTCACCGGAGTGGCAGGCGAAGGGGATTTCTCGTCAGGGATCGGGAATGTCGGGATCTTGAGGATGACAGAGGGTGGAGAGTCCCTGTCGCCTCTTTCGGGGTCGCTGTCGGGGTCAGAATCGTGGCCAGGTTCTGAGGCGAGCTTGTAAACTTTATTCCGTAGTGTGGAGCGGGGGATCCCGTAGACCACGGCGGCTCTGCGCGTGCCCAGCTTGCCTGACTGGATGTCCCGCAGAGCGCTCTGCAGTTCATCGTCGGTGTACGCCCGCCGGGCTGCGCTGTTGCTTGAACATTCCAGCATCGAGTTTTTTGGCCTGCAACAAACATACGAAATATGTGAGGGAGACGTTTGCAAAATTGAAAGTGACTTTGTTTACGGTCCAAAGACCTTTCGCCACACCTAAGCAAATAAGGCGGCAAACATTTTGCGAGAGTAGAGATAGCCGTTCAAATATCAAGTTTAATACCCTTAAGTATTATCGGTCACAATGTTAATCGTCTAAATTCAATATTTCGAAACGCTATTGCCCGCAATAATCTTTTTGATAAAGCGCAAAATATAGGACTATTTGCCTGCACCGATAACGGGGCTATGAATGCATCTTTATCTTTGTTCCCTACTTTTATTTCATTGTCAGCTTCGTTCAAATTTCGCTCCACGCACCAGCCATTAGGGTAGCAAATGTCCGCATCAGCATTCTCTGCTTCTTCAGTTTCATCTTAGGTTTTGCCTTCTTATTTTTCGCCGGCGTCGTCAAGGGAATATGAACCTTTGCCTTGTGTTCGCAATGTTTATTTTGCTCTGTTTGTTTTCGCCGGGATGCAAGGTCGATGCACCGGCGACTATCAGTACATTTTTATTTGTTTTGGCGAGAGTCATACGACCCAGATCGCGGTCTTCGTCGGAATGAATTTATGCTGTTATCGATTGGATATTGTGTATAATATTGGCGCTGATGTCGGTAGGGTAGGTATTGTCTGTCTTTTTATTTGTTTGGGTGACTCGCGTTTCCCGTGGATGAATTTTCTATGGGAAAGTTTGAATAGTTCATTTGGCTCGGCTTAAGATGCCGCTTACTTATAGAAGAAAATACCTACGTAGCCAAAGAATATTTTTTTAGACTATGTCGTCTTTTTTAAGGTTACGGTAGATTAATTACGAAAAGCCAAACCGGCGAGCGTGCATGCAATGACTAAACTATTCAAAAAACAATTGAAGTTAAGTCATAACAATTTTAATCATTACTGTTGGTGTAATACGCTACTGTTTGCTTTAATTATTTATTATTGACATACAATTATTCTTAGACGTTAATTTTGTTTGTTATTTTTTATAATCATCCCCTTGGTTACTTTCTATTGTAAGTAAAAATAATTCATAATAATTTAGTTGTGTAGATGTGACAATACCGTAGGCAATGAAACTTAAGATTGTATTATATTTGAATATTTGTACGTCTCAGTGGCAAAACATGATTTGATTAATATTTTACAACACCTTATACTAATGTATACGTATGTTTTACAAGTAAATAAATCTAAATCTAATGAATGTTGATGAAGTCAAAGAACTTTGTCAAGATCTTGGCAAGTGGGAAACCGTGGTCTCTGCCTGCCTCTCTTCTCCGGGATACAGGCGTGAATTTACGTAATGTAGGTAATTACGAAAAGTTAAGCAAGTTATAGAATAGGAAGGAATAAGTCATTGTTTATTTTATTTTATTCTTGATCGTAATACCGAGGTGTAGGTCTGAAACCAGCTTCTTAGGGTTCTGTACCCGAAGGGTACCATTCTTTGCGTTGTTTGCGTTATTGTAAAAATCGGTAACACAGTGTTAATAAACTTCGTGTGATTATAGCGCATTCTCAATAGTAAGGCGACAAATGTCAAAAACCAGTCGTCACGAACTGAATGAAAGGAATGCATTTTTTCTAAATAAGTCAAACATACAGAGTGTAGCAAAATCCCCACGAACAACTGATTTATTGTTCCGAATTTCGAAGTTTCCACAAAAAGTTGTTTCGGCGGATGTACTTACGTATTATACATATTATAGGTATGGGCATTTTGTTACACCTTATACATTTACCCTCGGTGCCTGAGTCCCGATTGAGGACTGAGGTTCGATTCCCAGTGCGGGCATGTACCTATGACTTTGTTTTCTAAGTTATGTACATTTGTGAAGTTATAGTAGCAATACCACTCGCTAACGGTGAAGGAAAACATCGTGAGGAAACCTGAGTGTCTGACATTTCATATACCTCAGCGCTTGAAATCGCCAATTCGCGGTGGGCACGCGTGGTGATTAAGCCCATACTCTCTCCCTGAGAGAAGGCCTGTCCCCTACAGTGGGACGTATATAGGCTGCTTATGCCTGAGTCCGGCACGCACTTGACCGGTTTTTATTACAGCTGATTACAAGAACATTACTCGGAGGAGTAAGATCCATTAAATCCCTACGCAAGCAATACCGTAAGAAACAGGAAACGACATAAAAAACAGAGTTAATTGCACAGTACTGAGTCAAAGCAAATATTAGTCCATATTATTATTATTGCGAGCCAAGCCATGATAAAGACGGGCGAAAATACTGCCTTCGAAAATCTTGAAAAAGTAAGGGCCGTCGGTATTAATAAAGGTCAAGATGCTGTTTGAAACAAAACACAGACCTTGCACCATTTTCTTAAATTTTAGGTACTTAAGGCTAAAATTTAAGGAAACTGTGAAAAAAAATTGCACTACAATTCATCATCATCACCACCTTGATGGTGCACTTAACAGCGATCCCAGAAGTAAGAGCGCCTTATTGAATACAGACCTTGCACCATTTTCTTCAATTTTAGAAGAAAATGCTCTGCCCACTGCTGGGTAAAGGTCTTTTCCCCATAACGCCATCTTTTGCAGTCTCTCGCCACTCGCATCCACGAGTCCTTTTATGACTTGCTCGCATCGTCCGACCATCGGGCTGTTGGTCTACCCGCTAACCGCCGTCCGGTTCTTGGCCGTGGTCGTTCGTGCCCACCGCGGACTGGCGATTTCAAGCGCTGATGTATTTCAATAGCTCAGACAATCAGGTTTCCTCACGATGTTTTCCTTCACCGTTAGCGAGTGGTATTGCTACTATAACTTCACAAATGTACATAACTTAGAAAACAAAGTCATAGGTACATGCCCGCATTGGGAATCGAACCTGGGTCTCCCGCTTTCGAGTCCAATGTTCTACCAACTAGGCTACCACCGCACGTGAAGCAAACTATAATGTGGCTCAATGCTTTTATTTAAAATAACAAAATAACCTACATAATCATAACCTCCGCACAATATCACCACGCGTGCCCACCGCGGATTGGCGACTTCAAGCGCTGAGGTATGTAAATAGCTCAGACACTCAGGTTTCCTCACGATGCGTGGTGATTAAGCCCATACTCTCTCTCTCTCTGAGAGAAGGCCTGTGCCCTACAGTGGGACGTATGGCTGCTTATGAATACAATCACTTACTTCAAATACGAATACGAATACAAATACGAAAGCTATGCGCCTCAGCGCTTGAAATCGCAATCCGCCGTGGGCACGCGTGGTGATTAAGCCCATACTCTCTCCCTGAGAGAAGACCTGTGCCCTACAGTGGGACGTATACAGGCTTATGCATGCATGCATGCATAGTTTGCTGTACGCACGTTTAATTTTTATTGTTACTGAATAAAAACAACACTACATATTTTGTGATATTCAAGTTTACCCTGAATGGATCACTGTGCCCCAATATACAATTAAGTTTTGTTCAGCTCAATAAACATTTTTAATTTTTTTATAAATTTTGCATATCTAATTTAAGATATTATATGCAACAAATATCGGCACAGGTTTGTCAGGATCGTGGCAGGTGGCAAACCCTGGTGTGTTCCTGCCCTTCCGGGACTCAGGCGTGAGTATATAGAGAACACTATTGCGCAACCAGAAAAAGAGAATAATTATAGTAATTTAATGTATATGCAATTCCTTTTATCTCTTCATCAGCCATTTGACGTCCACTGCGGGACATAGGGGTTTTGCCATAATCGCCACGCTTGGCAGGCGGGTTGGCGATCGCAGTATGCGGTTGGAATCTCTCGGAAGACGCTGCTGCCCGTCTCCTGGTAATTGATTTCCTTAGTCGCCTTCTACGACATCCACGGAAGGAAATGTAGTGACGCTATTCTTAATCCGGCGCCACACGGTTTTTTTTATCTATTCTACGATGTACCTACCTACGTTTATTTGTAAAGCGGTTAGTGAGTAATTGTACTGTACAGTATGATCCAATGTGAGGACAGGCGATGAACCCGGCATTTCTTTTGCAATGGTCTAGTACGGACCGTGAAACTTGAGAGCAACGACATCCAGTGTCCAGATATGGGTGCTTTGACTTGTCATTACGAGCTCCGCTAAAGTATTGCGGATAGGCACAGAGGTGCAGTGACCCAAACGTTACGCTATCAGAATGATGTGGAATGTTTGCATACTCAATGCACACTTTAGTGATTTAATTCAGCTAAAACGATTTGAAAGATAAATTTGTAATTAGATTGAAAGAAACTTGTAATTTAGAGAAATGGTGCGATATATACCACTACTTAGATATAAGAAATTATTTGTAATTCTTTCACCTGGTTGAGCAATAAAATGTTCTCTATCTATGTATTGTCAAAGTAGTGTATTGATTAACGCGATAGCGCGCACGCTAATGCCCTACTTAAGTATCGTTTGGTCTCTTCAGATTTATTAAAAAAGAATGAGACTGTTAGATACTTACTAACATTACTTGATGAAATTGTCGATTCAGAGACCAGCGAACTCGGTGAAACTTATTTCCCCCGTAATTGGTTTTCAACACGTGTGTTTTAGACAGGAATAAAGTACAAGATACATTTAAAGCACTATTTTTATTTATAAAACAACGTGAGCGTTTTAAAATCCACTTCAAATAACCAAGTGGGACAGTCACATGACCAGCAAACTTATACACTCGTTGGGGCTATAGGATAATAGTGCCCACTTGAAATTGAAGCTTTTACCTTGATATAACGTTCAAAACCATACTAGCCAAGCCCGATTAAGGGCTAAAATATCTCTCCTAAAATCCCTAACCTGGTGACTCGTCAAACGTTTTGTATTGCTCTACATTATTGTTAGGTCGTTTTTTTATGAGGTAAACTTGAGATAACTTTTCAGGTTACAAATACTCAAAGAAAAAATCACCAGTGCACATGTCCACACCAATGGCTGCTTCACAAACTAGCATAATATCTATCTACTTATAAGAATACCCAACCAGACTTTTGGGTCAAGAAACAGAAACACAGCACAGCTTATAGCTCATGCTTTTTTTTCAGACTTATCTATATACTCATATGAAGGTTAGGCATTTTTTTTGTTAGTTATGTATAACTATGGTTAGGTATGTGTTGGTCCGGTTAGACTACCGCTGGCGACCGGTGACCTTTGAATTGTACAAATTATCTCAGTTTGACTGTTTTTACATCATCATCATCATCATCACGGCTGCCCACTCTTACGGTCCCTTGCGATCCGCATCCACGGTACCTCTGTCGGCTCAACGACATCATCATTTTGACAAGCTCTTGTCTGGTTACCATAGCACAGGGAATCTTATTTGGAACCAGGACTTCAAAAAAGGCTACATTGTATTGTGTGGATGCTATTTATTGAGGTTTTTAAGCGGGCACCGACTTACAATGTGCCTGTACTTTGCCGGACCCTCCACAATCGCAGTTGGCATTCCCAGGCCGGCTGTAACACCGCGCCGTATCGTAACCGAATCCACGCAACCATGTCAACTCGTGCAACGACCCTAGCCCAAATGAGGTCCACACAGAAGGATCGAAGACTAGGCTTTCACGGGGTTTTTCCATGTCAATAAATAGACTATTTATGTAAGATCCCACAAAAGCAATTCAGTGAGAATTTAGGCATCTTTTTAGTAGATACTTGGAAGTTTTTTATAAATACTTTTTGTTCCGTGTGGCGCCGGATTAAGGTTCTGTGTGGCGCCGGATTAAGAATAGCGTCACTCCATTTCCTTCCGTGGATGTCATAGAAGACGACTAAGGAAATACATTACCAGGAGATGGGCAGCAGCGTCTTCCTGAGATTCCAACCGCATACTGCGAACGCCAACCCGCGTGCCAAGCGTGGCGATTATGGCAAAACCCCTCGTGGTTAGGAAAACCACAAGGGAGGCCTATGTCCTACAGTGGAAATCATAGGGCTGATGATGAGTCTTTGATTTGTATCCAGGAAAATACCCAGACAGAGACCATTTAGGTCTTTGTCTGGGTATATTTCATGTCTTTTATTATTATAGACCCATTATAACCTATCCACGATCCGGGCCTTCTACCCCACGTACCTCAGTCGGAGACCCCAACCCGAAGCTTATTACTGACGTATGATCGTTCGAGTTTCGTTTTCATAGTTTAATGGGTGCATTCACAGCCATTGTGCCAGCAATCTGACCTGGAAGTGGCTGCCGACGCGAATGGTCAAAATGTAGGAAGTCTACGGGCCGTAAAAGCGGGTGTGACCTTTCACATTGTTCGCGTGGACCGGGAAATGGTACGGAGAGGGTTAAGAGTTTAGAGGAAGAAATGCGACGCCTGAACGACTGCAGGGTTGGTATTAAAGGTAGGTGGTATAAGATCAAATTCAGGAGACTTTATTGCCTACGTATTTGCAGCAGATTTTATGGAACGCAGTCAATTTTACGCTACAGTTTATCATTATGACCATGTACAGGGATGCCCAAAAATGAGATTGGTGAAGAAAGTGTATGCGTCGTAAAAATTGTATCCAGTAACGAAATTGACCACAGTATTCGTTTCCATCATCCACAAGTTGGTCCTTGCTGAAGACAAACGGAAGCGCGAAACTAGTCACTGAGAAAGATAGCTAGACTAAAACACTAGACTGTCTAGACTAGTTAACTCTCTAGGGCTAACTAAAAATGCTAAAGCGTCGTTTGGACGCATTTTCACCAACATTCCTGCTCAGTATACACAGCAAACTAAATGGATTAAACATTAACCCAGTGGCCTTAATTTGATGAGAATTTGCTGCCACGCCATGCGTTAGTGCACGTGTGTTACAAAATAATGAACAATATTTTTAACCGGACCATTTCGCTTGTTATCTTCGCAATCTCTATGTATTCTGCTCAATAATCGATGGAACGCAACTAATGAAATTGTCAATCTTGGTAAAAGATGGCAAGATACGAAAGAATAGGAAACTGTCAGTTAAGTACCGTCCTAATCCCAAGGAAGAGAAATTCCCTCGCCCAGTTGAATCACGAATATTCGCCTGTTACAGGTAAAATGATTTGCTCCCGACAAGTTTATGCCAGTGTGGTCAGGGGTGGCAAATGACCGAAAATCTTGGTCCAAAAGGGGGCCTCCCCCCTTGCCATGCAGTGGGACATCCATGTTATGAAGCCTACATAATAATACAATTACTATGAACGTGCGACCGAGCCGCATCGATCACGAAACAAATTAGATGCGATTCAGCATCTTTCGGCTCAACTCTGTTCTAATGGACATCAGGCTTTACCGGTCATCAAATAATTTATTCGTTCTATCGTAAGTACATTTACTCTTAGAATCAAATTACTGAAAGTATTGACCGAATTGGCGTGACCACAGTAAATTAGCTGAAACCATTTTCACCAACAGCGGTGGTAGCCTAGTGGGTAGAACATTGGACTCGGAAGCGAGAGACCCAGGTTCGATTCCCAGTGCGGGCATGTACCTATCACTTTATCATAAGTGAAGTTTTAGTAGCAATACCACTCGCTAACTGTGAAGGAAAACATCGTGAGGAAACCTGAGTGTCTGAGCTATTCACATACCTCAGCGCTTGAAATCGCCAATCCGCGGTGGGCACGGCCATACTCTCTCCCTGAGAGAAAGCCTGTGCCCTACAGTGGGATTTATATAGACTGCTCTTGTAACCATTTTTATTAAATATTTTTTTTCCATTTCGAGGGACACATCTAATATACACTTTTCATACCAAATAAGTTACAGCAAGTTTATGCCTCACGAATTGCGCATTTTAGAAATAACCCTGTATAAAATGTAGCCTATATATGTCCCACTGTAGGGCACAGGCCTTCTCTTAGCGTGGCACTGAGATATGTGAACACCTCAGCCACTCAAGTTTCCTCACGATGTTTTCCTTCACTGCTAGCGAGTGGTATTGCCCTGTAACCTAGTAAGCCTATATGCGTTTTTAATATAGACAGATAGAGAGCACATAAAAAACGAAACCACACAGATTACAGACGGTGGCCTTATCACTAAAAGTGATCTATTCCAGACAATCTTTAGATAGACTGCATTTACTTCCCCCTCCAGGGGGGGTCATGACGTCTTGCTCGGGAATCGTGGTCGCCAGCCAGGTATAATGCAAGATTTGTAGTTAGTGTTGCCAGTGGCAAATTTGACGAGCGTTGGTAGAATAAAACAAACGGTCAATAACAGTCTTGATTTGAGGGACTTTAACATTTATTTTTTATTCTTTTATTTTGGAGGGCGCTGAGTTATTAGATCGAAGTGAAAATGTCAATCCAATGTAAAAGCTAAACTGTCAGCCTAATAAATTTTCGGCCCCATCATGATTACTGTTTTTACGAAACTTATGAATTTTCCACTGTCGATTTATAACATTTTCAAGATAGATCTTTTATTTTTGGGAGTGTAAGTTCTTACAAAAATTAACCCATCAATTTCATTTTTGGGCATCATTATAAGGCAGAGGTCTCTTATTTTTAAGGGCGCTAGGTTTTTACACAACTGAATAAAATTGGCACCATGAATTGTGGGTGGGTGACCAAAAAGGGACCTGGAGGGATTGGAAAACGTTTTTTTTTTATTTGAATATTTTAATCTGTGGTATTTTAGCTTTGCTTTGGTCTAACCAGAATATTTTTAGGTGCCGTAGTTATTTTCTTATGATTTTTTTTGTGAGCCGAGGCAGTTTTGGAAACCTGTTTATACACGAAACTTCAAACGCGATTTTCTCGAAATCAATTATCCCTTGAGGTCCCTTTGTGGTCAACCACTCACAATTTATAAAATTTCGGGCGCGCTAACGCGCCCCCATACGGCAATCTTTTATAATAGAATCAAGTGAGTTTGTAGGGTTCCGTAGTCAACAAGGAACCGTTATCGTTTCGCCATGTCCGTCTATCTGTCTGTATTTCCGTCTGTCCGTCTGTCTGCCCGCAGCCTAGCTCAGAGACGATTAGTACAATAAAACTGAAAATTTTGCTGTTTTTGCGCCACAAAACGCGTGACTCACACTTTCGTACTACATATCCTGTAATGAGTTTGAGCGAGTGACAAACTGCACTGACGGAAGACGGGAGATAATAGAATAGTTAATACCACCTCAAAAGGTCTCAAGGGACGAAATCTAGAACGGAGATAGACCGTGGCCTTGATTAAGGGGCAAGGGCACTTCATATTCTAATCCAACGCAGAATTGAGTCAGGACCCTACTTTGAGCTTGAATCCTTACCTAGAGTTCTCGAGCCCCTTCCCCTGGGGAGGAGGGCTGCCCCCGGTGCTGCTGGACTTGGCGCTGAGGTCCAGGGGCTGCTCTGACGTCATCGAAGGCGACGCATCCGCGGGGGGCACCTTGTCAGCGCCCTCTGTCGGGAGCCTGGTGGAGAAAATATATCGGTTAATTAGATTAGAACTCTTCATTGTAAACACCGGAAAAAAGTACATTAAAAGCCTTTCATATCTAAGTTTTGCTATAAACAATTGGCGGTTTAGTTACTTATTAGTTACTTTTAAAACCTTTTTACACTTTCTTAATCACTCTCTATCATAACTGATACCTGGGAATTCGAGCTAAAATTATTCTTGTGTATATCGAATCATAGCAGAGATGTTACCAAACCCGTATAATTTGTGTCATTGCAGAGGGATTACTCACCTCGAGATTACAAAAACAAAGAGCAAGATAAAAAGTACCAGAAACCGGCGTTCGTGCACGCAACGACTAATGAATGTTGATGAAGCGAAAGAGGTCTGTCAGTATCGTGGCAAGTGGTAAACCGTGGTCTGAGCCTACCCCTCCGGCATACAGCCGTGAGTTTTATAATTTAATGAGTTAATAAAAGTCTTCAAATGAATCTAGTTCACAGGCTCTCAACCTTTTTCCGTTCACGGCGCACTTACAGATTTAGAATTTCGTCACAGTACTCTAAATCGAAAAACGTATGTGTAAAATGACTCTAGGCACTTAAATAAAAACGAGGTGAAAAGTAAGTAAAATTTTCGGAGAAGAAAATAGGAGCGCCTCGCGTTGGCATGTCGCACACTTCGGAAACCACTGATCTAGTCAATCCTTAATTAAAATTTAAACTATTCTGACACTTATTCACTCTTTGTCAATTTTCATCGCTGCAGTGTCGTGAGATTGTATTTGTTTTAGGCAACATTTTGCACGCTGTGTTTTACCAGGTGGTTTTACAAAACTACAAAACTAAGTTTAATCCAGATTACAGCAGAATACGGTGTAAGCAATGTAGCTATTTTTTAACGTTTTACCGGATTTGCAACGGCTTTTACGTGATACAGCTGAAATGATTATAAATTATTCCAACGAAGAGAGAGTCATTTACCATCTACGACATGAGTTTCTTCTTCTTTCATATTTTTAAAAGACTTACTTTACAATTTTTCCCTTAAGTGCAAGAGATAGGTACTTAATAGTAAAACTTTTACCCGAAGTATTAAATATTTTATAGTGTTTGATCTTTTTATTAGACCTAGTGTAAGCAAGAGCTTATTACCTAAGAACCGCAAATTGTACTTCCTAGAATCTGTGATCTCACATTCATGAGTCTCTAGGTATAAATATTGCTATCTTATGTGCCAGACTTTGTACTCTAAGTTACGTCCATTTGTAAATCTGCAGTAGCAACAATACCACTCGATAACGTGAAGGCAAACATCGTGAGGAAACTTCAGCTAAGAGGTGTTCACATACTTCAGCATCAGAAATGTCTAAACCGCGCCGCGGTGGGCACGCGCGATGATTAAGACCATAAACGCGTGGTGATTATGAGAAGGCATTTACCCTTCATTGTGGCAGATCTAGGCTGCTTAGCTATGCTAGGTACTCCTATTAAACAAGCAGTAACTAAAATACTTTGTTATAATTCTCTTTACAACACTCGAGCGCGAGTGGCCCAAATGTTAAATCACTGTCATTTACGAGTCATAGCTTACGACAACTCAAAACTGAATGGAATTAAGTGAAGATAAGTTGCAAGTGAGTAGTGACTGGTGACACACTTGACGAGGAGTAACTTCGGAGGAGCCGAGAAAAGCCTATTGTCTCAAACAACGGAGCGTTGAATTGTTTGGAAGAAAATCATTAACATACATAAGCACTGTATACGTAGGACTTTTCAGCCAAAGGTGTTTTATTCTCTGACGATCGCCATTAAAGTGCTCACTGTCCGCATTTTAAATTGACAGAAGAGTATCTTTTGTTTAATCCTAAAATAGATGAAATTAGGCCAGCAGACTATGTCATCGCAGATCAACCTTTACGTAGTCGAATAGAGTGCAAGTACGTTGTATAGGTCGATATGATGTCGACCGTACGTCTCTTACATATTTACGTTATTTTTAAGATAAACCATAAAGTTTATTTTCGAAAAAAAATTCAATTTCTTAAGTTTTCAGCACTGCTAGTCATTAGGTCGGCCTAGTCCACAGGAAAGACAAGTCAATACGTGCGGAGCCAACCAAGCCGCGGGTTTCCTCGCGAGCTGTCAGGATGATATCAGTGCTGGCCAAGCCGACTCCATTTAAAAAATAGTGTCCTAGGCACTGCAGCGTCCGAGTGGTCCCTTCCCCCATGTGGTGTGAGTTTAGGTGCCACTGGACGCTCTGTATAAATCATCTCATTACGTAGATGCAAAGACCAAAGTTTAGTCATTAGGTGACTAGTTTCATAAGAACAGAATCAAATTATCTTCAAATAACCTTGAAAAGACTGACTGTTTATAAACATACTACGAAAATGGATCCAATGCTGGTAACACAATTCATTCAAAATACCTCCTCAGGCGTAGCTTAAGGCTGCATCTTGGCCCTTTTATCATTTAAATTCTATGCCATGGAAATTCATCCTCTATTGTTCTCTGAATCTTTAAAGCTATTAATTAATGTATCTATTTTATATTGTTATTGTTTAATAACAAAATTTGTTCAACGAATGCCTTGCCTAGTAGTTTATCTTAAGTTTTATTACTGGATAAAGACTGTTGTAGTTAATACTAACGTTTAAATTAATATTATTCGTTTAAGTATTTACTTTTTTAAGTGTGATTCGACACGTTTTGTTTAAGATTGACTCAGTAACCAAAGTTGTAAGTAGGTAACCAAAGTATTTTAGGTAGTGCTTTATCTTTTAGTTAGTCACGCCAGACTATTATTTAAACAGACGTTTGTATGTAGGTTCATAACAACAAACAAAAAGTACCTACTCAGAAATAAAAATATCTCCCGATTGTACAGAATCAAAATCAACATCAATCAAAATATTTTTTTTACCAAAGTAGCACAAAAACTGCGACTTAATGAACGTTACAAGTTAAAGTAGATGTCCATTTCAAAATCTAGATCATTTTGGAGAAAAAATTGACAAAAAACTCTAACTGTGTCGAAGTCCTAGAAGTGCAGCTCAAACTTCAAAATACGAACCGCTCGTGTCTACTTATCCGAAACTGGCGATCAATGTAACAGCAAACAAAACTCAACCGAACTGAAATGCATGAACTGAACGTTTCACCGCCCACATGAATGGGAACAGTCCTCGCGAAACGTGTCTATCTCAAAAGGGGCCGTCTAAATAGACGTCAATAGTGCTCAGAATTCCGTTCACTCCAGATGGCTGTGCATCGCATTGTAGTTCAGATAACGCGGCAAGAGACTGCTGCAGACGTCAAAACCCTCGCGTATTGTTTAGAGAACGTCTTTTATTAGGAAATTTATGTTTCTGGGTTAGCTACAGTCTGTCGGAGAATGGGCTGGTGTATTTTGAGTGGAATATTTTCCATACCGGCCCAGGCGGACATTCTTCGACCAAATAGGGGATGTATTAGCAAAAGGCAAGAAGTCGCACGTCGGTTTCGGGTACAAAAAGTACCCGAAACCGACGTGCGTGCAAGCAACGACTATATGAATGTTGAGGAAGCGAAACTGATCTGTCAGGATCGATCGTGGCAAGTGGCAGTCCCTGGTCGGGACGTGAGTTTATGTGTGCATGTAAGTATGTATTGTCCATGATGTGATTCTGGCCCAAAATCATTATTACCAACTGGCAGCTGTCAAAAATCCACTGCTTTTCAGATAAAATGGACTTTTTTAAAGCTCTGAGCCAATAAATCTAATTAGTTTAATCACCAATGCGATAAGAAGAAGAGATTTACCAATCACAGAGCCAGTGGCAATACCTGTAAGCCAAATAGGTAAAGTACGGCACGCACGGCAGCACTTAGTAAAGAAGACTTGAGTATTTCTTCGTCGTGAGGAAACCTGAGTGTCTGAGCTATTTACATACCTCAACGCTTGAAATCGTCAATCCGCGGTGGGCACGCGTGGTGATGAAGCCCATACTCACTCCCTGAGAGAAGGCCTGTGCCCTACATTCTTATTTATAAAAACACTCCTCAGATGCATCTGTGGTTACGTCATTCCCTTTGCCACAGACTATTTAAGCTAGCGCTGAGAAGTGTTTTAAGGAATCGTGTTTTTATAAATAAGACCGTTAGACTTTTCTTTAGGATTTATGTAAAAAGATTCGAGGTTCGTATTTGAATAGAATCCGACTTAGTAGATAGCGAAACCGCGGGCGATGACGTATGTCCTACAATGGCCTTCGGAAGGTACGCGTTCCACATAAAATGTTAACGAGCTATGTGTTCAGTTTACGTGATACCTATGCATCGTGTATGCGCTTTGTATAAACTGCCGATTTCATATTCGATTCAAGGATTTTCATCTCGGGCTTAAGATCCCGTAACTGGTAAGGAAAAGCGACTTCGTTTTTAGGATTCCGTACCCGAAGGGTGCCAAACGGGACCCTATTACTAAGAATTCACTGTCTGTCTATCTGTCATCAGGCTGTATCTCATGAACCGTGATATCTAGGCAGTTGAAATTTTCACACATGATGTATTTCTGTTGCCGCTATAACAACAAATACTAAAAACAGAATAAAATACATATTTAAGGGGGGCTCCCATACAACAAACGTAATTTGTTTGCCGCTTTTTGCTCGATATTAATAACGGCAACAGGTAGACGCTTGAAATATTCACAGAATATTTAGTTCTGTATTCGATTCAAAAATAAATAATTTAACTAAACTAAAATACATATTTAAGGGAGGCTCCCATACAACACGAGTGCTTTTTCGCCGTTTTTCTCGATCTTTGTGTCTAATATTGTATAGATAATGGAACGGAACCCTTCGTGCGCGTGTCCGACTCGCGCTTGGCCGGTTTTTTAAGCTACGTACATTTGTGAATATGTACTAGCAATACTCCTCCTAACTATGAAGGAAAACATTGTGAGGAATGTTGAGTGATTGAGGTGTCCACATACCTGGATTCTCTCTCTCTAAAAGAAGGCATTTGCTTTACGGTGGTACTTTTATAATAATGGCTGCATAATTATAAAGAAAAGCGGCTAAAGGGCAGATCTTACTATTGTTCTAGTAAGACAAAGGGTATTTAGTCCATGTTAGTTTTTTTAGTTTTGTATAACCATCCTTGAAATGCAATATTTTTTTTTCGATCATTCATGTAAAGCTAGCAGATACCAGATACAGATTCAGTATGTACAGCAGATTGTTAGCATTTTCCGGAAATATTTGCTATGCCATCCATACTGTCTATAAATGTTGTTTGTTTTTGGCAATAAATAACAAATAGTACTTAAATAGTTATAAAAAAATAGTTTTTTTAAACTTTCACTTCAGAGGTTTAATGTTTTTTCTTTTTAATTTTTTCTTTAAGTTCTATTTATCAGCAAGGTGACCTCGGTGATGAATGCCTTGATTTGATTAGGGTTTCCCCAGAAGAATTTCAGACACACATTCGAATTTCCAACAATATGCGAAGTCTACAAGAATATGCGATGACTTGTTGGAGGTTTTGCACAATTTTGCGCTATAACGCTATGTGTGATTACTGATCACATAGGTACTTGGAAGGTTGTTGTGGATAATTTAAGTAATAAATCGAAGAAAATTGCTGTACCCACTGTCCGCAACTGACATCCGGTTATTTTGATGTTTGACAATGCCCCAGGGCCATTTCAATGCAGGTTCCATGGCAGGAAAACTACATGAGTGAAATTATATTATACAGTGCTTCGCAACATTAGCGATATTTTATTTTGTTTGTTGGTAATTATATTTTGCAGCCTTCGGATGTCCTTACCAACGTAGATGGAAACCTAAAACTATAGGTAACAATGACATAGATTAAGAACATGATACCAGAAACTAAAACTGGAGTAAAACCAAAATAAAACCTATTCATTCTTAACATACAACCTATTCAATAATTAATTGTATAAATATTGGTATTTTTGAATAGTTACCCTTTAATACAAATCGAGTTATAAATTGGTCTATGTAATTCTTATGTATTGAGTGTTATGTATTATGTATGTGTCTTTTGCATTATTCAGAGGCTATGCATCCAATAAGCTGCTTATATACGTTCTACTGCGGGGCACAGGCCTTCTCTCAGAGAGAAAGAGTCAATTGTGCATTGGCGATTTCAAACGCTGACGAATGAGAACACCTCAGAAACTAAGGTTTCCTCACGTTATTTTCGTCACGGATACCGAGTGGCGATGCTACCACAAATTAATAATGACTTAATTTGGAAAACTAAGTCATTTGCACATGGAATGTGAGGCTGGCGTTCTACGTATACGCTACAACGCTTATATTATGACTCCTATTGCCGCTGCTGTTGTCCATCCAATCCCGTTAAAATTGTCATGCCTTAAATATTTCGTCCATCTTCTATAATGTTTCATATCCATAGCTCATTCTTCTCATTGAATTACTCTTATAGCTTACAGCCCCATTTCTCTAAAAGTCAGCAAGCATAAGCTACTTATTTCATCCCAACCATTCTCAATTTCTTATTTCTCTTCCGTAGCATATATGCAACGAAGATGTGAACATAGATTCACATGTTTCCCAGAACAAAGGCTTAAGTGTTGAAGCCCTCAAAGTTAATCAAACTCAGCGAGTTAGTCGGAGCACGTCAGCTCACTTTAATTACTGTTGAACTAATTCTTGTGATGTTAAGCAGGAAATCGACACGCATTTTATGGGACATTTGCGAACGAGTTTTATTACGGGTATGCTTAACATGAACTTCAGACAATTCGATACAGCAATGTGTCCTGTCATGTTTAACTTTGTATATGAAGAGGTATTATCGCTAAGTTTTAAAATTATTTTACATATTCTGTCTGCCATGCAGTGGGTGGTGAATTGGTGATTAATTGCTTCTGCAACCTATAATAAGTTTTATTGGCCAACAATAAGTTCTCTCGAGTTTGATCTAATGCCCGCTTACATTTTCGGTCACGGGTTTTCCGCCTCCAACACTTTCCTGTCACCTTCATTATCGGATCTCCTAATCGTATGCTTGCCAACATCCTGGTGTAGATCTGATATATTTTCCTCATCTGATCATCATTACATGGCCACTTTTATATCATTTACAATATCCGCTTTCATAGCGAATGACAATTCTAAGTTACTAATCTCATTCTCTTTCGATCTGACAGTAGGTCTTAGCCCTGAAGTGCGTTATAAATAGGACAGGTATAATCGAATGGATGAGTGATTGAATGAACAAATGTGAAATGTGACATAAAATAAATCTTTTGTGATCATCTTACTGTGGTAAGCAGGTACTCCTAGTCCTCAGCGCAAACTCCTAAATGTACGGTTGACATCATATCAAACTTTACACAGGTGTCTTGACCGAAAATATTATTAACAGCACAGAGAGTGATGGCCAAAGGTGAATCAACGTTTGGTAGGCATACCAGTGACTTAATTAGTCGATGACATTACTAAAGACGCCAGAAAGATTTGGATTGGCAGGGACCAAGTATGTTGGCGTGATACAGAAGAGTTTATTTATCCCAGTGGTCCAATATTGGGCTCTATACATGGGCTGGACATTAAGACATAGGTAGAGAACTTATGGATGCATCAGAATGCGTGGCTAAGCTCTGGGCCAATAAAATGGTTTATCACTGACATTATAAGTAGAAGAAGGGAATTATTGCACTCACCGGCTCTCCTGCTGTCGTGTCTGGACCAGTCTCTGCATCAGCCACGCCTGCGACAAGGCCGGGGGCACAAACCCCGTCCCGAGGGACGCCAAGGCCGCCATCATTTGTTGGAACTGCGAAAAAAGAAAATCACTGAGTCCTCAGTTTACCTTTGCCAGTGTTAATCTATAATACCGGCTCGTTCAGAGTCAGATTTTGAGCCTGGTGCTGCAGTATTTAGATACTGTAATAGGAGCACATTCCGAAGCTATGATGTGTTCGCAGAATTATTTGTCTTCTGCGAGTGATTATCCAGATTAGTTTAGCAGCTGGTGGTGGTCTACATAGGAGTTCATCACGTCTGGCGTCAAGAACAGCTTTCCGTTTGGCCTCGAACACAATGATGTTAGTTTTAAGTGTTGTTTATTAGGGATAGTATATTCTAAAGTGGGTTCTGCGGAACCCTAGAGTCGCGTGAAAAAGTCACTGAGGCTCCGTGGATCACTGAACATTTGTCACTGAATCGTTGGATTGTTTTGGCTGCTAAGTGCTTCCTGAGCTACAAATATTATTTTGGATTAATGTAATAGGACACTGGAGGTACCTCCAGAAGTTTGTAGTTCCTTAAGAAGCTTGAAGTAAAGTCAAATCTTGTAATGTTGTGTTGAAAACCCCATATGAATATACAAAATGTTCATATGGGGTTTCGTTCCGTAAAATAAAATTGTTGTGTTTAAACCGTCGGTCTATAGTCTAGCTTAGGGTAAGTACCTGAGCTATAGCCTGCGGGTTGTGGGCCTGCAGCTGCAGCAGGTGCTGCAGTAGCGGCGGTGCGGCCGCAGGACTTTTTGCCCCCGACACAGAGCTGCTGTCTGACTCTGACGCTGGACTCTGCAATGGAAATGTCACTTGTTAGAATAATTCGATAACACACTCATATTTGATTCGTAGGTACTGACTGAAAGTCAGCGCTGAGTCAGTTGCCCTTTGTGCCAAGCAAAGACATGCCACAAGGCTACATCTATGTTTTATTCTGTTTTGTATTACGTTTTCTTTCTGTTGTTGTTCATATTATGCTACTCATCTGTTCATTTTTAGGGTTTCGTACCCAAAGAGTGCCAAACGGGACCCTATTGCTAAGACTTCACTGTCCGTCTGTAATATGTTAATACCACCTTTCTGTACACAAATGTTTGACAAATAAATCTCTTTATCTTTATCTTTATCTGTCTGTCTGGCTGTCTATCACCAGGCCGTATCTCATGAACCGTGATAGCTAGAGTTGAAATTTTTCACCGACGATATATTTCTATTGCCGCTTTAACAACAAATACTAAAATCAGAGTAAAATAAATATTTAAGGGGTCTCCCATACAACAAACGCAATTTTTTGTCGGTTTTCGGTCTAAACAATTTCAAGGTTTAGACGCTTGAAATATTCACAGAATATTTAGTTCTATATTCGCTTCAAAAATAAATAATTAACTTAAAATAAAATAAATATTTAAGGGGGGCTCCTATACAACAAACGTGATTTTTTTACCGTTTTTTTGTTGTATAGATAATGAAACGGAACCCTTCGTGCGCGAGTCCGACTTGGCCGGTTGTTAGTTGGTTTCTGTGATGCGTCTTGTTGTTACCTATGAGAAATGTATTTTCTATTTAACAATTGTCCCTTTTTTATGTTTGTAAAAGATCGGCAGTCGATTGCCCATCACACTGTAAATCTTAATTCGACTTTCGTGTCTTTGAATACAAGATCGGTTGAAGTTGATCGGTTGATGATGATCATGACTGTCCATTGTAACACCGCGTCTTTTTGACAGACATTCTGCTGCTCGGATTTTAACCCGGGATTTATAGTACACTAACAATCTTTTTTTATGCACCTTGTAACAGTTGTTAACAAAAGATTAACAAATTGTTAGGGTCCGAGAAATAGGGGTTAATGTACCAAGCAAGGCCGTAATGGTAAACTCAGGACAGGCTAAAATGGCAGGCGTTGTCTACATGTAAACAGACGTAGCAATAATATTTAACTAGTAGCATCTTGTCTTAGGTAATTAATTTATCTCATTAATTCAAGAAATATCTATATAAATTTCAGGACATTGATAGAATTTAAAAAAAAAATTATTATCAGACAAGAACTGAATGAAATGTAGTATATATAATAGATTAGAGGTGAATCAAACAATTCGAGCAAGCAGGCAATGCCTTAATTGTTACCATCCACGTTAGGTAGCTCATTGTTATTCTTGATGCTTTTAAAAGAGTGATTAGATTGCAAATGACTTGTCAATTAACAAACGATCGTCAAACCACCTAGGAAACACAATAAAAGGACAAAGGAAACGTGCGAAACAGGCAATCAAAATGACGCAATTTCATAATTTTCCAGATTGAGATTCTTTATTTAGCAATATAAAATTTATTGTCTTGTCAATTTGAAGGTTGATTCAAATCGATTTGGTCCTCTTTTCCTTATGACGTCTACTGCAAGTCTTCTGGCGTGGAGTGCGTTTTATAGTGTTGAGTGTGTTTTTAGTGTTGTACTTGTTTTATTGAGTTTGTGCTATAGGATATCAAAACAGGATATTGCACTAAGGTTCGGATTAGATCATCATCAGCCATTTGACGCCCACTGCGGGACATGTGGTTGGAATCTCAGGAAGACGCTGCTGCCCGTCTCCTGGTAATTTATTCCCTTAGTCGCCTTCTACGACATCCACGGGAGGAAATGGGGTGACGCTATTCTTAATCCGGCGCCACACGGACTAGATATTATGAGGATTTTGCAGCACCTCGAACTATATACCTATGTGTGGCAAGTGACAGACCCCGGTGTCTACCCTACCCCTCCGGGACACAGGTGTACATTTACAGAATGTATATGTCATTGGATGTAAAGGACCTAGGAAGAGTGGAAAGAGCGAAAGAGAGAGATATGTCATGTCATCTAAAAGTTGAGCAGCAGAAAATTCCAAATTGATTAGCAGAAAATTCCATATTGATCAGAAGAGAATTGCAAATTAATCGATAGAAAATTCCATATTGATCAGAAGAGAATTACAAATTAATCAATAGAAAATTCCATATCGATCAGAAGGGAATTACAAATTAATCAACAGAAAATTCCATATTGATCAGAACAGAATTACAAATTAATCAACAGAAAATTCCACATTCATCAGATTGATCAACAGAAAATTCCATATTGATCAGCAGAGAATTACATGATGATCAACAGAAAATTCCATATTGATCAGATTGATCAACGGAAAATTCCATATTGATCAGATTGATCAACAGAAAATTCCATATTGATTAGCAGAAAATCAAAATTGATTTTTTCAAAATTGATCAGCAGAAATTTCGAATTGGTCATCTTCCAAGAGGTTTTCTGAAATTAAACAATTAATTTGCTGAGCAACATGGTCATTGGTTTATTGAAAAAACCCGATCCAATATTTATTTTGCTGTTCCCATGAAAAATATTCTGTCCTATACTTCGACATTATTTTCCGTTGTAACTATCTCCACTATCTAGATGTGCAAAGTACAACCACTAGGCGGTACTGTCAGCAAACGACATATAGCCTAGCAGCTCCGTTTCCGCCAAGCATTTTCATTATAAGGAAAACCTGCACTCGAAGCGTGTTGAATTCTGATTAGACGATGATTTTTCGCCTATTGAATTAGAATTAAATAGAATCACGCCGATTGGCTGGAAACCATAATTATGTATACCTAATTGTGCAGCCTGGCTTAAGGCTTGCAAATTGTAAACAAGCACTTAGTAGGTATCTACAATGATGAGTTAGCTACGTACGGGGCTGTATTTCATAGAACTGCTATAGAGAACTAACTAAATAATGTTTTAATATAATCGGAAAGGTCACGTTAAAAGATAGATAAACGTTTTAAATTTTTTTTCTCTAAGACTCATACTTTTCATAATGTGACCTGTCGAAAGTCATTCTAGTCACGTGGTACAAAAACACGCCCAATAAATTGGACTCAAATTATGACGTTACAACTTGAACGTAACCTTATTGTACTTATTGTATGAAGCGTTTATCAATATTCGAGTTATCTCGTAAAATAATGTTTTTATGCATCTACTCGTTTAGAAAATGTTTAGAATTCAATGAAAAAACCAAACATATTATGTTTATTATTATTAGAGTAACTTGATTTATAGGACCCCGAAAACCCTGAAAAATCTATTTCTGTGATTCCATTTTTATGATTTCATTTTTTAATTTTTCGAGTTTTTCTATGTCTTTTATGGTTTAAAAGCAATGCTACTTCAATCAATGTTTTACGCAAGTTAATAAATTATGAATTATATTAGGTAATCACCTGATGGCTTAAACATTCTTGCCTGATTTCTATGTTTGATGGGCGACATGCAAAGAATATCGGAAAAAATCGGAATTTCTAATAATATTTTCGATACTAAATTATTTATTTTTATTTGCTTTTGGCGTCAATATACTATTGAATTTATTAGACACTTCATTTTGATCCGCTTTCATAACATTTGGCCCTCATGTAAACTGACATTTATATTTCTAAACCATAAAAACAGTTCTCTATCTATTTCTTATAATCCAGACGCCAGTTCCAGTTTCAATAAGCGTTTAAACATGCCTCAAAATGTGAATAGTGTGACATCATATTTAGGACTCGACAGGTCATATTATGAAAAGTATATTAGTAGCAGACAAAAATCCTTATCACGATGATTTCTTTTTTAAGATGTACCTACTTTTACATGCGTCTCTAATGAGATCAAAAAATATTTTGTTTGCAAGTTCTCCATTATAGGTAGGTACCCCTTTGGCTGACAATAAACTATGGCTGAACTGATACAATTATGCCAATATGGTTAAATTGACATATTTGTAGTTGTATCCCTTTCTGCTAGGTGACTAAGTATTGTGTGACGTAGGTAAGTAGGCACAGACTTATCTTGTGGCGGATCGTACTGAATTTTATTATGAACGTAGAGAACTGATAATTTTGAATAGGTACCTACCAAGCAAAATGTTTGAATAGGCTATTAGATCGTACAGCGTTTGATAAATACGCTCTCAAGTAGGTACCTATGTACGAGTATTTCGCGGAGGCCTTGAAGATAAATTATAAATGGCGTAGAAGGAAATAGCAAAATGATAGTTGACGTGACCTTACTGAAACTTGAAAAGACGTACGTAGGTAGTTTGCCGATTAACAATTCTGAAATTAGCAGCTACAGTTATCAGTTCATGGTAAAGATCATCTTTAGCTATCAAATTTGAAAGTAAATGCAAAGTTTCGTGTCAGTGTTACGAACTGTTGAGATGTGTTCTCGTGAGCAGACAATTCTGGCTGCAGCATCAGGTTATTTCCACAATTTTAGTGTATTGACATCAGAAATGAGCAAGCATACAAATTGGAACCCCTTCCTGTGAAGTCGTATGTTTACAGGAAGTGATACATATTTGACTTGCAAGATTTGTACAAAACTTAAATACATATGAAGTATTTTGAAGTGAAATAAAAGCCTGGAAATGGAAAATGTCACCAAGAAGATTTACCGTGGCAAGGTAATATAAAGTTTAAAAATCGAACTTAAATAAAGTAAAATATACAGCCAACGAAATAAAAAAAACATTAGGTATACGAAAAACAAAAGAAGAAACAAAAGAGTTCGAAAATCGAAAACGGTACCCAATCAAAAACAAAATAGCATCACAGCATTCGACTCGCAACAACCAACAGCCAGGGGGCGACTCTCTAAAATGCGTAGTTCAATCTAACACCGCTGACTACCAATGTAGGTAGTCTATTCTATAACCAATCGCATTCTAATGGTACTTACAACCCGTGCAACTCAACTCGGCGCCTCGCGCGATTCGACCTTCTTCGCGCGGGATGCCTATTTAAATTGCATGGGTTATACTCTATTAGAATGACATTTTACTGCTTAGTAGACTACCAAATAGAAGCAAATAACGCCTGTTGTCGTGCTAATATAATTATGAAAAACTATGTGTGTATTAGACTCTAGGGCCTGATCAGAAACCAAATCGCATCGCGGCATTCGACTCACAACAGCCAACAGCCGGCCGACCTCTAAGTTCGGATCACCTTGACGTTTCGCTAATCATGTCCACCTTGAATATTAACTAACAGATTGTTTAGCTAGCCGGTGCACTATGAAATAGGAACAACAGAATGGCCGCTTCGGACGGAATTTAAAAAACAAATGAGCTTGAACGTAGTGTGTGTAAGAACTGTCATTCTTTGAGAAGCTCTGAAGTTATAAACTGTATAATATATTTGCGTTTTTGTTTTTGTACATATTACTATATGAATCGAGATTCTCTATATATTAATATATGCTTCAAAAGAATCAAGAGCAGGCTGAAACTCAGCGCTGACATACGTATACATGCATTAAGTGCAGCATACTAAGCTGGCATCTTTTTGTTTGTCAATAATCATCAAATACATATTTTTAAACGGCGTAATTCCAGAAACATGTTCAGTGTTTGTGATTTACAACAAATTTTGTTCCACCACTTTTGAAAATGCCAATAACTATGATTAACGCGAATTAAAAAAAAAAATCAACTCTGATTTAAAAAAACACAGAAAATACTCTTATCTTATCTCAAAGGTTTCTTCTCTTTTTGTGGCCACATTTAGTTCTGTACCATCTAGTGGAGCTTTCCACAGAATTCACAATGTCTTTCCATCTACTATGATACCCTGTGCTATGGTAACCAGGCAAGGGCATCACAAACATATGGAAATACGTGCGGCGGCTCTAGTGGCAATCGAACTCTACTCCAACAAGTCATTTAAATAGACACCGTAAAAAATCTAAGAATTTATTCTACCGTTTTGTCGGCGTGATTAATATCTATATCTATGCAAAATTTCAGCTTTCTCGTACTAATCGTCTCTGAGCTAGGCCGCGGACAGACAGACGGACGGACATGACGAAACTATAACGGTTCCTCGTCGACTACGGAACCCTTAAAACGCAGCAAGTTCAGGGCGCCACGCCTTGAGTAGGATATCTATACTTCTCTATACAGTGACTCCACTCTGCAGTATAGGTAGGTACCTCCACGTGAATTCACAAGTCACTTGGCTATTTGCGCGGCTTGAAATAGGCGCAGGTGTTTGTTTTCAACAGCAGAAAAGGTAAAGATGAACTATGTCGTGGTAAAGACAAATGTTTTGAAAATTTGTCTAAACAGAGATTGTGTTTTATTTCTTAATTCGCAACAAGTCACACTTCGCTCTAAGACACTTAGGGCTACCAGTACCACCTGACTGAAAGTCAGCACTGAGGGTTCAAACCTTCGGCACTATGCTGAGTCAGCTGCCACTTGCAGCAGCAGAGGCACACCGCGACGAAGTTTGTAGTCTTCTTATTTTTTTTTATTGTCCATGTTTTGTTTTGTCCTAAGTTTTAATTAATATGTTTGTAACTGTTGTTGCAATAAATTCTAGATAGAAAACAGAATCTAGAATATAATTTCTAGATTCTGTTTTACTACCTTGATGAGGTACTTTCAGGGGTGCCACGCCAAACGGGACTGTATTACTGTGCACATCTACGACGTCTGACTGTATGTCTGTCCGTACGTCTGACCTATTTAAAGGGCTCTTCTCTCTCAAAGTTAACGACATAATTAAAATAAAATAAAAATGTGTTATTAAGGCGGATAGCCCAACAAAAAATATAAATTAAGGGCCTCAACACAAAACATGATATTTTACTTATTTTTTGTTTTGTTCGTAAAATCGGTTATACACATAGGTATCAGTGATACACCTACCTACAAGTGTTAAATTTATTGTGGTGGTAGTGCATTCTCTGTAGTATTGGGTACATTAAATAATAAAAGCGACCAAGTGTGAGTAAGCCCCGGAATTTCTTAATTAGGATGTGGAGGGAACCTCCAGAGGAAACCCCCTCTCCCCCACAATTTTAGTAAAACAACGACAAAGACACGAAATACTAGGTTAGTAATTTATTAGGTACACACTTAGGTCTATGAATTAAAACGTTGAGGTGAGCTTTTCATTGAATGGTCAATGAGATTTAGTGAGTTTTTGCCGGACCCCCTCCCCATATTAGCTCCCGTAATTAATGGACGCCCCCTAAGTAAAAAATCCTTGACCATTGCATTAACTCTAAATAGGTATTTTCTAAGGTTAAACACAAAAAATTAAATTGTAAAATGAAAAAATGAACGAGTTAATATCCGTACAAATTCAGTTTTTATTATGTCTAGATAGGTACCTAGTTAGAAGTATAGGTAATTGTTTCATAGAAATAAACATCTCACACGTTTCGATTGGAGCCCGGGAACTTCCTAGTTGCATTAAGCTGTCGAAAGAGACTCGTTTAGAGTTAATAATAAGTTGTCAAAACCATCATTCTATTTTCAAATAGCCTGGGCTGCCTAACGGAAGCAAACCAACCCACCAATCACGAGACAGTCTTTTTCCTTTCCTAATCAAGTGTCTATTGTTCATCAAACTAATGGCTGCGATGACAGACTTTGAGAAGCAAATCGAAAGAACTGGTTCCCATTATTTGTAAAAACGACAGCTGGATACATAATTTACCGCCCGCCAAATGGTAGGGTCTACACATTCTAATTCTAAACTCGGCCTTCGACCAATAGCAGACGAGCACGCTCCAAGATGGCGGCCGTGGGAACCGTTTAATGGTCCGTTTGAATTTAGAATTGTATTTTCGTTGTTGGGGAACAATGACTTTTTTCTTCTAATTTGTAATTCAAGTTGGCAGCTCTGACGTCGTTGGTTGCACTGTAGTTAACTTTGAATATTGATTGGAATTAGTTTGGATTTAGGTCCTGGGGTCAAATGCTACTTACAACCACATATTTTATAGTTTTAAAATTTAAATTCAACTTCAAACTACCGTAAGTACCGTAAATTAAAAGTAACTAGGTAAGTAGTTTTTAGCGTAGCTGATATTAACTAATAATGTAGGTAAGACTCACAATTGGGCAAGAAGAATTTTAATGATTTGTAAAAATAATTAATTCTAGACGGTACTTCTTTACATATTTTTAAACTGCGGTAGCCAACACAATGTATTATGGGTTAAAGTATGAAATTGCCGTTTTATTGCAATAGGTTCTTTGAATTGACATAGAATCTTCATGGTTTGAGGTTTTCGAATGAAACTTTTTTCAAATGGTTTCTATGATGTTCTTTTTTTAAAAAATGTGAAACATTTGAATATCGACTTTCAATTGTTTTTGTTATTCAATTTAGACAAGAAAGATGGATACTGCGAAAATTCGAGTGATTTTTTAATACGAGTTCCGACGCGGAACTAATTACTACCCTATTACTTAGAATGAAAAATAAATGACCTTTGCAGCCCGCGAAGGCCTACGATAAGATCCCTCAAGACATAAGCTTACCAGAAACGCGATTAAAAAAATATGTAGGTTCTACCTACCTAAAACACATGCGTAAAACACTGACTATTATATTGAAGATTATTTAGGTGACAAAGATGTCCAGAATGAAAGACATTTCTAGACATCTTTGTCACTTAATAATGAAGGACTAAATTTGAAAAGGATAAGTTTGGAGTACTTATGTCCATTTTCTTAAAAACGATCTTCTAATCTGTAAGTTAGGTTGATAATTAAATTACTTGCTCAAGTGAGCATAGTTCCAGCAGGTCAAACTTAACATTTTTGTTGAAAAGTCATAAAGTAAAGCCCATAAAGTAACACGAGTCTATGCAATAGTTGATGTCTTGTCGAGTAGTAGGTACCTAGCAATTAATATTAAATAAACCATCGTTAGGCACAAACCATGAAATTTCTTCATACAAAATCCGTCAATTTCCTCCGCAAACAACAGCTATAAAACCTCAATAGAGCATTTTCATTCACACAACCACAACATTTTTCTGCTATTTTAACACGAAAACAGTTTTAATTCCTACTTCCATCATCAAACGAGCTGGCCAGCGAAAACACACGATTTAAAACTACTTTCGACTAAGCGGTGAAAATAAAAATAAAAACAAAACAGCTCCACTCTAAAAAAACAAAAGGGCGTTCGAAAATTCAAACATCAGGAAAATTTGAAATGTCATTCCAGAGCACGCGCGTTCATTTTTCTTTTTTTTCGCGGGCCACGGCAATGATTATTAAAGGCATGAATATACTGAGGCTATTCGGTTGCACACGTGTATTTCAGACGAGGGGAGGGCCTTGCACGTGAATTTTCCGAGGTTTCCACCCTCTGCGGACCGCCCCTATATAGGCTTTTCTGTCCGGCCTATGCTGTTTAACCGATCGGCTTTTGAAGGGCCTAGAGTCGCCATTAAACAAAACAGATTTATTTTCCTAATCCCGAAGAAACTACTGCACCTTTCTAAGCACATAAAACAACAAATGTAATCTAATATTGTTTTTGAAATAGAATTTCAAATTGAAGTTTTCCAATTTATTTAACATCGTGTTAAAATACTATTAAGGAAATATGAAATTTCTATGGACTGCGTAGGTATTATTAAAGACTCCGTAATAGTATTTTAAATTGAAAACAAGCCGTTAACTTGAACAAGACCATTATTAGTCGCGCCGCCATCTTTAAAGTTAGCATCCGTCAAAATTGAACCGACAGCGGAATACGAATAGCGAAATGAATTCATTTCACGCGTCTAGCATTCTAGATGTATAATTAGAGACCGTTTCTGCGGGTAAGCCTATTTCGCTTTTAGCTAATAAATTCAATTGGCGGTTAGTTTTTTAGGGATCCGTATTTAATTTAGCTTTAGCACGTAAAGGTTTGATAAGTGTGAGTTTGACTTGATCACTGAACCGTATTGCGGGAGACTTTTTTATTTTGCTTTTAATTGTTGAGTACCTACCTACCTATGCATTTTTATACCTATGAATCTGTTAACTTTTGTAAATGGAATGATAAGGTTTCTATTGGGGGGTAGATACTACCTAGTAACGATATTTTAATTAAAAAAAACTATTTAGGAAAAGCCTGTTGCATAATTTTGAACTCACCTTCAAGTGGCGCCATAATAGACCATTGTGGTTAAAGAATGGCCGCTAGGAGCGAATACCACTCGTAGCTTTATAGAAGCTTACCGACAAAGCTGAAAGGCTTTTAATTGTCCCTTTTCTACGCAGCATATTAGAATATAAAAGTTTATGAATGTCACAACTTTACTATCTAAAGAAATAACTTACCTGCGTAAGTACGTAAAAAGGCTTTTAGAAAAGAAAAAAAAATCATCGTTAAAAGTAGTTTACAATAGTCAAGGGATAGAGTCATTAAAAATACTATCACAGCCTAACTTCTTAAAGGAATTACTGGCGTAAGTAAGTAGTAGATTAAAGAAAAAAGAAATAAAAATAAGCGTTTAAAGTAACGCAAAAATAAAACTCAATTTCAAACTCCAATACTGAACACAAAAAAGCGAATGAGCAAAAAAGACGTATAATCTATTAGAATACCTAAATAAGTATTTTTTAAGCAGCCTATTGGATTGCAAAAGTGTAGAGAGATGAAACCCTAACCACCTAAAGGAATTACTTGTTTACGTAATTAAGAATTTGATTAGGTAAACAAGGAATTACTTGTTTACCTAATCAAAGTGTAAGAAAAAAAACAAAAATTTGCGTTACATAAAAGGAGAATGAAACGAAACGAGAGCTCAATTTCCAACTCCAATACTGGCCACTGAACGCAAAAAAAGCGAATGAGCAAAAAAGAAAAACGCTTCAGCGTTCAAAGCGCCACTCCACTTCATTTTGTCCACCGCTGCCTGCCTACTTTTCATGGTACGCCTACACACTGACTATTTCAGAACTAGCAACGTCAAAGCGGCGCGCTCACGATAACAAACTCAATTCGTGACTGCACAACGTCCACAATCGCTTAACGCACTGAGCTCGTCCTTTTCCCGCGTATTAATCAAAATATTCCACTTTGACGTGGAATTGTAGCAAATGGATAAGGTATTGTTTTCGTAAATTGAAACTACAGGTTCTGGAATAACCAGCCTTTCTAGGTCCCACAATGGGGGGGCTTTCTGAGAAATTACTTAAGTATTAGTGCGAATGGCAGGGGTCAAGTTAGCTGGTCACTGGTTATACAGTTAAGAAAAGCAGATGGTCCGAGTGTAAATGGTTCATGGAATAATTGCTATACTTTACAATAAGGTATAATTATGTAGTTGATTAAAGCTCTCGTCTAGTTTATATTCTATGGCTATGATTTAAACAGCGAGTAAAAAATAAAATTTTCGTCAGCAATACCTATAAATCTTTTGAAGAGCAATTATTGGTCATCTGAAACTACAAAATTGGGCAGCTGAAAGTTTCAAAATGTTCAGCATTTTAAAAGGTGAATTGAATAGGCTACAAAATTTTATTGGAGTGACATAGTATGTCAGAGCCTTAGATCGAGCTCAGTGGCGTGTCTTGGGAGAGGCCTATGTCCAGCAGTGGACTGACACCGGCTGATGATGACATAGTATGTATACCATAAATAACATAGAAAAAGTTAAAGAATTAAACAAAATATCTCTTCAGGATTTTATAAGTTCTAAATAGAAACCAAAAACCAGGTTCTCTAATAATGAAACTTATTAGTTTCTTTCGTAGACGCAAAAGATTACTCAAATATTGATAAATGCTTCATCATATCATACATTATAACGCGTCATTAGCAACCTGTAACGTCATAGTTTACGCCTGATATATACGGTGCGTTTTTGTACCACGTGACTAGAATGTTTGACAGGTTATATAGGGTGTTACAAAAATAGGTAACGTTAACTCGGGGCCAAATATGATAAAAAACAAAAAATCTAATTTACAAAATATTTCATTTCATTTCAAAAAACTTTATTGCATAAGGGGTGTTTGTAGAGCTTAATACTATTAAGTATTTTCTTCCAGCTAACCTTGGGTTATGTGGATAGTGCAAGGGGTAGTGCCAAGAAAGATTTATTACAAAGATAAAAAAAAACCGGCCAAGTGCGAGTCGGACTCGCGCACCGAGGGTTCCGTACAAACCTGCAAGTTTCGAGATTTTATTTGATTAAAACCAAATTTCGAGATTCTATGTCAACGGGAAGTGGTCTTTAGGTTTTAATTCCCTTGCGTGTAGTTGCGTGTTTCAAAATATGCGGTATCAATGGTTGTACTTTTGCGTTTTGCGTTTTTGCGTTGACTTAGAATATTTTTTTTTTTCACGGGTTAAAGGCAATCAGATCTAAGTATTTGATATGAATTTCAACTTGATAGCTCTACGCGTTCATGAGGAAAAAAGTAATAAGTTTATATTTATTAAAAAATATATATTTTGTAATGTAACTAAAAATTTAAGGTTTTCGGAATTTTTCCTTTATGTGTGCTATAAAACGTTGCTTCATGCCAAATTTCAAGATTCTAGGTCGACTGGAAGTACCCTTTAGGTTTTGATTCCCTTGCGAGTACTTGCGAGTTTCAAAATATGCAGCTTAAATTGCTGTTTCTTTTGATTGCGTTGACATAGAAGTTAGATTTTGTTACAGCTTAAAGGTATTATAGACCTGAGTATTTGGTATGAATTTCAATTTAATACCTCTACGCGTTTATGAGGAAATGGGTAGTAAGTTTAAAATTATTAAAAAAAAATATATTATGTGATGTAACTAAAAATTTATGGTTTTCGTAATTTTTCCTTTATCTATGCTATAAGACGTTGCTTCGTACCAAATTTCAAGATTCTGAGTTCACGGGAAGCACCCTGTAGGTTTTGATTCCCTTGCAAGTGTCGAAAATTTGCGGCATAAACGGCTGTATCTTTTGATTGCGTTGGCTTAGAAGTTTGATTTTTTCACAGCTTCAAGGGACAGTAGACCTGAGTAATTGATATAAATTTCAGCTTCATACCTCCACGCGTTCCTGAGAAAAAGGGTCTTGACAGACGGACGGACGGACGGACAGACGGACAACAAAGTGATCCTATAAGGGTTCCGTTTTTTCCTTTTGAGGTACGGAACCCTAAAAAGAATAAATAATAATAATTATATAAACTATATTACAATAAACAGGGCTATGCTCGGAATTTCTCTACGAGATCGAATCAGAAATGATGAGATCCGTAGACGAACGGAAGTCGTCGACATAGCCCAGCGGATTAGTAAGTTGAAGTGGCAGTGGGCGGGGCACATAGCACGCAGAACTGATGGCCGATGGGGCCGAAAAGTTCTCGAATGGAGACCACATATCGGCAGGCGCAGCGTGGGACGACCAGCCACAAGATGGACAGATGACCTCATCCAAGTGGCAGGAAGGCGCTGGATGCAGGCCGCTTCCAACCGGTCTTTTTGGAAATCCATGGAGGAGGCCTATGTCCAGCAGTGGACTTCTTGTGGCTGAATAATGATGATGATTACAATAAAATTCAAATGAAAAATATCACGCTAATAACAATTTTCTTTGTTTCTATTGTTTTGCTATGCTATTTTTCATTTGAATTTAGAATCAGTAGATACATACAAGGTATTAAAACACTGACCCGTGAACCGGGATATACGCATGCTGGACACCAGAACCAATTACTTATTCCATAAAGTTTTGCTGGGAAATGAATGATTTTTTTGGGTTTTTAAAATATCAAAAATAGCACGCGATGCAACTGCCGCTTTCAGAGATCTTATGGCACGAGACATAAGTGCAATCCTGATTGGTTCGACCAAATACGGGTATTTGGTAGGTAGCGAAGGGCAAGATAAAAAGTATCCGAAGATGACTAATTCATATTGATGAAATGAAAGAGATTTCTCAGGATTGTGGCAAGTGGGATATCCTACGCTTTATTACGTAAGTCTCCACTGGGTTGGATGACGACAATTTAATTTTTTAAGCCACTGTCAAATACCTACATATTTTAACACTTCGGGAACGTCAAGATAGATAACCCAATACAGTGGAAAGTTATAGAATAGAGGCGTCTGGGACACATGCGTGAGTTTATGTATATACCTATCTATAATTTCTTTGAATGATGGGAAGAATCCGCAGATTCGGAAACGAAAGGTGTTAGTTTATTAACACCCGGTATAACTTTTTTTGCCTTGACATCTTGAAAGTTGGACGTCAGCTCTGCCTAATAATCTCGTTTTCATAGTAAAAATGTAACCTCCTTACTACAATTTGCAAAGTGATACTGGCCAGTTCCGGATTTTACTACGGGATTTAGTCGAAACAAAGGCTAACGGAGCCAGAAGCAAATTGAAAAAAGAACGCCCAAGCAGTTTTTTGCTCAACGGTAAGCAATAATTTTGCCATTATTGTTGGAAGTTGGAAGCCGTGAGAGTAAGACGAACAATCGACCGTTGGATATAAAATGAAATGTTCCATTGTAGAAGATTCCCAATGCCAAAACTGGAGCTCGCATTCTTTGTCTACTTAGGTTAGATACTTCAGAATATGGTTACCATCCGTCTGGATTGGCCCGGAATTTTGGTCGGTTATCCGGACTTTGTCCAGATTTTTTACTTACAGTACTTTCAATCCCCTTCGGCTGCCGACGAAACCACGCTACGTAACCAGTTACGTGGAAGAGGTTTTTTTCTTGAAATTGGGTTTCGTAGGAAGAAGAATACTTTTTTTAATAGGCTTATACTGGCTGTGTTTATCGTGGTTCCCGACGGTATAGCAAAATAAAAGTAGGGTATGTCCTTCCCTGGGCCTTCAGCTTTAAATTACCATTTCCGATGACTTTTGATTTAGTGATGGGGATATGATCGACTGATGTGCGACTTAAGCACCACCTAGCGCCCATTTCTAAGCCAGAAAGAGTATTTATTCAGTATTTGTAGTATTAAAGGTAAAAAAATATATACTAAACACGTAATAGGTCTTCTTATAAGTAAATAAAGAAGCCATGTGCGCGATTTACAAAAAAATGCTCTAAATAAGAATAATCTTATCTTATCGCTCCATAAGTGCATTTGCAAAGCGATTAAAGTTGCGAGAATTTTTTTTTTGTATTGTATAAAAGTAAAATAGACTGCATATACCTATGTATGATCCACGTTTGACGCTGCACGTTAGTTATTATTTTATTTTGTGACTAAAATATCAGGTCTTTCTTTGCAATGGCCAGATTTGTGTCAGATCTTTTCAGAAGGCGGAATAAATGAGCGGTGGTAGCCTAGTGGGTAGGTAGGACCTCGGACTCGGAACTTGGGAGACCCAGTTTGAGCATAGCTATCGAATACGAGTTTTTTTAAACGCACTTCTCAAAAATATCTCGATACAAACTCGAATCTATTAGAATCTTAGAACACAGTCTGTGATTAGAATCATCGGTCACCATCCAGAGCGGTGCGGGTCATTGTTCTCCTTCTTGATCAGAGTGTCTAACTTTCAATTCGTCTACGAAGCAAAATACCTAAAATGAAAGTCTACAGAGCAAATTGCCTAAGCTGTTAATTTCCTAGAGAATAAAATGCCTGCTAAGCAAAATGCCTATGATGCAGTATTTTCTAAGTAGTAAATTGTCTAAAGATCAAAATGCCTACCACCCAAAATGCCTAAAATGCAATAATTCCAACCAGCAAACTACGTCAAAAAGAACGTTTTTATGCAAAGCCAAATGGCCTGATGTCGAGTCTGAAAAGTAGCCTCCACTCGGTAACGATTATATCGAAACCCTAAGTGCGTGACAGTTAAATCCTTCCTTAAAATTCAATGTTAAAACTTAAATGCGCCAATTTGGTAGGTACATATTTAGACCTTTCGCTCCGCAGTTTTGACACACGCAGTCCCCTGCCCGCTTAAAAGAATCTTCCGATTAGTACAAATTGGAGATGGGGTTTAATTTGGGATTTTAAGTAAAAATGCCGATTACTTGCACCCAAGGTTTGTAACCCGGCAGACGAAGGCTTGTACCGTGCAGAACTTCACGCGCTTTTAAAAGGTCAGCCTTATCTAAATAAAACTAGCGCTGCCCTTCATACCAAGGATGTTAGTATAAACCAAATCGGCCCGATAACCTGTGACTCAATTGCTTTAGGCCCATATTAGGTACACTAACCCTCTTTTGGGAACATACCCATACTGCGAGACCCATTTTTACAATTTTCATCCCTCTTTCCCCCCTTGGTGACCACCCTTAGTATTTATGCCAAGACCCTAGTATTCATTGCTGCAAACAAAAAGTTTAAAGAACAGATGTGACACTATAATTACAAAAAAGTATAAAAACTATCAGTTTCAAATCAGATTACATATTTTGACATATTTGCTACATGTGAGTTAAAAGCGGCGTATGCTGCGCGTCTATTATGATTAGAATACAGCTCGAAAAACCGCGAGGTTTCCCTAGAGAGGATATTGACTACGTGACGAAGACCTAAGCCCCCCCCCCCCCCCCGTTCCTGTTACCAAGCGTGGTATTTTGAAGAACCCCGTCCCAGCTCTAAACGGGTCACCCAGCATAGATACGTTCCCTTATCTCTATCTATCTAACCAGCCCATAGGTAGAGCCCTCTGCAAGACATAATTCTGTGCCACGCCAACCCTCTAGGCAGTGTTGCCAGATGGGGAGATTGAAAATGCGGTAGCAGTGCTTAAAAAATGCGGATTTTTAACTAAATAAGCGGGTCACATATTTTAATTATTATACATCGATTTTATATAGGTAACTTCATGCGCTTATTGTGTTATTGATGTTTTCGATTGTTTATTCATGCAAGCAAAAGGCATTAGGTAATCTGTGAATCCAATAAACGTGTGTAATGTAAGTTCTTATTATTGTTACAATAACAATCAAAATTCCCTACTACGGTGACTTTTTTGTGACAGAACTTTAATTTTATTTTTCGATCCGGGAGGTTCGAGCAGATTTGAAAAAAGCGGACCGCGAAGACCTAAAGCGGAAGGAAGATACATTGTCAAAAAAGCGGGGGAAAAAGCGGGAAAGCGGTGTATCTGGCAACGCTGCCTCTGCCTCTGGGTCAATCTCGTCCATTGCTTCCCGACTGCCTTAATAACGTCATCGACCCATGGGGTCGCTGGTCTGCCTACCAATCGTTTACCCAACCTCGGCCGTCACTCTATGACTGCGTCCACCGAGCGTTCTGCCACCTGACCACATGGCCTGCCCATCTCCATTTTAACTTGGTTGTTCCAGAGTCAACGTCTTCGACTTTGGTCTTGCGCACACCATCGATGAGTGAAATGCCTGGCACGGGCCTCTCAATGGCTCTCTGCGCAACTTGGATCCTCTCCGGCTTTGGTAAGAGACCATTTCGGCACCACACGTGATTAATATACGAATAGATTTATAGCCAAAAATATTTTGATTTATAGCTAGGACATTTTGCGAACAGAACGTTTTACGAATGGGAGGTTTTTAGCACATCTCTCTACACAATAATCTTTTCCTTCGATGTGTTTCAGGTTTGTGTTTTACAACATGTTATTTCTGTAAGTTTTTTCTCAGATCACCAAATATGTTAAATCCGCACTTTTACGCGCTCTAATAAAATAGCAAACTCTCGTAAATCATAAGAGCATGCCTATTACCTATATTTAAAACATTTTGTTTTAAGCAAACAAAATCTCAAATGGCGCCAGTACAAAGTACAAAAGTTGAAGACCAAAAAAAATTGTAAAACCGACCTAGAGTCGTCGAACATGACTTACAAGACGTATCTAATACCTATATAAAAACCTCGTGTCGCATGTTTGTTATCGAACTCCTCCGAAACGGCTTCACTGATTTTTATGATTTCTTTGTGTAGAGATTAGGTGGTAGGTTAATTAATATGACAAAACAACGTTTCCGGAGTCAGCTAGTTACATATTATTTATTATTGCACCTTGGCCCCTTCGCCGTTACGTGTCTGTCACTCAAAATTGACTCAGAAAATCGACAGCGAGGGGTCAACTACCAGAACAATTTGTATCATCAGATGGCCTAGGTTTGTTCGCTACAGAATTTAGTAGGTACACTGATCTGGTGACCAACAGTTTAGTACACATTATATCGGAGCACGAATCACCGGGATTTGCTGTCAGATATTCTAGTTACTCAGCTGATATATCCAATTGGTGATACGATCACTTGAACATTTTAGTAAGAGATACAGGTCAAAATATTATGCTGAAGTAGAAATGGTACTTCAGTCGACTGACAATTTAAATGGAAGATTTCGAGTTCAGATCGTCTCTGATTGAGCATAAATGGGTTGCTGGATTGCTGGAAGAATTTAATTTGTTCTCAATATTGTCATGGTTGCTTTTTATAATATGGTTACTTTGTAATGGATGACTTACCCACTGTTTCTCGTAAGTATATTAAAAATCTGTTAATCTACTGTTAACAGCTGTCGGTTTGCCGAAAAAAAAACAACAGACAGATGATGCAGAAGAAACTTTTGCGACAGTAAATTTAAATTGAATCTAATATATAAAAATCTCGTGTCACAGTGTTTGTTATCGAACTCTTCCGAAACGGCTTCACCGATTTTTATGATTTTTTGTGTTACTAAGTGTATTGAGAAGAGGTCAATAAGTCTGTAAAAACAACGTCATTACATAGGTAGGTAGATAGTTACTTTCAAAACTATTTTTTGAAGGCGAAAAGAGTAAAATTAAGAGCAAAATTTAGTGCAAAAAATATCAGTGTGATTATTTTTAGATAATTTTGATGTAGTCTAAGTAATGCCGGAATTGAGTTAATAATGTGCTAAAGAAAGTATTATTATTATAAAACCCGGCTCCGTATAGGTAAAGCCGCCTTTTCACGGTCTTGGTACGCTCGGGCAGAGTGACTTAATATTAGCTACTGATAGCAACTCGCATCGTGCCTGATGAAAACGGCCAATTTTTATACTATGACTAGCTGTCCCGGCGAACTTCGTAACGCCCAGAAAACGTTTGTATGGGAAATAGAAAAGGGCTGTTTTTAGGGTTTTCCCGGAAATTATTCGATTTTTTCTCGCCTTTTAAACCTTCCCTAGACCTCCACGAACATTTCAAGACTAAGATAAGATAAATCCGTTCAGCCGTTTCACGAGTTTTAGTGAGACTAACGATAGATGGCCGGTGTACAAGATACGAGTAGCTTCCGAGTGGCTAAAATAGGTCAGTCTGTTGGAGCCTGAAGGGATCGTGAAAATGGGGCTTAAGGGGCTCCCTTAAAACTAGCGCCAAAAAAGAAAAAACGCATTTGCAAAAAGTGTCAGCACCCACAGATTGTACTTACTAAAATACGGTCTGTAAAAAAAGATACGTTTTGGGCGCTAGTGTTACTCTATGGAGCACCTTGAGCGCACGAATTTGCCGCCTCGCTGCGACGGCTCACAGAAAGCGGCCTGATTTCGTCACCGCCGAAAATTCCCGAGCGTCACGCGAGCGCCGGCAAAAATCAATTAGGCTAGGCCGCGCTATCGCCGGAACCGGCCGCGCTGCCAAAATTCCTTATCGAAGGCGGTACTTACGGTCGCGCCGCCCTGGGCCGGCTCCGCCCCGCCCGCCTCACCCTCCCCGTCCACACAGAAGTAGCATTTGTCCGCCGGCTTCCAGTCCGCCGGCTCGTCGAACTCCACCTTGGGCTGTGTGGCCGGCTTCTGGATCAGGCTCTCGAGGATCGTCTGCGGCCGGCGCTCCTCCTCGTTTTGTTCGGGTTCGGTTCTGGGCCTCCCGTCTTCGGGTGCGTTGATCTGCTCTATGGTTTTTATCTTGAGCCCTTGCGGGGCTAGGTCGGAGGCGGGCATCGACTCCTCGTCGCTGGACCGGTCGCCGGGCTCGCACCGTCTTGGGATTAAGGCGTCTTGGTATAGTTTCCATTTTCTGCGACCCATCAACTCCTCCGCCACCCGTTCTAGACCTGGAATTCGAGAATGTAGACGTGAGTTGACGATTAAGGTAAAACAATTAAATTCAGAAGTAAGTATAATACATATATAATTTTTACACAACACAATCACCCTGAGCTGTAAGTACTTTACTTACTTACAAACATAGAAAAACGTTCTGACTGAGGCTGTTTGTACAAACTAAAGTACCTACGGAAGCATCTTATGGGACTCGAACCTACGACCCTTGAGCAGACCAACGTCAGACAGTATTAGAAATATTTTAAAATAATAGAAGTATTTGTAATTTTTCGAGAGCCTGCCTGAATGACATTAGAGAATGTACCCAAAGGTTCAAAATTTTGAGTTGCACGCTGACAAAGTAGGTTGCAGTTAGTTTAAACAGAACACTAGTAAACAAATATCCCTTAAAATTTTAGAAAAAATATGTAGGTAACTACTACACTAAGAAAGATTTGTGAAATATAAAAATTGCATGTAAACTTCTATTAATGGGCGCAAACTTAAAACACAATTCACGTAAAAGAAAAACAATGTTATCAAACGTAACAAATTGGAATTATATTCGCATTGAAGTTTTCAAAATTACATTTTGGATAGCACAAATAACTGCCTAAACGGCCTTGCATTCGAATCATGATTAGATTTTTGAATTATTCACAGATTCGGTGTGTCGGTGTGGTACTTTATTGCAGCCATAAGTTTGGTAGGATCTTAGACAGCAAATAATGTGTAGGTATAATTATGGGCGCCGTCGGGCAAAGCGAAAGCTTTATATCTATTTTTTCGAAAATCTTATGACCATAGTATTCAATTACTTAGGAACTCTTTAATCTTAATTCTTTGCGCAAATTCGTTGAAGCAATGGAAAATTGTAAAATACACTTAGTAACGCGACTCATTGTTCTGTACACATTTTTGACAGTATGATTCCAATATGTAACAACCATACCATTTAAGTATTGGAAAACTCGAGGAATCGTCAAAATTGAGGTATTTTTTTACATCGGGTTACCCTTAGATTAATGCATTTTTTTTTAAATAGGTTTCTCGCCAATATAGTCTTGTATCTAAATCAATTTTATTAAAATGATTGGTCAACGAAATCAATCTGAATTAGTTGTTTGAAATTGCGCACAGTTGGCTTTTTATCGGGCCTTCACAACATTCCTTTACTATTATTTGTTGTTATTTGTTAAAGATATAGTATAATAACTATCGGAGACGAGCATTTTACCTAGAATAAATTTTATTCATCTGGCAACACACATTTTTTTTGTTTTTTTATGTAGCCTATATTCGTTCCACTGCAGGGTACAGGCCTTCTTTCGGAGAGAGAGTACGGGTTAATCACCACGCGTGCCCACAACGGATTGGCATTTTCAAGCGCTGAGGTATGTGAATAGCTCAGAGACTCAGGTTTCCTCACGATGTTTTTCTTCAAAGTTAGCGAGTGGTATTGCTACTACAACTTCACAAATGTAAGTACGTAACTTAGAAAACAAACCAATTGGTACATGCCGGATTCGAACCCACGATCTACCGAATGAGAAGCCAGCGTTCTACCGACAACACATATACGATAGTTATAATTGTTATTGCTTTCGATACGGGAACGGCAGCAATAATTTCGAGCACGATGCAAAAATGTCGATGACCGTAAATTTATTGATGTGTTTTTGTGCTGATACCTTTATTTTACTGTTATATCGAATTGGATTCATTAACATGGAATATTTATTGTATCTTGACACATCGAGAGGTTGGTTAAGCTGCTGTTGATAAATGTGCTCTCTAAGGTTTTGCTAGACAACTAAACTACGGACACTTGAAATAGCAATTAATTTTTGTTTTCCTATAGACAGAGATGAAATTTGGCACAGAGATACATATTAATCACGCCGACAAAACGGCAGAATAAAATCATTATAACTTTTTTTAGTGTACTCCTCCCTACACCTAAATTAGGGCTGCTTTTTTTCGCCTTAGCCATAGTATCATTATCATATCATTGGATTGGGCGTTTAAAAATATTGTGGGTCTAGCAAAATATTTTTTTTTATTTAGAGTTCCGTTTAAGCTTTAAAGCTCAATTTTTGTCCGAGCATCCCCACCTTCTCTTAATTGTAGAAACGTAGAAAAATTCAAGGTAGTAAAACATATAATGAAATTAAAAGAAAAACTATCACGGCTAGGTAGGCTTTACAAGTTAACAAGTAATAAGCGACCAGCTTACAAAAGGAAAACTTCGTACAAAATCCATTGAAAATTACGTTGATGAAGTGGTTAGTTCTGGAAAGCAGATAAAAACCCCTCTTTCTACGGAACCCGACCCTGCGCGTGGCCCGACACGCGCTTGGCCGGTTTTTTAAAGTAATTATTGATCATTCAAATGCTACACAAGATTCTTTGCACGGCTTGCAGTTGCAATTATACCTTTTCTGTCTTTTTAGTGGAACCTAATATTGTAAACGTACTTATTTTATTAACTTAACCAGTTTTTTTAACAATTACAGAGCACTTACAATGACGAGAGAATAAGATAACCAGTCGTGCATTGATAATGTCACAATGTTTTCCACCTTTCCACTTGGAAACACCTCAGCTAACAAGTTTCAAATTATAAAACACAATTAGAGATGTTAAGTTATGTGGACATTCGCATAACAAGACAACGCATTTGCAAGGGTAATGATCGGCCATGATGATGTCAAATGAATAATTGACTCCGAGTTTTTTATGCACTAAAACAGCAAAAACTCAAAGGTCACGGTTAGTTTTTAATTGTAGTTTACTGGTCAGTTTATTAGCAATGTAGGCATGTGTTTATTTTAAATTACTTTGTATAATTGAGGCGTACGGTTGGTGCCCCTAGTAGTGTCATTGTTGCGTCAATTGTCTGTAACAAGTTTATCTGCTGACTACCTATAATGTTGCAAACCACTTTTTACACTAATTATGTAAATATCTGGTTTCCAAAATACATAAGCAGCCTATATACGACCCACTGTAGGGCACAGGCCGTCTCTCAGAGAGAGAGTATGGGCTTAATCACTACGCGTGCCCATCGCGGAATGGCGATTTCAAGCGCTGAGGTATGTGAATAGCTCAGACACTCAGGTTTCTTCACGATGTTTTCCTTCACCGTTAGCGAGTGGTATTGCTACTATAACTTCACAAATGTACATAACTTAGTAAACAAATCATAGGTACATGCCCGCTCTGGGAGTCGAACCTGGGTCTCTCGCTTTTGAGTCCAATGTTCTACCCACTAGGCTATCACCGCTTTGTATAATTGAGGCGTACGGTTGGTGCCCCTGGTAGTGTCATTGTTGCGTCAATTGTCTGTAACAAGTTTATCTGCCAACTACTTATAATGTTGCCAACCACTTTTGCGAGATACTATACCTAGTTAATTGTAAATAACTAGTTTCCAAAATAATATTCCTTAAATTAAAGTCTGCATAGATGTTACTGGAGCAAAATACTGAAATTGCTAAAAATCTGAGTCGGCAGTGGAGCATGTTTCCTGGCGACTATAGGCTGAGCACGAAGCCTTTTGCCAAATTTAGTTTTTTAAGAATTATCAGCATTGTACTTTTTTTTTGCAATGAAGACAATTTTTCTTGTCCTTTCAAATTTCAAGTATAAAAAAAATAAAAGTATTTGCGATTGTAGGTAATAACCCCATATACCTAGATGCTCTCTAAAAATAATGGAAATCGCTGTAAAGATAATGGCTCTAGCATAAACAATGCAATGCTTCGCAATGAATGTAGAAAAAATGTTACACTGCAATAAAATAAACCACAACAAAAATATCAGACTAAAAAATTATTTTCGCCGTTACAAATTGTAAAATTACTTACTTTGAAATAGATGGTTCCAATAAAAAATATCTCTGACGTATAACCGCGCTGTCTAAATTTTAGCAAGAGAAATTGGCTTATTACCTTATTTCAACTTCCAAGACATATATATAATATTTATTGATTGCTCAGAAGATGCTGATACCTTGGTTCCGAGTTCAGTAGCGTAAAAGTAGTCTAAGGTTAATATTTTTTAGTATGGAGATAATGAGCTATACATTTTCATGAATTTAAATTAAATACATAGTCTGCTTCTAACTAAAATAATGTCTACAACGCCATCTGTTATCCGTGGGTGGAACTAGGGATAGGCCGGTTTTGCATCAAAATTTATTACGTTTTTTTTTAATTTCATTTACAATTTATTTAATTGTAATAGATAAGTACGAATATGAAAAATTGTGGGTTAGGCCACTTTTGCGCTGACGGCCTCAATTCAATTTAAAATTAATGGAGGAAATTTAAAATATAACAATGAAATTAAAATTATAATTAAGTTGAAATTAATTTTGATCATTTAATATCGAAGGAAGACATATGATTTTCCTCAAATTCCCTGGTATCCATGAAAACAGATTGTTTACGAAAGTATAAAAATTTCGAAATTTATGAAGCGAAGGAGATCAGGATCGTGACAAGTGGCAAACCACGGTCTCTGTCTACCCCTTAGGGATACAGTCGTTAATTCGTATATGTTTGTAAGTTATTTATGTATGCCTAACTAGTAATTTTTTTTTTATTTATTCTCAGTAAGACAAGAAAATCCACAATTTCATCAGTTTGACAAACTGCCAATGCCGTTTATCGGCAAGCTTTTGGTAACAATCCTTATATAAGTGACACAATCTACACAACAAACATATACTTTTTTATACCCTAACAAGCCATTTAATTCCACGAATCCAGCAAAAGCCTTCCTTCCCATCACTCATTATTACTGACGGAATCGAACTGTATCGCGGCTCACATGTTAATATTATAATTAATGCAATGGCAACGAACTTGCTTGGGGGAATCATAAAAAAAATAATTACTAGTTAGCTAGGCTTCTGCAGAGCGCGGCCACGTCGCTGAAGACAGAAAGTACACTGTGGAAACCCTAATACTGACATCTAACATGCACTATTCAGTTGACCGTCCATTTAAATGGTAACTTCGGATTCGCTCTCCGTTTTTCAGAACATTCTAACCGTGATTTAGAAACAAGACAGTTATTTAAAAATAATGGAGCGTACCAAAAAATCCGTACGTCAACATGGCGGGTTCAAAATCGGAGTTTTAGACACGCTATAACTCGGGATAACCAGTTCAGAGCTATCTTTTGGGTAAGGTAGCGTCAGCGAAATCAAGGATGATTTTTAGCAACCCGCCATAATTTCAATCTCCGAAAATGGGGCGTTACACTCTTCAATACGAACAAATTTACTAATTCTGGGGAAAACTTCAAAATCAGCTGTTCCATACTAAAGTTACCACTTGCGGCATTAAAACGATTTTTTCTTAATCTTATATTTTTTTAGCCATTTCCAACTTTTTCCCATAGTAAAAGTCTTGACGAATAGAACCCTCCATTTTGTCTGTATTGATGAGCATGTGGTCAGGTGGTAGGACGGTCGGTGAACGAAGGCGGTCACAGAGTGATGGCCGAGGTTGGATAAACGGTAGGCAGACAAGGGAGGGACGGTAGGGACGCGATGAGTCAAAGACATTGCTAAAGCCGTCGGAAAGCAATGGACCAGTTTGGCAAGGGCGTGACAGGAAAGAGGAATGTCTTGTGTGCAATAGGTAAAGTGTAATAATAATGATAAAGAGGCCAATGCCCAGCAGTGGGCTTCTCTTATGGGCTAGATAGATCGATGGATGGGGACTCTGTGCGTTCGGCCTTCTCACACACAGAGAAAGAGAGAGAGAGAAAGAGAGAGAGTATTGGCTTTAATTAATACACTAGACCACCGCAGTAAAACCCCATATAAGATACATCTTGAGGGTATCTTGATACATTACTATACATAACCTCACGTCTGTAGATAGATTTAAAGATGACACTTTATTGCTCACCAGTAATATTCAGTCGTAGAAGGCGACTAAGGAAATAAATTACCAGGAGACGGGCAGCAGCGTCTTCCTGAGATTCCAACAGCATACTGCGATCGCCAACCCGCCTACCAAGCGTGGCAATTATGGCAAAACCCCTCATGGTTATGAAACCATGAGGGAGGCCTGTGTCCTGCAGTAGGCGTCGAGGGGCTGATGATGATGATGAGTAATATTCAGAGGGGTAGGTCCTGACAAACCTCTTTCATCATTATCATCATCAGCCCACCTTTGCCCTAGGCTTTTTCCCCATCACGCCATCCTTCGCGGTCTCTCGTCTCTTGCCGAGACCACGGAACCGGGACCACGGGCCCCCTGCTGACCTGACCACATCGTCCGACCATCATCCTCTTTTACTTGATCAAAATTCATTAGTCGTTGCATGCACGCACGCCGTCCAGTAGATATAATATGTCCTTTACATTAGTTGGACCTTCTGTCTCTTAGCCTTCAGTGGACACCGTTAATGTGTTTCGAAAGCGAGAATAATGACAGCTTCGGAAAGAGCCGGTTCAGTACCGCGGTATTTTTGCACCGGATCGGGGCCTAACCTGTGATTTGAAGATGCCTTCAATCGCTAGGAATCCGGAGTGGACTTAAAGACACTAATTCCTTCATAATGGGCAATGATTAAATAATTAGCAACGGAAATCCAACTGATCTTTCAAGAGAAACACTGACCTAACCTGTGAATTTAAGGTGCTTTAAATCGCTTGGAAACCGGATTCGGTTTAGTTTTGAGATTTCAAATAAGATTTTTCTAGAAATCGTGATAATGATTTTAATCCGTAAATTGGCAGTATATTTGCAAGGGAATGCAGTGGCGAAAATAGAGTGTAAGAGGCTATAGTTTTACAGTGCGTCACATACATCATCGTCATCAGCCATTTGACGCCCACTGCAGGACATAGGCCTCCCTCATGGTTTTCCAGGCTTCCTGGTCTTATACCCCCCGCATCCAGAGACTCACAAACAATCATATTTTATGTCATCTTGTGGACATCTTGAAAAGCTACCCGAAACCGGCTTGCGTGCGTGCAATGAATGGTAATGAAGCGAAAGAGATCTGTCAGGATCGTGGCAAGTGGCAGTCCCTAGTCTCTGCCAACCCCTCTGGGATACAGGCGTGAGTTTATGCTATGTTAAGTTAAAGCTACATTTCCTACAACAGTCAGATGCATACAAACGTTCCACCGCAGGGCACTGGGATTCTCTTAGAGAGAGAGACAATACAGCGTACACATTTCTAGTCGCAATGTTGCTGCTTAGGAATAAGAAACTATTTGTAATTCGCAGACTATTTTTTTTCTTGAGGGCTGAATCAAAAACCATTTCGAGATTAACATCTAAGTAACCATATTTTCTATATTTAAGATAAATATTAAGGAAGATGAGCGTTATTTTTGCCAAAAAACAATAACCTTCATTTGACCTTCTGATGACGTCACATTTTAAAATAAACATAACATATGGCAACACTACGTTACAAAAAGACTTGCTGTCATAACTGTCATATGCATATCATTTCCTTGTCTGTGAAAAAAACGTCTGTGACAGCAAATCACAGAAACAAAGTGTGACAGTTTGCGCGACGTTTCGGCGTGTGCACTCGAAAAATATGACGTCACGCTTTCAAATATTTTAAATAAATAATTTATAATAATAAACTTAACAAATCGCTGAAAAAATGAAATTAGTCTCTAGAAATTACTTCTGCTTTAAGAAAAAAATATAAAATAGGATCAAAATAAAAAATATACTGCCCGAATTCTTTTCTCTGGTTGTGCAATAAAGTGATGTCTATCCATCTTCTGGCTGTGCGCAGCGCACAGTCGAGCTCGCGGGCCTTGTTGCCTGCGCCCTTGGCCTTTTACCCAACTATGTCACAGCCAACTAATAGACACCATGAGGACATGATTGTCATCATCCAGTTTCTTCATCCTCCACCGTCCTACTACCTAGGACATCTGCTGTGCGATAGAGTGAGAGTTAAACACACTCTGTTCGTACAGTAGGCTTGAACACCACAGCGGATTGGCGAGTTCAAGAGCTAAGTTGTTGTAAGTTGTGTGAAATCTGAACAGAGAGCGTTGTAAAGAAATGACTGTCAATCTCCAGTGATGCAGAGATACTTTAGGAAGAAGAAGAAGGTTTGTGATCATCTCAGACACTAAGGTTTCTTCATAGTGTTCTCCTTCACAGTTAGCGAAATAGTTAGTTAGACCTGAGATTTCCGCACGTAGCCTCATAGTTGGGCCATTGTACGTAGCAAGCGCTAAGGTATTGTAAATGCCTCAGAGACTAGGATTTCCTCACGATGTTTTCCTTCACGGTTAGTGAGTGGTACCTATTGCTACAATTGCACAAATTTACGTAACTTAGAAAACAAAGTCATTGGCGCATGCCGGGATTGAAACCCGCGACCTCTCGAATGTGAGGCCTGTGTTGACAACAGTTAGATACAATGTCAAAAACAAAATGGCCGGCGCAAATGAACAAACTCGTCCTCGTAAAAGAGATAACAGACAAAGGATGTGTCGCGGTGACGTGTCATCGCATTGGCCATTGGCCACGGATGGGACACGCCGCGTTGCAGAGTGAATTTCATAGAAGTTTTATTTTTATTTTATTTTTATTTATTAGAGAAAACAAACAGTTGTACAAACATCTCCCAGCTAACTGGTAACCCTAAGGTTACCGTTTCAAAATTTGAAATATCCTCAAAAAAAGCCGGGCAAATACTAATAAAAATCAGGGCATTTTAGTCACACAATTAAAATAATAAACCTTACTTAAACTTTTTTTTTTCGGCTGGCAACCCCAGACCGAACAGCTGACTTCAAAAGCAGCTCAGTAGTTTTATTTAAAATAATTTGTAATTTTAGTGTATTTAGAGTCCAATTAAAGATTAAATCATATCAAGAGTTCGTAATAGTGCAGTTACATTAAAAGTTAATAGTGAAAATCAGACAATTACAAGACAAACGTACTATAATTGTACCGGGCCACCGAACTGTCAAACGGTTCGAATTGCAACGACTAAACCGGGGAAGTATTGTTTTAATCCTGTATTTTACGCCTCATACTACACTCCTTACTGCTTAACAAACTGTACATAACCTCACGTACGTGAGACACGTCCCATACAACCACTCCGGCTCAGTTTTGGCTCCCTTTACTTGACGAAAAGTGGAAGCAAAGTTGAGACAAAACAACTAGCCTCAGCCATCACAAAACTCACACTCCACATCTATAAACGTACTATCTACTTGTTATCGGTCAATCACATCTTACATAGTCCGACACTGACACCGATTCCCGGTTTTTTCCAGGTGACAGTTAGCATGTTGACCCGAAGCAAGATGACTGTACGCGACATGGAGCTGAGGTTAAAGGCGACCCTGCTCGAGCTCAAAAAGAGCAAAGAGCTGTGCGACACGCTTCTTCAAGAACGAGAGGAAAGTGAAGAGGAGATCCGTAAACAGAACAAAACCAACTCAGCGCTCAAAGAAGAGCTCAATGAATTGGACATCCAATGCCAGGACCTAAGTGCCCAGCGGGATGAGCTGCAACATCAAGTCCACTCGTTCAACAAATGCCATGATGTCCACGATGTAGCACTACAACGTATACGCTCACTTGAACACCAGCTTGCGGAGGCACACCACGAGCTTCAGCAAATAAGTGAGCATGAACAACAAAAAGAGAGCGCTAGAACCATGGCTTTGTATAATGAAGTTATGAGTGACACGGGGATACCAACTGTCGACCTAACTACAGCCAGCAGTAGCAGCAGTATAAAAATGAACAGCGTAAAGAAAATCAAGAAATATATTAAAACAAAAAAATATATACAAAGGGTACAGAAACTGATTAAACGAAGCCGGAGGAGTATAGAAAGTATACCAATTCACCGTCAAAAACTACAGTTAGAAATGGAAATGGCCGAATGTCAGAAGGAACTATTCACTAACAATGTGGACCACGAGCTAGCGATGGCTGAACTACAAATACAAGTGGAAGACCTGCAGTTTCAGTTACTGGACATCACCTGCAAGTACTCAGCTATACAAACTCAGTACAATGACTGCATTTCATCGATGAATGGGTTGATTGCACTAAGCAAGAGCAATCTGGAACGTGTTGAGTCCAACTTTATCCAGGACTTGGAAGACTCAGAAGGCAAATCAAGCTTGCTGTCCCTACAACCACCATCTGCCGTGATTGGAGACCCAGCCCCTCTACAGCTGAGCACCATGCAGCCACGGAGCAGTGAAAAGGGCAGTCAGAAGCTAGGCTTGCTTACACCGTGCCATGTGCCCATCACACCGGCCCCTTTACCGCTGGATCCGGCACAACAGCATGGAGGTGAGCTAAGCGGACAGCCTGCACCATCAAATGTGACAGCGGAGACCAGTGCGCCGTCGACCTGTGATGCAAGACCTGGAGTACAACCCACAAATAGACCAACCAGCAACTCAGTTCCAGTCAACGAGCGGTGCAGTGCCACACCGACCCCTGATTCCATACTGGATGGACAGCCGCAGTCTAGACCCACCACCTGCAGAGTTCCTGACAATCACGCCCAGTACAAAACCATTATCTATTCAGATAAAATAGGTGTAGGGTTAGGCAGTATACTACAAAATAATTTAAAGCAACATGTTGAGAATATTTGTATGCCCTATGCATCTTACATGCAGATAGTCAACTGTATGCTTAGTAAGGAGTATGATAATAATACCACTGTTGTGTTATTAATAGGGGACAGCGAAGGAATACAGCGCGATGATTTGACAAATTATTATGATTCTATAGTTGCTCTTCAAGCAAGGAAAATTGTAATCTGTGCTTTTCCTTATTCTAAGACTCTATCAGAGACACAAAATGCCCGGATAGATAAGTTAAACCGGCTATTGTATAATATGACCTTTGGCCATCGAGACCAAGTATTGTATTTTGATACGAATAAATTTATTCGAAACTTTATATTGACTAGGGACACAATGCATGTGCCCCTTTCTTCAAAGCGACAGATTGCCAAATTGTTGGCATTCAATATTTATGACCCTATTATTGTTAAGACAATAAAACAGGGACCAGTCGTGGATACAAACTGTAGAAAAAATTCTACTTGCAAACCTCTGTATTCTGAGGCTGTAAAAAAACCTAGCATAAGTAGGTTAAGCTTGACTGCTGATTTAAACTGTCAGCGCAGACAACAGAAAAGTCCCCCTTAAACAAACTTGTCTTAGCTAACCAAAATTTACAGGGTGGCTTTTCTGGTAAACTACTAGAATTAGAGTTGTTCTTAGAACAACATAGAGTGAATATACTTTGTGTCACAGAGCACTGGCTACTAGAGTCTCAAATGAATTTTGCTATACATAATTATGAAATAGCCAGTTGCTTCAATAGAAAGTCTGCATTGCACGGGGGATCCTTAATAATAGTAAATAGTAGTTTAAAATATAAAGAACGGAAAGATATTTGCAGACTTTCTGTTGAAAAAGTTATTGAGCTATCATGTGTTGAACTAGCTAAGCACATTGTAGTAAGCGTATACAGGCCCCCCGCCAGTGACTACAGTTTATTTGAATCAGTACTAGAGGATGTCTTAAATGTAGCTTCAAGTAGTAGCAAGAACCTTATAGTCTGTGGAGATTTTAATATCGACTTGCTGGTAGATTCCACTTTAAATACTAAATTAAAACTTATTTTCAAGTCTTTTAATTTAGTTAATATTTTCTTAGAGCCCACTAGGATTACCGAAATCACAGCCACCTGTCTTGATAATGTATACTGTGACTGTGAATTTTCGCACTATTCTACAATAAATTGCTTAAAGTCAGACCACAGTGGTCAAATTGTACACTTTGAATCTGATTTTAAAAAATCAGAACAAGATATACTTTACAGGCCCATGACAACAAAAAAATTAGAATTATTTAAAACTGATTTACAAAGTAGTTTACATACCGAAAAAAATAAAACCATCAATGCTAATGCCCATTATGGAGATTTCTTTAAGGTCGTTTCAGATAGTTTTGAAAAAGTTTTTAAATTGAAAAAGCTTTCTTCGAAAGGAAATAAGGTAGAATTTAGTGAATGGGCCACTGCCGGCATCCGGAAAAGTAGGGACACACTTTATTCACTATATGAGAAAAAGACATACACATATGACCCTAGTTTTCTACAGTATGTTAAATTATATTCAAAATTATTTAGGGCCGTCTGCCACAAAGCTAAATGCGAGCATATAAAAGCCAAAATTCTTAAATCGTCTAATAAATCTAAAACCATTTGGAATATAATAAATAAGGAAACCGGTAAATCCAAATCAGCGGACCCCGAATTTTCGCTTAAGATAGATAATAAATTAATAACGTCAAATGAAGACGTTGCCGCGGCTTTTGAACAATTCTTTACAAATGTTCCAATTATAACTACGGCTCCTTTAGATTCATCTCCTGATCTTGCAGAAAGTATTTTGAAAGATAATGTCCCTCCCTGCGATCACGATTTTTCGTTTGATTATATTGAAGCTCATACCGTGAATAAAGCGTTTAAAAAGCTAAATCTTAAAAAAACTGAAGACTTGTGGGGTATGTCAGTAATAATAGTTAGCTCAGTTATCGATGTCCTAGCACCCCATTTGGCCAGAATCTTTAACAAATGTTTAGATGAGGGTACATTCCCTGACCTAATGAAATATAGTAGGCTCGTTCCTTTATTTAAAAGTGGCGACAGGCAAGATCCCACAAATTTCAGACCAGTCTCGGTTCTACCCGTTTTGAGTAAAATATTCGAGAAAATAGTTCTAGGTCAACTACTTACACACTTTAATAATTATCAACTTTTTCATAGTGAGCAATTCGGTTTCACGCAAGGGCGGTCTACGACGGATGCTGGTGTCACATTAGTTAAACATATATTTAGTGCATGGGAGGATCGGAAGGATGCTATAGGTGTTTTCTGTGACTTGTCGAAGGCATTTGACTGCGTAGACCATAAAACACTTCTCTTAAAATTAAAACACTACGGAGTGAATGGGAGGAGCTTAAAACTTATGAGATCATATTTAGAAGGGAGGGTTCAAAAAGCTGACATAAATAGGACTAAATCATCCGGGTCGGAGGTTAAGATGGGAGTGCCACAGGGATCTATTTTGGGGCCGTTCCTTTTCCTCGTATATGTAAATGATTTGCCGTTCATGGTTCAAAATATGTCAGAGATAGTATTGTTTGCAGATGACACGTCACTTATTTTTAAGATTAAGAGACAAGAAAATGACCTTGCGGGTACAAATAATGCTCTCTCTAAGGTACTATATTGGTTTACTTCTAATAACTTATTATTAAATTCAAAAAAGACAAAATGTATAAAATTTACACTACCAAATGTCAAAATGGTTGACAGCAATGTTATATTGGGGAATGATAAGCTGGACCTTGTAGAGGAAACTGTATTTCTGGGTATCACAATTGATGCAAAGCTTCAATGGGGTCCTCATATAGGAAAATTGGCAAATAGGCTCAGTTCTGCAGCATACGCAGTTAAAAGAATCCGGGAACTAACTGATGTCGCAACTGCTAGGCTTGTTTATTTTAGTTACTTCCATAGTATTATGTCCTATGGTATACTACTGTGGGGTCGAGCTGCAGACATTGAGACCATCTTCGTCCTGCAGAAGAGAGCGATCAGATTCATATATAAGCTAGGCAATAGAGATTCGTTAAGAGATTTCTTTAAAGAAACCAACATCCTAACAGTTGCTAGTCAGTATATCTATGAAAATATTATGTATGTTAGGAAAAATATCAGTGACTTTAAAACTGTAGGTAGCCAACACAATGTAAATACTAGAAATAGACATAAACTTTCGTTCCCAAAATTTAGGCTGGCAAAGGTTAATACATCCTTTATGGGGCATTGTATACGTTTCTACAATAAGATCCCTGAGGATATAATAAGCTTGCCAGAAACGCGGTTCAAAAAATGTGTGAAGCGCACTTTGTGCCAAAAAAGGTACTATAACATTAAAGATTATTTAGATGACAATGATGTCTGGAATTAAAGCCAGTTCAATGCATGAGTTTTAGAACATTTATATAAATCCTGTAAATTAAGGACTTGAAAAGACTAAGTTTGGAGTTTTTTTGTCCATTTTTTCTCCAAAATGATCTAGATTTTGAAATGGACACCTAGTTTAACTTGTAACGTTCATTAAGTCGCAGTTTCTGTGCTACTTTGAATAAAAAAAATTTGATTTTGATTTTGATTTTTTTACGCTCGGCGCACTTTTTTTTAGAGATGTTGGACACGGTCACTTCGCCTCAGGCCACCTGATCTCTTGCCACCCGTGATGGTTAATTATTTACTTGTATTAATAGGTATATAGAGTTATTTTTTAAATGCGAGATGTCTGAGACACCCCAATTAGAGTTTGTTTTCGGCAACAACTTTTGTTAGCTATATTAATTTTTTCTGAGATTTTTATTTGCAGAACTATTAGGGTTAACATAGTTTTATTCAATCCGCGCTTTACGCTCTACCGATGTCGCAGCCTTCAGTAAATCATATCCGTATATTAAAGAATGTCCATTTTATTTAACATATATGGTTTTAAGCATTCTTTTCACTAAAGCTTTTTGTTTTGGAAAAAATCAAAAGTAGAAAAAATGTTGTTGTAGGTACATAACAAACTCTAACCGAAATGTTTTAGAAATCAAATATAATTTATTCACAGCTGTCTGATATTAATACACTATTTCTACATCCATTTCTAGTCTTTACATGCATCCGATTCTAGCAACAAACGGTAAGTTAGTGTAGACATCTTGATTTTCAATTGCAGTAGGTGACACAGTCTATTTTACTAGAAACAGCGAAAAAGATACTAGTACCCTCTATACATACATACATAAACTCACGCCTGTATCCCCAGAGGGGTTGGCAGAGACCAGGGACTGCCACTTGCCACGATCCCCTACCCTCCGTACTTGTAAAACTGGCCAAGTGCGAGTCTGACTCGCGCACGAAGGGCTCCGTACAACATTGATCTATACAACATTTGAATATTTCAAGCGTCTACCTATTGCCGTTATTAATATCGAGCAAAAACAAGGCAATAAAATCACGTTTATTGTATGGGAGCCCCCCTTAAATTTTTATTTCATTCTGTTTTTAGCATTTGAATTATGACCTTGCAAATAACAATTAAAAACCATTGTTATGGTGATTGGTGATCCGATCGGTTCATTTAGAATTATACAGATTAAACAGTTTACACTGTAAAATTTTTCACAGATTACATAATTTGAGCAAATTTCCTAAAAATACTGCTATTTTATGAATTGTACTATATTTTAGTGTTTAGTGGTGGAGAATAGTAGAATTGACTAAAAAATGCTGGCAACCCTGCCTACAGAACGTTAGGAACCTAGAGCTTTGTGCATGCGTGCTTTCTGTCGTTTCTCTCATCACGACGCTGTGGTAGAGCCTACGATAGGTCTGTATGAAGGCCGTGTGACTCAGGATCTGCGCGAGCGAAGTTCAAATGTTATTGGAAACAATTATTTTGAGGCGAGCGTTATCTGGCAGAGGTTACGAACATTTTTGGTTAATTTTATCCGGTATTTTATTTGATACAATAATTGGACAATTTCAAATGGTAATATGCTCCTGATTTTTTTTTATTTAATTATATTCGGTGGAAAAACTGTTTAGGTATATTGACTTAGGCATATTGGCATTAGTAGCCTACAAATGTCCCATTGCAGGACACGGATCTTCTCTCAGAGAGAGAGAGAGTATTGGCTTAATTACCACGCGTGCCCACCGCGAATTGGCAGTTTCAAGCGTTGGAGTATGTGAACACCTCAGAAAGTCGGGTCTCCTCACGATGTTTCGAGAAAAACATGAGCAGGAAACACTGTTTTATAGCTATGTACAACATATACATAAGCAGCTTATATACGTCCCACTGTAGGGCTCAGGCTTTCTCTCAGAGAGAGTATGGGCTTAATCACCACCCTATGAGGTGAATAGCTCAGACACCCAGGTTTCCTCACGATGTTTTCCTTCACCGTTAGCGAGTGGTGCCCGCACTGGGAATCGAACCTGGGTCTCTCGCTTCCGAGTCTAATGTTCTACCCACTAAGCTACCACCGCTTCACTGCAACATATGAAGTGACATAACTCTAGGCGTCAGTTAACGCTAGAATCTGCGATCGAAATCCCGATTGCAGTTGAAATGTAATTTTAAATTGAAAGAGTCATCTAACAGTCATCATGAGCCAATGCGGAAGCGTGGCGTGTCAGTTGTATGTCTTTGTTTGGTCAGGGACCGCATTGCATTGTCAGCATTTATTTGCAGCTTATTACCACCGGTCGGCATAGTAAGTGTATGAATAACTACTCTTGGCAAAGAGATGGAGTTGTTAAAACTACCAAAACTCATCGCTGATTTGTTGTGAAGTGCACGTTTCAACTTTGAAGTGAGTGGCTACGGTGTTCAAATACTTTAGCGCTTGAAATCGCCAATTCGCGGTGGGCACGCGTCCTGACTATGCCCATACTATGTCACTGGTGGTTACGCTTATGCTATGCTTGTTTAGCTGTACCATTTTATCACACTTTGGTGCGTGTGACGTCTATCAATTTGAAAATTTCAGGGATCCGCCGTGTATGTGATTAGGATTCTTGCTAGTGTTGTCAAATAAAGTTTAAGTATTCCTATTCTTATTCTTCAACGCGATTCACAAAATAGCATTTACCGATTCAAATTTGAAAGTACCTTAGTAAGTTTTTTTTATATCATAAACATGATAAAGCCGCTCCTCAGGATTTCGAGATTCAACAAAATAAGTAAAAAAAGTTTAAATAAAATTTATAGTTTAAAACTATAAAGTTAAAATATCGGGAAAGATCAGAACTAAGGTTGCCCACCGTACTAAAGCATGGTATTTTACCATATCTTTAGTTTGAGTACTGGCAAACGTAGCGTAGGACGCCCTCCAGCTCGCTGGACCGACGATCTGAGGCCAATTTGTGGCAGTGGCTGGATGAGGGCTATGTCCAGCAGTGGATGAGTACGGGCTGATTGATTGATTGTATCTGCTTACCATATCATCATCATCAAGTCCACTGCTGGACCTAGGCATATACTGTTGAACAAATTAAGGCCAAGTTCTCGGCCGGCCCGCGCTGTGCATGTATTCACATGAAGCAATTCGGGCACTTTGCGACAACTCTCTATCTTTGCAGCCAGTTATATCACATGACTAAAAATTTGCGGAGGGATTAAGTTAACCAAATTGAAAGATTATTTTAAATTGTATGCTTCCAGCTACTGTAGTTTACAAGATGCGGGGTTCCAAATATTGCAATTTTCGGCACTCACTGATGGATCATGAAAAGTCTAAGGTACCTACTTCTAATTGAAATAAAATTTGAAATTTGGAGTTTATTGAATAAGTAATGGAATAAAGTCGAAATTAAAACTATTCAACATCTTCGAAAAACTTGCCAAATTTGATCTGTAGGTACATTTAAAAGTTCTCATTTTTTAACCGACTTTAAAAAAGGAGGAGGTTATCAATTCGACGCGTATAATTTTTTTCTTATTATTATAACACTGCTATTTCCGCGAAGACAAGGAATTTGACAAATTTTTATACATAAAGTTATTTTTTTGAGACGAGAAGTTGGTCAGTTTTTTAACATTTATGTTTTAACGGGATATATATTTAGCAAAAATACTACATATATTTCATTTGGATGGATTGATCTTTGTTAGGGTTCATATACTTTTCCTCGCCAACTGTAGGTTACCTAAAGCAAAATAAATACGAAACAAACAAGTATGATAAGTTTCTTATTAGCGATGACGCTCCATGACATACTCGTATCTTTGCGCGGAACTAGTCCCCATAAGGTTTTTTCTTTATTCAATTGCTTAACTTCATTCTTACAATACTTAACTTTACTCATTGTTGCTTTTTTATGATAACTGGCACAAGTTGCGTAATTGGCGTTTTAATACTTAGTTTTTTCTTCAAGTGTACACAAGTAGTTACTTGTTTATCCCAGTTCCACTGAGTGATTCTGAAAGTTCCGGTGAAACTTAAGCGGATTATTCTACTTATCAATAAAAACAATTTTCATTAAGGGGATCCATGGGGCTAACTAACGCTGCTAATGAATGTGTTTGTGCATCTCTCAATCATGTTACTCGTAGCAGTGATTTTTAAGACCCAAAAACGACCGTTTTGAATGAATGAATGAATGAATGAGTGAATGAATGAATGAATAACCATTTATTGCCAATAAGACAGATGTGTTACACTTAACCTACAGACCAATTAAAAACTTAATTGCTTATATTTTATTTTAAAACAAATTTTAAAGTAGAAAAAAACTTGGCAATCGGACAGACGCTCAGCCTGTGCTGCGGGATGCAGGTCATCCTACAGCGCTGATTTTCAGCGAAGCCCGAAACTTAGAATAATTAGGTTATTTTAATTAAAGTGAAAGAAAGGTAGAACAGTGATACCAGCCAAAAAAATAGATAAATAATAAAACAACTAAAAAGTACCCACTAACTATCAAACTAATTATGAAATTCAGTGACATATGCCATGGAAGTAGAATCGCACGCAAACACTTAGGATTCTGATAAGTATATCTTAGATCTGAACAAGGGTACAAAGCTGAAACTCATATTCTACTTATACATTGTCAAAATATCAAAATATCAAAATATGTTTTCGTTGTTAATGCCACCTAGTCCTAGGTCTTTTGCCTGAGGCCCCTCCTAAAAATCGCTATTGACGTGATTGAAAGATTGTACTGACACTGTTTGTAAATACGATGTGTAAAAAAAGGATATGATTTTTTTCTTGGCGGCGCTAGTGTATGTATAATCGAATCGTGTGATTTTAAAACAACACAAGTCACATGTGTTTTTAAAATAACACTTGCCCATTTTTTTTTATTAAATTATTTACACCTACCTATTGGATTACATTAGAAAAAAAAATGTAGTTTATTCATACAGAAATCAATATAATATTCTAAAATATTGCTGTTGTAGATATTTGAATAAAACAGTTTTTTCTATTTCCTGCAAAGTTGTAATGAAAGGACATGTGTCGTTTTAAAATCACACGATTCAATTATGTATAGTGTATGGAGCCTCTTAAACGACCAACAACGAAAGGTCAGGAAAAAACTATCAGCTTTTGCACACTACATTTGGGTATTTACTCTAGCGAATTTTTGAAACATCTAATATTTTTTGACGTGAAACGTTTTTCAGTTCGGTAGTAGAGGGTCACTTGCTAAAACAGCATACAACGAAAATATGCCGCCTCGGCGAGGGCTCTAACTCTGTAACTACGTGTCGTATGTAATTCATTTATCTATCGTTGAGTACAAAAAAGAAGCCAATACTCAGATCCTTTTAATTCGTGTCGCTAGATGGCGCCAGTGCTGCGTAGCACATTGAGTTGGACCCAAAAAATTAACGCTTACTTATAGCCGTTTCATGTTTGCATTGATAAGTACAAATAAATCCCTTAAGTTATTTACTAATAATAATAATCTAATAAATACCAATCTCGTGTCACAGTGTTTCCTATCGAATTCCTCCGAAACAGCTTCGCCGATTTTTATGAAATTCTTTGTGTATATTTGGTAGGTCTGAGAAACGGTTGTAGGCTATTTAATATGGAAAAACAACGTTTGCCGACTCAGCTAGTAATATTGGAAAAATTGTTGAGTACAGGAATTAATTGATACTCGAATATGAAATTGATATGCTTTATTAATCAAACAAATTGCAACCACGAACAAACCACAAAGTCCTAAATCCCTTCTGATACACCCTGTATAATACAGGGTTGGATCTATTTTTCTGGCCTAGTAGATATGAATCTTAAATAGGCGAATCTAAGAAATCCTTTGTTGCTATAAAGTTCCTCAGAAGAGGGCAATTGATTCAATTACAAAGCAATGAAAAGATCTCTATGTTGTAGGTAAAGAATTGCCAATAAATAGCGCCAACAATTGGTTGGTTTTAGTACTAGTTGGTACAATCGACTGCAAACCCACCTTTTTTTGTAAAATCGACCTTAAGGAAATGAATTACGCAAGCGTGAAAAGGTTGAAATGGTGTCGAATAAACATTAGTACTTCAAAAAATTTAAGAGTCTATACATGCATACATGGGATTCATCCCGGAAGGAAGGACAGGAGGAAGTGGCGTGCTTTGGGGGAGGCCTATGTCCAGCAGTGGACGAATCCGGTCTTTGATTGATTGATTGATTGATCCCGGAGGCATAGGCAGAGACCAAGGTTTGCCACTTGCCAAGATACTGACAACGAACGAAAGATCGTTCGCTTGATCAACCTACGGGTACTTTTTGTCTTGCCCTTCGCTAATACATTCCCTATTTGATCGCCGTAAGACCCCTGCGACGTCCCTTATCGACCCTTGCTCTCTTAACATTTCAGTACAATTCGATAATAAATCGTCATCGCATTAGGTTGAGTAGGAATGCTTACGAAGAGACGTTAACATAGAGCTTTTAAAATCACCAATTTTTTTTTTTTTTTTTTGCTGAATCCCAAAATTACAGGAACCTTCTTTATTGCCTTGTTTAGTTAATTTTGTCATAAAAATATTAAATAATTAAACAAATATTATTTGCCTAGTTCATAATAAAAATATTATTTTTTATATAAAAAATTTTGTTTGTTGTGAAGTGGTTTTCTTTATTCTTTTTCTTTTAATATGTCAAATATTGCATATTGTAGGTTTTTTTTTCAGTAGAAGTATTGTTTTGACGAATTGACTTTCTACAAGTTAATAATAAGATATGGTAAGAATATTCTTTATTGTACACACCAGAAAACAATACTAATATTATATTACTTGTCCAGAAAGCCGCTTAGAAATTAGTTCTGCATTTTGGAAATGAGTGGCGCTTGAGAAAGTTTTAGTGGAGAAATTAATGAGTTAAGACCGGATTCAAAATATTAATGGAATGGATTGTGATTTGCGATGAAAGCCAGGGAATAACAAATTGTTCTGCTATAACATCGTGGAAAAATCTGCACCTAATCAAAACTGAAGTAAACCAGCCAGCTATCTTGTTAACTTCATCGAATGCTACGTTCATAAAGCAATTAAATTATTTATTGTACTGAACCAATAAATTGGCTTGATAGGTACTCAGTACGTTCAAAAATAGAGAAGCAGCAGAAGTGTTTTCTAGTAATTGAACCAAATAATTTAATAGGTATAACTATTATTATGATACGGCCTCAAAAAAAGAGTAGGTTCTTAACTAGGTATCGGAAGTAAAACCGAACTAATTTTACCGAAAATCCAGTCAAATCATTATATTTACATATTTAAGTATTATTTTAAAATGAAATCGCTTTAGCTTTTAGCCTTTATACCTTATGCAAACGAAGTACTTACAATGAAATAACAGACAAATACAAAAGGTCTTAACAAAACTTTAATCTTTAATTTCAACTTTTTTTGGCAAGTTGTATGTACGCTGTGACCTGTCACGTGGCAGACCGAACCGAAAATGACCTCAAAATATTCTTGCCGAGATGGCAAGAGGTGGCCAAGAATTGAGAAGTATGAAATACTAGGCTTTAGCAGTGCTGTGGAAGATGAAACACTTGACAGGGTAAATAAAAAAAAACTAAGGTTACGTTTAAAAACAACAAATGGGAGAGGACTAATAATATACCCTTGCGAAACTCATTTAATGTTTCTAATAGAGCCACGTCACGGTCATACGAATACAATTTTGGCATTCAGTACCGTACAGACTTTCTGTGCAGCATTGTCATGTACAGAAATTCCGTTGGAAGCACGATTGAATCATAGCGTTTTAATAAATGTAAAAAAGCGTGTTGTTATATGTAGGTAAGTTATTTATCGAATCGCGATATCTATAAAGTTGTTATCGCTCGCCGCTCACGCTAGGCTACGCATGACAGCGTGACAGTATCAAGGACATAACAAGTAATCGATTTTGTCTAGCAATTACAGAGGAAATGACGTAGGTACTACAGTTGACAGCTGATAATCCTTTACATGTTTGATGCTAAGTCGCCCATAATGTAGACTGCTCGCATGTCAAGTGTGATGTGCCGTCCAGTCCATTGTACATTATTTTTTCTAATCAATTAAATAATATATTCAATGTGAAGCGCTTCAATATTCAGAGTAAAAAAAGTTTAGTTTCCCTAGAATCGAACGGTTCGATTTGAATGAGGAATTAGAATACGGACCGGCAAAAAATAGAACATTAGAAAGAGCGGGACGGAAGTCACGCACGAGAGGGACAGAGAATAATCGAGGGCCGCGATTGGCCGGCCAGTTTTTATGCCTTAGTTCCCCCTAATCTTCATTTCGAACATCTGCCGGCATAATGTTTATACGAAATAGTTCTTTAAAATTACCGGGCTACGATCTCATTTCCAAAAGTACTGTACGCGTCTTTTGCGTTTTATTTATAGGTCGTTGCACGCAAAATTGTATTTTTAATGCTGTGTGTGTTATCATATTTTTTTCTTATAAAACATCTATTGAATGGATCCTCCTTATATGGCCAGTGTTTGTTGCTCGCAAAGGCTTTTAAATTACTTATGTAATTTTTTTCGATGCCACTGGCCAGCAGATGCCCGATAGGTTATTTATAATAGCTCCAGGCAGCTTGTAAACTGTTTCTGCTGTAGTTAATCTAATTTACGGTTATAGTCAGCTTACAGTTGTCGATGACAGTTCTCTTGATGCAAAGGGCACTTTTGCTAATGACATGATAGAGAACGTAAATTATAGTAGTTGTAACATAATACGCAATTTTACAGTAGAGTTCTAGCCCAGTAATTTGTAATTATGAATATTTAGTTACATTGTACTAAGAACTAAAATAAGCAGATAGGTAACTTAAAACTACTTGTTAAGTAGATATTCTTCTTAGTAGAGAAGCGATGGTAGCGCAAAGGTAGAACGCCAGCTTCACATTCAAGAGGTCGTGGGATCTAATACTGGCATGGATCAATGACTTTGTTTTTTAAACTTTCATAAATATTTGTAGTAGCAATACCACTCGCTAACGCGAACAAAAACATCGTGAGGAAACCCAGGTGTTTGCTGAACTTGTTCTTGAAGTCACCAATCCGCGATGGGCACGGAGGTTTAAGCCCATAATCTCTATCTCTCTCTCTCAGAAAAGTTCTGTGCCCTGCAGTGGGCCGTATATAGACTGCTTATGAAATATTATACACAAGTAAGTAGATATTGTTTAGTTTCGTGCTTAAAAATTCTAGACATTCTGCCAAAAACCATGAAACAAAAATAAAAAAAATAAACAAGCCATGTAATTGTATTCACTGTACTAATCATAAATTTCTAATGGCTCCAATTCACGAACGTGTAGATACACGTATCATGCACCGTAGGCAAAGTTAATCGGTCCTCTATAATGTGCCACTTCAGAAAGTAGTTAAAAACCGATAAAATTATTGTTGTGAACAGGCAGCCATTTGGAATCTCGGGATAGTCATAGTCAAAAATTTTATTCACTGTAAAAGCAAAGTGTTTACTTAATGAACGTCAAAGCTGTTAGTTTCACAATTACTACATCATGCGGAGAAGAAGCTAACAAAGAAACTCTACATTTTTTCTTTTCAAAACAGGTTTGCTTAATTAACAGAGTTTTCAGCTTTAAGTTACACCACTAGATACAATCGTCCCCGTTAACATTATTTAAATACCAGACATCTTTGTTTTCCAAATAATTCTTAATATTAATAGGCTTTTTTGTACAGAGTACCTATGCTCAACCCATTTTTTAAGCCGCGTCGGTGGTACTTGTTGAGGAATTTTATTGTACCTAGAACCGTAGAGAAACGTAGAGAAACCGATAGAGACGCACGAATTAAAAAGAAAAAACTATTTTATGCAGTCTCTGGCCATTAAGATTTTATTTTGAAGCCCCAAAAGAGGCTTAGTACGTTTTTCGTGGTCACTGAGGTGCAATAGAATAAATAAATAATAAAAAAAAACAAACAAAAAAAAAACACGAGTTAAATTGTACTCAAAAATACATAATACTCTATTTACAGAAATAGATTGACACGGAAAATTCTAGTGCGTAAGTATTTATCGACAGATATAAAGAAGAATAAAAGTGACCAAAGATTCCACGGGAGTTTTACCAAACGATGAATTAAAACTATCGATGAGCTTCTTTACTTATATAAAAAAAAACGTAGTCGACAAGGAACCCTAAAAACGCTCATGTCCGTCCGTCTGTCCGTCTATCTGTCCCCGGCCTAGCTAAGAGACGATTAGTACAAGAAAGCTGTAATTTGGCATAGACATATGTACATATTAATCACACAAAACGGTAGAATTACATCATAGAATTTTAATTATCTAACCCCCTCTTTCTACGGAACTCTACAACACGCACTTAGCCGTTTTTTTTAAATTACATAACACCATTACCACCAATTAAGCTTCATAGGTCAGACAGATGGACATACAGATGACAAACGCAGGCTTATAAATAGAGTCCCGTTGGCACTCTTCGCATTTGGAATCCTAAAAGGAGAAGAAAAACTGTTTTACCCACATTTTGGGGTTGTTATCGACGAAAAAGTCTTAGTTAGCCGTGTAGGTTTTAGTCGTGTTTTCTGCCCACTGTCGGCAAGGCCACCCTCATGACCTTCGACTCCTCCCTGTCCTGAGCCATCCTCTCCAATCCGAGCAAATAGGTTGAGAGATCGTCCCGCCATTTCCGCCCATACAAGTCCCTTAAAAGGTGTTTTTTAGGGTTACGTACCCAAAAGATAAGGGACCCTATTACTAAGCCTCCGCGGTCCGTCCGCCCGTCCGCCCGTCTGTCACCAGGCTGTATCTCATGAACCGTGATAGTTAGACTGTTGGAATTATCACGGATGATGTATTTCTGTTGCCGCTATAACAACAAATACTAAAAACAGAATAAAATAGATATTTAAGGGGGGCTCCCATATAACAAAGGTGATGTTTTTGCCGCTTTTTGCTCGATATTAATAATGGCAACAGGTACACGCTTGAAATATTCAAATCTTGTTTAGATAATGGTACGGAACCCTTCGTGTACGAGTCCGACTCGCGCTTGGCCGTTTTTTTTTTGTCTGTTGTGTATTACGTTCTTTTCTGTTGTTGTTCATATTAATACGTCACTCATGTTTTTTTCTGAGTTGTGTCTTCTTCACTCTTCCTTCCTTTCATTAAAAAAAATGTAATCCCATCAAACGTTACCAAACAAGTGTTTATACAATTTCACGCAGCCACTAAGTCTGCTATTGGCTGAGCAATTAATAAAAGTTTTTTCGCGATTCTCACGGGCTCTTCCCGTCCGGACGATCCGGAGCCGCTGATGCGGAAATTGTTTATGGTGTTTTGTGAATCGCGCTTTTTGCCGACTGGCTACGCAGCGGTTGGCGGGCAGTTCTGCTAAATAGAAATTATCTGAGTGACTATTGACTTTTTACTGTCAAATAGTCTGTCCGTATTCATCCACTGCTGTTCAGAAAGCATGCCACTTCTTTCTGTCGTCGGTCATACTCATCCAGGCACTGCCAGCAATCTGCCTCAGATCGTCGGCCTAGCGAGCTGTTGGGCGTACTACAACTTTCAATGAAGTCAAGTACAATAAATAAAAAGATATATAAAAAAACCGTACAAGTGTTAATAGGACACACGCGGTTCCATTTGAAGAAACTATTATAAAGTTAACTTTGCAGCCGAAATTAATGTTCTCCCATACCTACACAGGTACAATCCAATCACAACGTTAAGTTTGTAAGTTTAACTTATTTTGTGATAACAATTTTTGGAATGTTTTCTTTATTTTCCTTTACGTAAAACCTTTTTAGGGTTTGTTGTCCGTCAGTCCATTCGTCTGTCTGTCAAGATCCTTTATGTCGGTAAAGCGTGGAGGTATCAAGTTGAAATTAAAACCATATAGTCATGTCTACAGTTCCTTGAAGCTGTAAAAATATCAAATTTCAAAAAATATATTTTTGTGATCACCTACCAACTTTCAGTTCGGTTATTTAGGAGAACATAAATTTTAGCTGATACAGGCAAAATCGTTAAAAATTTAAAACTTAACGAGGTTAAGTTTCAAATCGTTCGTTCGGAAAATTCAGGGCGCAAGTAGAAACTCGCACTTGTCAGTTTTTTAGCAGAATTGTAACCAACCGGGTGCGTGGCATTTATAATATACACCACATTTAAAAGGCAATACCTACCAATATTTCAGACGGTTTCACAAGCAATTGCTTCTAAGTTATGTTACGCAAACTCAGCAATGCCTGAAGAACATAGCAAAATGTTGTTGGAAAAAAATGGCGTGGGTGTAGTGGATTCCGGCTCAAGATTAATCGTTATGGGTTTAGATTTGACAGCGTAGGTCTTACTTTGTTCATAATGATTTGTTACTTCATTCTTCAAACAATAGTGTGACTTATTTTTCTTAAAAAATTAAAAAGAAGCATAAGGTGGTAAAAATAGAACATATTTGTGGTTGCACTAAAAAAAAGAAGATCTAAATGTATAAAAGTGAAGCAAAAGCTATTATAAATAATCGGTCTCATTTATAAAAAAATAAGTTATGGCTCTCTTAGAGTCTCTTTGTAGGTAAGAAGTAGGAGTTTTAACTTTTCACTTTTCATGATTTATAAAAAGTTCGAGCTAAAACGATGTTGTTTTTGTTAATGTCATGTTAGGCATTTCATTCATTCTTATGTAGTATTTGGTTGTCAGAAACGTTTTGTTGTTGTAAATTCCTAAAAAAAGAATAAACGAAGTTTTGCGAGGATTTTTTTGAAACTCGCAGTTTAATTGAAGAAACATAAAACACGATGGAAAATGACGAAAATGTACCTCTTAAGACGAAGAAAAGTAGGTGCAATTGGAATTTTCGGCCGCCCTAACTGCCTCATCTGGCAACACTGACAGAGACAGCTTTTTGTGTTTAACATTCTTTCACTCATTTGGTGCACAGTGCATACCGCAGATTAAAGATACAGCTTAAAGTAGGTTTAAGGGACATTTAACGAGACTTTAATTTCGGAGGGCTTAAAGCCTAACTTATGTGGAGATTTGACTTTATAAATCATAATTTAGTTAAGATCTGTCTTAAGACCGACTGTTTTAGTGGAATCATAAGCAGCCTATAATTGTACGTCCCACTGTAGGGCACAGGCCTTCTCTCAGAGAGAGTATAGGCTTAATCAGCACGCATGCCCACCGCGGATTGACGATTTCAAGCACTGAGATTTCCTCACGATGGAATCGTTTTTTTATAAATAAAACCGAAGGCCTTTAATAAATAGCTATAATTAAATAACGTTCATAATTCAAATTAAAGACGCCATGTATCGTCATGCCATGTTAACTATTAAAGAAAGAAAGAAAGAAACCAGTCATTTATTTAAATTGTCACAGAAACACAAAGTAAACACGTAGGTACACAAACAAAATACACGAACGTCAAAAAAAAAACAAAAATAAAAACAAAATAGTCGTGAAGACAACATGTGAGACATATAGAGTCGAAGGCAACCGGGTTGTATAAGTTTATACTTAGAACAGGTGAGTACCAATTATAGATCCAAATACCTTATCGTCAAACTTAAGCAATGTCAATAAGTCTAATCACTCTATGATTAACACACAGGTGTTCTCAAATTACGCAAGCATCGGCCAGCTATCGGGCTTGGGTCAAAGTATTTTAATAACAAAAACCCCATTGTTTATCGGTCGGCCAAAGTTTCGTCCAGTTATGTCATAGGTATTGGTTGGACAGCAAATAAGCTGGGGAACTATTTCGATTAAAATTGTTTCGATTTTCTGTTGGCTTGCGTTGTCATCCCGGCGAGTTTTATAAATAATAGGTAATGCAGCGCATACACGTCCCACCGTAGGGCACAGGCCTTCTCTCAGAGAGAGAGTATGGGCTTAACTACCACGCGTGCCCACCGCAGATTGGCAATGTCTATTGCTGAGGTATGTGTGCACCGTTTGTCACTTGTCGCGATTGTGATAAACTTCTTTCGCTTCATCAATATTCACCAGTCGGTTTCGGGTACTTTTTATCTTGCCCTACGTTAATATACCCCCTATTTGGCAGACCTGGGACACCCTTACCGGCCCTTCCACCCACTGAAGTTCTCAAATGTGCGTAGTTTATATTCTTGTCCACCATAGACAATATTTGTCAAAAGTTTACTATTTTTATTATATAATAATAAAAAAGTGAAATAAAAATAACCAACAACCCGACTGCTGAACATTAACTACTAAGCAGGCGGGACCAACCTAGACACCTTGCAATGAGGTACATTGCTGAATTTGGGTCCCACCTGCTTAGTAGTTAATGCTCAGCAGTCGGGTTGTTGGTTAATTTTTTTTTGTCCTTTTCGTGTTTTTTTTTGTTTCATGACACTCGCGCAAACCCGACGACTCGATTAAGATATTATTTGTCTAAATCTGTCCATTGGTTAAGGAGTTATGAGGGAATATAGAATCGGACATATTACATACATATATATACGAGCCAAACACATTACCCTCCTTTTGGGCTTCGCCAAAGTCGGGTAAAAAATGACAGAATGTGCAAGCGAGATTGATGTCGGAAGTAACACCAGTCTTAGCATTCCGTCTCGCTTGCACATTGTAAGCATTTTAGTGATTTAAAAAAAGTATACTTTTCTGAAGCTTTGGTAAATATATCGCTGGCACATTCTGCCATTTTTTATTATATACTGATAAAAATAGTAAACTTTTGAGAAATATTTTCTTCTGTAGAGTAGATACTCTAGCTAAAATTAGGTACATTTAAGATATATAATTTTTTTTAATGAATTTTTCAATAAAGAAAAGTTGTCTTGATATTAATATTTACCAACATTATTCACTTAAGCAACAACTTCTTCTTAATCAAAAATCAATCATATTATTACAAAAATCTAAAACAGGTACTTATTCTCATTTTTCCACTGTAACTAAAAATGGCAGCATGTGCGAATGAGATCGATGCCAGATATAAAAGCGGCCTTAAGACTCAAGACCACTATCATCAATTACACCAAACATTTCCACCACTGGCTATATTCCCTGGACTGTCTAACTAACAGATTAATAATGACATCTATAGAAAGAATTTCCATTAACCATCATTCAGAGTAAGGCTGAGATCACAATGTCTCTACATGCCACAATTTGTGCAAAACGGGTAATAAGATTATTTAAACGACAAAGATGTTTGGAATAAAAGCCAATACACGAGTTCAATGAATGAGTTTTAGGTTCTAAAATAATAAATGAAACTTTTTTATATAAGGACCGTAATTGAAAAGACAACTTGGGATTTTTTTGTCCATATTGTTCTGAGATTTTGTTATGGATATATCTATGTTTAATTTGAAACTATAATTGGCACTTCGAAATAAATATATTTTGACTTTTGCTTTTGAGTGGTTAGTTTTTTGTTTTTTTGTAATATTATTATTATTATTATTATTATTATTATTTATTTCAGGCAAAGCCCATATAGTGTTATTGCTTTGAATATTTTTTGTATATTCTATAATCAATCTAACATTGACAAATTGATCTTCTTCGACCAAATAGGGGATTTATTAGCCGAGGCCAAGATAAAAAGTACCCGAAACCGGCGTGTGTGCATGCAACGACTAATGCGACTAACGAATACTTTATACTTTATACTTTATTGCACACATAAAATTACACAAATAAAACAAAACATTTACAGAATTAAAAAGTGTACATGGCGAGCTTATTTCAGCAGAAATCTCTTCCAGTCAACCCTTGATGTGGTGATACGAACATTATAAACAAGGGAGGAAAGTGTACAATAATTATTACGTAAGTACTATATTACAACCCAGTACAATCATACATATGTAATATATATTTATTTATATATATAACGAATGTTGATGAAGCGAAAGTGATCTCTGTCAGGATCGTCGCAAGTGGTAGTCCCTGGTCTCTGCCTACCCCTCTACGAGACAAGCGTTTATGTTCTTAAATTGGATTTTTTACGTTGAATTTTGATCCGAGTAGAGTTCACGCATGTAAACGTTGTTATTATCGAGTGAACAAAGCGTAGTGTAGTCGCAGCCTAAGCCTTTGTACGAGTACCTCAACATTTCGTGTCTCAAGCATCACTCGGATAATTTGTCGGGCTGTGTGAACCTCCATCGAGGGCTTAAAGGGCGAGGGTCAACTTTCTTCCTAATTCGCCACATTAGCCCATGATGGTGCAGTGACAAGAGGCAAAGGAGAGATTTATGATCTTTGTTTTAGAAACGCTGTATCGAGAATTGCTGGAAACTCCAGATTTCTCACACACAAACAGTCAATGGGGAATATTAGATTGGAGCAATCTTAGTTACATGCAACATGTGGAGTGACATTACTTTTATACCATGGTGGAGTGACATTGCTTTTATACCATAGAAGACATATAGAAACTTAGTAACAATTAAAAAACTAAACCATAAAAATATTTTTTTCAGGGTTTTCGGGGTCACAAAAATATGTGAAAAATAGAGTCACTTCAATAATAAAAAACTTATTAGATTTAGTTTTTTCATTGAATTCTAAACGTTTTCTTATAAGCGTGCAAAAACAGTATTTTACAAGATAACTCAAATATTGATACACGCTTCATACATTATAAGGCTTTACGTGCAAGTTGTGACGTCATAGTTTGAGCCCGATTTATATGGCGCGTTTTTGTGCCACGTGACTATGCTGACTTTTCGACTTTTTATATTACGGAAAGTATTAGTCATAGTGAAAAAAAATGTAATTGTAATTTTTCTCCGATTATATTAAAACATTTTTAGTACAAGTTCTAATTTTTCTAAGTTCTAATCAAGAATAAATTTGAGCATTATGAGAAGTTTCTATGAAAATGCTTATGGGTCTCTAATTCCTTTCTTATCGTGTTATTCTCAGCTGTAAGCACGAGCAATCCTTAATTTGTGTCCTCTAAACATATTGGTAAAGTGTCATTGAGATCCGGTGTCGATGTCGTTTGCGAATTGAGGCCAAACTGCGTTCGTATGGAAATTGCTCCTTGAGGGGGATTACCCACAGGATTACCTACTTAATATAGGCGCATCTATTTTCATACACATAACTATCACTAATTGAGTCTATCTATTAGTCAGAGTATCATGGTTACTCAGAGTAAACTAAACTAACTACTTACGCTCATTAACTAACCGTAGATAGGACAGTTGGACTGTTGTATGAGCCAATTAATGCACGCAAATTCAGAGCGATTCTATTTCTATTTCGGCGCTTTAATTTATTTATCAGTCAGCCATGTTGGATTGAAATAACTTGGATCTGAACGAAAATGAACGGTTTTACATCGGACGATAACGGTAACTACACGATGTCTAGTTAAATACATTTATTACTGCCCTACCTCAGCGCTTGAAATTGCCAATCCGCGGTGGGCACGCGTGGTAATTAAGCACATACTCTCTCTATGAAAGAAGGCCTGTGACCTGCAGTTCCGTATGGCGCCGGATTAAGAATAGCGTCACTCCATTTCATTCCGTGGATGTAGTAGAAGGCGACTAAGGAAATAAATTGCCAGGAGACGGGCAGCAGCGTCTTCCTGAGATTCCAACCGCATACTGCGATCGCCAACCCGCCTGCCAAGCGTGGCGATTATGGCAAAACCCTTCACGGTTAGGAAAACCTTGAGGGAGGCCTACCTATGTCCTACAGTGGGCGTTAAGTGGCAGTGGGACGAGTATAGGCTACATAGATTACGGCCTTGGCTTCCCGAAAAAAAATCACACGTCAGTCTTAGTCTATTTGTTTTTCTTGAAATCCATTCTCGCTCATTCTCTCTGAGACCAATCTCCGAAATTGATAAAAGACAAATTTTAATTTGGATGTGCCTTCTTGTATAATCGGCTTTTGCAAAAGGTGACCATACAACACAAATCTCACTGATGATAATAGCTAGGGTACTTTCAGTATCAACACGCTAGAACCTACAGTTCTATCTGGGCCACGAGCAAAGGTCTTTATAGCACTGTTATAATATTGCCTAGTTTACCGGATCGGTAAAACCCACAGAACAGTGGTAAAACCAGTGTGGGGTGTCCTCAGACTCGGTGGAGCGATGATCTTTGCAGGGCGGCTGGCAAGAGCTGGATGAGAGTAACCGAGGACCGTGCTCAATGGCGTGCAATAGGAGAGGCCTATGTCCAGCAGTGGACAAGCATAGGCTGATGATGATGACCATAGCACAGATTATCCTGGTTCGGGACCAAGACAAGTGATTGTGTTGTGTGGAAGTCATTATTATTGAAATTTTTGTTGGTCACATTTGCAAAAAATAAGGATTATAAAAAAGAAAACTATGATTTATTTTTCATTTCAGGCGCTACTTAATCTTTGCCCGAGCGCTTGAAACTTTGGAAATACATAATATTGGTTTGTTTCCTCGTAAAAAAACGTTTATCACAAATGTATTATTTGGTTTGACACGGTTACAATTTCTCGCAGCTCGGCAACCTTGAATATAAAACTGTGACACTATGCATTCATAGGATGCAGGTAGGTGCAGTCGAGCCAAGCTCGGCTTGCAGTCGATGTCATGTCCCGCGCCAGTAATTTTAGCAACGTTGGACATATTACTTTGTACTAAATCTGTTGTTCCTTAGAAACGCGATGTATTCGTTTTGGGACGTTTTATTTCGGGGCAGCGGGTTAGCCCACTTTCTAATCCCCCCATTTCACTGTATACTACATCTATGTGATAACAATTAGATAGGTACATACATCCAGACACACAACATAATCACATATCCTAATAAACTAGCGCATTGTTGCTATGCTAGTTTATGTTACATTATGGTAACTAGGTATAGACAATAGAAATAAGGAAAACATCAAGACTGAGTCTCTGTGTTCAAATCAACTAGGTCGCGAGGGGCAGCCCACGGTAATCGAACCCACAATATCTTTATGACTACATGAATACCGAAACGGTGGTCGTGGGTTCAATTACCACTGAAGGCCAACATACTTGATTATGGGTGTATATTTATATTATGTTTGTGATGTCCTTGCCTGGTTACAATATCACACACAGGATATCCTCGTGTGGAACTACGATATGTGATTGTGTTGTGTGGAAGTTTTTTTTATGTAGCCCATTATACGTCCCACTGCAGGGCACAGGCCTCCTTTCAGAGAGATAGATTATGGGCTTAATCACCACGCGTGCCCACCGAGGATTGGCAATTTCAAGCGCTGAGGTGTGTGAACATCTCAGACACTCAGGTTTCCTCACGATGTTTTCCTTCACGGTTAGCGAGTGGTATTGCTACTATAAAATCACAAATGTACGTAACTTACAAAACAAAGTCATTGGTCGAACCGGGATTCGAACCCACGACCTCCCAAATGAGGTCGCTACCACCGCCTGGATGTGGAAGTTATTATTAACTATAATTATTATTATCATAGTACATTACTGCAGCGGCCAGCAAGAGGCATTGATGGACGAACGTGGAAATGTGGGCCGAGGCGATACGTGAGTCCATCAATGCCTAGTTGTGGCCAAGGCTTGCATAGAATTTTTCTCAAATAATGCGCGAAAATTAAAACTAAGTAGTAGGTACTAAGGCAGAACTTTTTATTTGAAAAATTCAATAAACTTTCAAAATCAGACGAACCACGAACGAACAACACTAATTTTTGCCGCGTTAGTGTTCTTTTTTTTCAATAAGTATATCCAGCTTTCTATCGCAAGCCAGTTCGAAATTTAAATAAAACCTCTGATAAGTTACCTCCTTGGTTGTCAATGTTCGGAGTAAAAGATCGTTCCATTTTTAAATAACACGCACAACACGACAGTTATGAATTTTCATAGAACCTTTTCCGGTTGCTGCTCGCGTGTAATTGGCCAGTACAGCAATTTCGATTTATCTCGAAGAAGGTTGTCGAAATAATGCTCAAATTTCCAAGCATGTTTGAGAAAATATTTTTCTATTGTGTCTGTTGGCAACGAAATACCGTAAAAGCCACCTTGATTGTTTTCCTGACAAGCTCGGTTTTTCGAAACGCTACATAAAAATAAATATGTGTAGCTATTTCACCTTGAGCCCAACTGTACTAGGCATGTTGATTTAAACGCAATGCATAAAAACGTGTCGGCAAATTGAAACATACGCCTGACTGTGTCACGGCCGAGGTATTCCGTTGCACAAATACAAAAAGGCACACATACATCGTACACCATACGTAAATGATAGTTACTGTATGTCTAATCTTACCTACCAGTTATGTGCAAAAAAATTAAAGATTCACCTACCATGCAAGCACATCGCCGGCCCTGTTTCCGTTTATTATCCGTTATCACTGATGATCCCAACAAAAACATATTGGCTTCACCCATCAATTGCAACCTACATGCCCAATCATGGCCAACATGACCAATCATATGCTAATCTTTAAATCATAATTGCAGGGAAATGCAACGTTTTTTACTTGTTTTCAAAGAAAGTCCACACTTTGCTACTGAATATGTAACTTAGTAAGTTTTCGCTGAATAAGTGACTTAGTAAGTTTTCGCTGAATATATAACTTAGTAAGTTTTCGCTGAATAAGTGACTTAGTAAGTTTTCGCTGAATATGTAACTTAGTAAGTTTTCGCAGCTTTACCTGTAAATATTTCCCTACTACCAGTTCTAGACTCGATACGGCTTGTTAATCTGTCAGCCCTTTGAAGAAAGAAAAAGATTTATGAAGATTTCGTGGATCTCAAACGCTAAAGTTCGTATGTAACATCTCAGGACCTCATGTTTTTAGTACAGTCATCGTTAACAGTCAAAACTCCTATTACTAACACCGAAAATAACGCCCCGGTTAGCAAACTAGGACTTGTTAGCGTCTGTCTGACGGCCAACATGATAAATCACCGCTAATCGAGGCCAAGCGAGATGGATCGTTGTAAACTACGAAAAAAGGGAAAAACAATAGAAAATGGCCACTTTCACAACGGTGAAAAAATGGCGTTCACCGTCCGGCGTGAAAAAATTCGTGAAAGATTAAATAAAGCTTTTGTTTTGGTATACCTATGTTTTGCTAGAATCGATGCTGGCGATCTGTGTTGTGAGATTCGTTTGATTGCCCGCGATGTATGCTCATAATTGACAGATGATATCAACTTTTAACGGTAAAATACGGCTTTATGGATTACAAGCTAAGACAGCTCCAACAGCATACTTCTTACCATATCGGACAAGGTTGACTGTCCTATCTTTAGGCATGGATGAAAATGCATGTCTCAATGTCCTAATAGAATTTTAAGTCTGATTTATTTTATGTTTACTAGCACGGGTTAAGCTTATACTAACAACTATAGATCATTGATCTGAAATAAACATATATATTATTATTATGGATGATTTTTTTAATTTTGATCTTGAATTTTGATTGTATCGCGTATGGAAAAACTACTTAGCGCGGAAGAAATAAATATATCAGAGCATCAAGTCCAGATTATGTACTATATTGTCTGCCTCTAAACTCAAGAAAATAACTTGAAGGAAACTGTGAAAAGCACCGGGGCTTCCCCAAAGCATTCATCATCATCATCAGCCACCCGACGCCCACTGCAATACACAGGCCTCCCTCGTGGTTTTCGTAACCATGAAAAGTTTTTCCGTGAGGCGCCGGTTTAAGAATAGCGTCACTCCATTTCCTTTCGTAGATGTCGTAGGAGGCGACTAAGGAAATAAATTACCAGGAGACGGGCAGCAGCGCCTTCCTGAGATTCCAACCGCATACTGCGATCACCAACCCGCCTACCAAGCGTGGCGATTATGGCAAACCCCTTGATGGTTAGAAAACCATGAGGGAGGCCTATGTCCTGCAGTGGGCGTCGAATGGCTGATGATGATGATGATGAAAAGTTTTCCATAATCGCCACGCTTAGCAGGCGGGTTGGCGATCGCAGTATGTGCTTGGAATCTCAGGAAGACGCTGCTGCCCGTCTCCTGGTAATCAGGGAGGGAATGGAGTGAAACTATTCTTAATCCGGCGCCACACGGGCAAAACATTATTATTCATGAAATTACATTAAAACATCTGTAAAATTTAGTCTGAAACTGCATCTTCCTACTATTTCTACTTCCTTCTTCCTATACAGGTAGTTGAAGACAAAAAGTGGGATCAAATATTTTTAAAGTTTGTAACTTACCTCCTAGTAAGATAGTAACCATAATTTAGGTACTGGTGATAAATAAATGCTTTTATCATTTTTAATTTTTCAGTGGCGACTTCTGCAGAAAGTCATCTTTCACCCTGTCGTAATGCGCTAATGACCAGAAATTTATTATATCTACCTACTACCGTCACCTCAGCAAATATACCACAAAACGCGACTCGGAACCCACTGCCTGGCTCAAAAGCCCATCTAGAGGTTAGCCATGTATACTCTTTGGGTTAGCCACTTCAGAAGACACAAAAAAAGCTTTAATATTTGGATTACACGGTATTCCACTAAAAACTCGCACAATCTGTACTACTCAAATCATACACTTTAAGTAGACCTGACATAGCGACTAGAGCGCACATGCGTCGTCGCCATGTAATAAATTGTGCGGAATCAGTGCGCGGGCGCAGTCTAGGCCGCGCCAATCGCGTCGCGGGAGCAAGGTCACGCACGCTCGTGGGGTGGCCATGTGTTGAAGTGTTAGTGAACAGATTTTTTCTAAAATCCTAAGTTTCCTACGATTTGCAATAATAGTAAAATGTCCAGCTCATATTTGACCGAATAACTTTGTCGGTGTAGGGGCGTAAATCGGTCTTATTGATGGGGGCGCATCCCGCGGATGTGACACATAATTATTCGGACTTTAGTCAAATTAACAAATAATGTCTTTCTTGCTTCGAAGTGCCCGAACTCGGATAGGCTACACAATTTTTGTTCATGTTATGTGTCGGACATCATACCTATTATGTAGTCAGTTATTCTACTTACTGTACAGTCAATAGCAGACGAACAGTTGCTCAGTTATTTGAGTTACTTTTGTGTCTGCATAACAAAAAAAGTAACGCATGCACGCACACGCACAATAAGACACAGAGTCGACGAACTGTTGTGTAAAAAAAATTAAAATAAAAAATATCCAACGACCCGACTGCTGAGCATTAACTACTACGCAGGCGGGACCAACCTAAGAACCTAAGAGTTACATTGCTGAGTTTGGGTCCCGTCTGTTTAGTAGTTAATGTTCAGCAGTCGGGTTGTTGGTTATTTTTTATGACAGTTTTTTATTTTTGTCTTTTTTAGTGATTTTTGATACTGATTTATAAATAGCCTATGAAACCCGCGTACTGATGTTTTACATACACGATTGGCGTAGTTAAATAAAATTAAGATCAGATTATATAATAAATTAAATGTAACAGCGCCATCTAGTGACTCATGGTTGTACTATAACATTAGTTAATAGCGATTTTTATTTTTTTCTGTTCCATTAATCCTAATTTAAAGCCTATGACACTTGCACTGGGATGACGAATCCATTATGACCTTATTTGTCAAAATCTGACAATTGGCTACGGAGTTATGATTGAGCATAGAATCTGACATACTTACATACATACCTACATACGAGCTAAACACATTACCCTCCTTTTAGGCTCCGCCGCAGTCGGGTAATAAAACGTTAATTTTCCGCGAAGGGGTCAATGAAAATCCCGAATTTCCCTCAAAACCCACGGCCACCCCACACGCCCATTCGCACCAGCACTAAAACTAGAAACCGACTTTATTTCGTGGCATTCAGGCCTTGCTCGCGTTTTATCTGCCTGTGTATGGAGTGAGCTCGGCGCTCAACTGTCACCGGCTAGGGATGGCCTCTTCCGCTGTTTTAGAAGTATGAAATTAAGGTTCACCGGGGCACCGTCATTCGGTTTATCTAGTTGAGAAACATTTTCGTCACATAGGATAGGTGGCACGCTGTTACAGAAGGTAATGCTTTGCATTTGGTGAGATTAGCTTGTCGGCACGAGAACATATTCCACTTGACCTAAATCGCAGAGGTTTTCTTTAATAGATTTACGTTAGTTAGCTTAGCTCTACATTCGTTACATTAAATTTGTGTAGTAGCAGCATAACACTAGCTAACTGTGAAGTAAAACATCCTGAGGAAACCTGAGTGTCGGAGGTGTTCACATCCCTTCTTTAACGCTTGAATTTTTTTACCCGCGGTGGGCACGCGTGGTAATTAAGCCCCTACTCTCTCTCTCTCTCTCTGTCTCTTTCTCTCTCTCTGATAGAAGGCCTGTGTCCTGCAGTGGGATGTATATATGTAATTTTATTTGCTGTCTGTTTGTCAACACAGTTTGTTAGGTGCAAATAAACAGGCAATTTAAGCAAATAAAGTAAACACTGCCTATAAAAGATAACTGTTCCGTTAAAATATCTTGGGTCCAAAATTGTTGTCGGATGTTTTATAGTTTTAAGACAAGATAAGAAAGAGAGAAGGCCTGTGCCCTACAGAGGGACTTGCATAGTCTGCTTATGTATGTCATGTAAGATAAGATAAAAGAAGTATTTATTACATAAGGTAAGATAACGTAATTTAAGGTAACCCTGTGTAATGTTTACTGAGAAGCCGTCTTGGTCAACATATCAATCAGAAAGTTTTGTGCAAGGAGATTCTAATCAACTCCAATCAACCAAAGTCCAGATACCTAGTTAAACAATCTAAGGTCTCACGGTGAAGATGGCAGAGGGTAGAAAAAACAGGCCAAGTGCGAGTCGGACTCGCGCATGAAGCGTTCCGTACCATTATCTATACAACATTAGACACAAAGATCGAGAAAAAACGGCAAAAAAATCACGTTTGTTGTATGGGAGCCCCCTTAAATATTTATTTTATTTTCATTTCATTATTTATCTTTGAAGCAAATATAGAACAAAATATAGAACTGTTGCCGATATTAAAATGAGCAAAAAACGGCAAAAAATGACGTTTTTGTATGGGAGCCCGCCTTAAATATTTATTTTATTCTGTTTTTAGTATTGGTTGCAATAGCGGCAACAGAAAGTGATTGTGAATATGTGAAAATTTCAACTGCCTAGCTATCACGGTTCATGAGATACAGCCTGGTGACAGTCAGACGCACAGACAGGCAGACAGACGGACAGTGAAGTCTTAGTAATAGAGTCCCGTTTGGCACCCTTCGGGTACGGAACCATAAAAATTGGCAGAATCCGCAGAATGTATCTTAAGTGTTTGATTAAGGCTGCTGTTACGAAAGGCATAACTACTCGCTAACGTTGAAGAAAAACATTGTGGGGAAACCTGAGTGTCAAAGGTGTTCCCATACCTCGGCGCTTGAAATCACCAATCACACGTGGTGATTGAGCCCATACTCTCTCTCTCTGAGAGAAGGCCTGCGCCCTACAGGGGGAAGGATAGGCTGCGTGGTTTTTATTTTACGTTAGGCATTTATCTCATATTTAATTACTGTAAAAGAATAGTTATTACTTTATTAAACTTACGAGTCCCATCTACTCGCACTCGACATAATATCCATCCATAACTTTTTCCGTATATATGTATTCCTTTTGTCCACACGAACTATGCTCAGAATTCCAATTGAAAAATTGCTACTTTTAACTTAAAAAAAAATCCTTCTATCTTTAAAATTATTAGAATTTATTGTAATAATTTGTAATTGGGAACAGAACCCGGATCCTCCTTAAACAGGACCAGGATATTGACACAATACCACTGAACTATCAAGACACGAAACCTGGGTGATTCAGTGAAGTTTTATTTTATAGTGGAAACCGCACGTAAAATAAACCTATTAATTTATTGCGACGGGAATGATTCTGCAGTCAGGTGTGTTTTTATTATTATAAGGGCTTTGTTTCATTGCAGTGTAACATTTTTTTCACAGTGCAAAGTGGTATGTTGGAGGCATTTTTCATGATTTTCATTATTTTTTAAAAGCCTTTAAAGGGTCCCTTAAATTTACTGCTCATTTCTATTACCTAAGGTTGCCGACAGATTTTGTTGATGAAAATCGGCACTAAGCTAGTGGATCTTCTACGCCATTCATAGTCCGCGTTTTCGAGGACGAGTGATAATATAATGATAACGCGATGGGCGTGGTCGCATCGCGTTTAGAATTAGGAACGTTCAATGATTCGTCGGACGAAATTTGACTGGGTAGTGATAATGGTCAGAAGCGGATGTTTTTGGCGATGGGATGTAGGGGGGCAGGTCCTTTATTGATGAGAGGCGTACTGATAAACACTTTTATTTATATAATCGTTTTTACGTAACAACAAAACAGTCATTGAAAAATACTATTGAGAAAGTTATAAGGCACTAGCAAATTCAAGGCCCTGCTACCTACGTTACCTATAGATTTTTTTTCTAATTTCACGGAAAAGATAGAGAACACAAAGGATATTCCACATAAAAGGATAGTTAGAGAAGATAAGATAAAGATAAAAAGTACTTATTGCCTTACCGAAATACAACTTCTTGAACACTTTAAAAAAGTTTTTACATCATCACCCAAAAGTTTTCAGCGTTAATCTGAATTATTAGCATTTCTTAAACTATCGCAAAACTTACACTATGTGTTGTTTCTCCGTGTCTTTCAGCCTCCATAACATTTAAAAGCTTGATCCGATTTAAAAGTGGATTGTGTCGTTAGGATCATTTTTCCAATAATACGTCGCATAAAGTCAATCCACCAAACGACGTAGCTTCTGAGTAGACAACCAGCTCGACACGCAAGGCCTAATTCGAGGTGCTCACGAATTCTGTCTGTGCATACAGAGCTAGCTGTCAGCTTTCGGTCTAATTAATTATCTGTCACAAGACATCGTGGATCGGGGGGCCCGATGGATTAATTTGGTTTTTCTTAATAAGGTGTCATAAAGCGGTGCGGTGGAGAAAAACCTCGTGAGGAAACCAGAGGGTTTGAGGTGTTCAGCGCTTGAAAGTGCCAGTGCGCTGTGGGCACGCGTGGTAATTAAGCCCATAATCTCTCTCTGAGAGAAGGCCTGTGCCTGCAGTAGGACCTAATAGGCTACCTAAAAAAGGTGTTATGAGAGTGGCATAAGGAGACTGGTTTTCACCGTTATTTGTTGGCGTATTGTTTAGAGAAGGTACCTAGGTATAGCGGCTTGCGAAGAATGGTTTCTGTCACCGTGGACTAGATTTTGAATAGATTTTGAGCTGTTCAAAAAGGTACTTAAAATAATATATACCTAGTTCGCATAAAATAGTGCCGGCGCGCTTTCGTTGTAACATTCATCCCCGGGCATTTTAGCAGTGTTGCTGGGCAAGTACATAAATAATCTGGACAAGTTTTAATTCGTCGTAGGCGGTGGCCAAGAGCTGTAAAACCTGGGAAAGCCTTTACCCAACAGTGGGAACTTAATGACTACCACATACTATTGCATTTTACTTCAATTATTGATTGATTGTTTTGTATGAGTTTTTCCACAGAATAGCATTGTATCATAACTTTTGGGACAGCACTGGCTCCTGAGATACAGGTCCCCCACTAGTTCAAGACAGTCAGGGCACTATATGATATTGCGCTGTGAGCTCACACCCTCAGCGCAATGCTGAGTCAGATGCCCTTTGTGGCAACTTTGACACCACAGGATGCACTCTGACTTTGTCTTGTATTATGTTGTATTTATGTGACTTCTTTTTGCTTTGTAATTGTTTATGTTACTAGTTATGCCTTTTTTTTCTTGTGATGTGTTAATTTGTCCCAATAAATGTCTTTCTTCTTCTTCATATTGTAAACAAATTTAATTTATTTGTGTTCAAATAAATAATTATGTTAATTCAATTCAATTCAATTCAAATATTTTTATTCATTGTAAAAACAGAATGTTTACTTAATGAACGTCAAAGTTGTTAGTTTCACAATTAATGGATTATGTGGAGAAGAAGCTAACAAGGAAACTCCACATTTATTCTTTTCAAAACACGTTTTAACTTAATTAACAGAGTTTTCAACTTAAAATATTAGTCATGAATGTGTTGAACACTAGTCACAATCGTCCTTTAAATAATATTAATCTACTGTTTAGTGCCAAACATCTTTGTCTTCTAAATAATCCTTGATGTTATAGTAAGCCTTTTTGCACAGAATGTGCTTAACACATTTTTTAAATCGCGTTGGAGGTAACTCTAATATATCTTGAGGAATTTTGTTGTAGAACCTTATACAGTGCCCCATAAAGGATGTGTTAACTTTTGCAAGTCTAAATAGTGGAAATGACAATTTATGTTTATTTCTAGTATTAACATTATGGTGGCCACCAACATTTTCGAAGTCTTTGATATTTTTTCTAACGTACATAATATTTTCATAAATGTATTGACATGCAACTGTTAAGATGTTGGTTTCTTTGAAGAAATCTCTTAGCGAATCCCTACTACCTAACTTGTAAATAAATCGGATGGCTCTCTTCTGTAAGATGAAGATCGTCTCAATGTCTGCTGCCCGACCCCACAGTAGTATGCCGTAGGACATAATACTATGGAAGTAACTAAAATAAACAAGCCTAGCAGTTGCAACGTCAGTGAGCTCTCTAATTCTTTTGACTGCATATGCTGCAGAACTAAGCCTGTGTGCTAGTTTTACAATATGAGGACCCCATTGCAATTTTGAATCGATTGTGATGCCTAGAAAAACGGTATCTTCTACAAATTCTAGTTTTTCTTTTCCGAGTACAATGTTGTTTTCAACTAATCTTACGTTTGGTAAGGTAAACTTTATACATTTTGTCTTTTTGGAATTTAGAAGCAGATTATTTGCCGTGAACCAATCCAACACAAGCGAGAGAGCATCATTTGCATCGTCAAGATTATTTTCTTGTCTCTTAATTTTAAAAATAAGTGACGTGTCATCTGCAAATAATACTATCTCGGACATGTTTTGTACCATAAACGGCAAATCATTTACGTATACAAGGAAAAGGAACGGCCCCAAAATTGATCCCTGTGGTACTCCCATTTTTATTTGTGAACCTGTGGATTTTATACGATTTATGTCCGCTTTTTGAACCCTTCCTTTTAGATAAGATCTCATCAGTTCTAAACCTTTCCCCTTTACTCCGTAATGCTCTAGTTTTAGCAAAAGTGTCTCGTGGTCCACGCAATCAAATGCCTTTGACAAGTCACAAAAAACACCTATAGCATCCCTACGATCCTCCCATGCACTATAAATATGTTTAACTAGCAAGACACCAGCGTCCGTCGTCGACCGTCCCTGCGTGAAGCCGAACTGCTGGTTATGGAGAAGTTGATAATTATTAAAGTGCGTAAGTAGTTGAACTAAAACAATTTGCTCAATACGGGTAGGATCGAGACTGGTCTGAAATTTGTGGGATCATGCCTATCGCCACTTTTAAACAACGGAACGAGCCTACTGTATTTCATTAGGTCAGGGAATGTACCCTCACCTACACATTTGTTAAAATTTTTTGCTAAATGAGAAGCGAGGACATCTGTTACTGAACTAACTATGATTACTGACATTCCCCACAAATCTTCCGTTTTTTTAAGATTTAATAGTTTAAACGCTTTAATTACGCTATGGGGATTAATGAAGTCAAACGAAAACTCGTAATCGCACGAGGGGACATTGTCTTTTAATAAACTTGCAGCAAGATCAGGAGACGAATCTAAAGGAGCCGTAGTTTCAATTGGAACATTTGTAAAGAATTGTTCAAAGGCCGCAGCAATGTCCTCATTTGATGTTATTACTTTATCATCTATCTTTAGAGAAAATTCGCGATCTCCTGATTTGGCTTTACCAGTTTCCCTATTTATAATAGTCCAGATTGTTTTAGATTTATTTGAAGACTGGAGGATTTGTTTCTTTATATGTTCGCATTTAGCTTTGTGGCAGACGGCCCTGAATAATGTAGAATATAGTTTAACATACTCTATAAAACTGTGGTCATATGTGTATGTTTTTTTCTCATACAATGCATACAGTGTGTTTCTACTTTTTCGGATGCCCGCAGTGGCCCATTCATTAAACCCTACTTTATTTTCATTGCTAGATAATTCTCTTAATTTAAAAACATTTTCAAAATTAACTGAAACGACTCTAAAGAAGTCTTCGTAATGTATATATATATATATATCTTAAACGGGCACAGTCGCGTACAGCATTTGTATTGACCGCGGCCGTGGAGTGTGTGCCAAGCCTAATGGAGGTTACGTAAAAAATAATAGTTACAGCGTTGAACTGAACTTAAATTTTCCACCTTTCTTTCTAACTAAGACCGTTCTTGCTAGACCGACGCTATATGCCACGAATGGAAGTACAGTCTCTTCATCTCTTGCAGGGCTAACTTATTAGATACTCGGACCTACGCTGTACGTGTTAAGAGCTATAGGGGGCAAGGGAGCGTGTAGCCGACCGTACACAGATGCCACTGAGCCGGTTTCTGAGGAAGCAGGTGCCGTGTACGAGTATACAGTTAGATGTCTAACTAACTTGTGTTTCTATTATGGTGCTGTGACTCTAATCGGTTTTAACTAGCAGCTAAATTATTATAATATAAAATGGATAACTTATAATAAGTGGATTGGGTTGGGTTCATAATAATAATAACGTCCACACAACATACTCACTTGTCTCATCAACTAGGATACCCGGTGACATAGTAACAAGACAAGGACACAGACATAGATAAATATCCAGACTGAGGCTATTTGTAAAAAGTACGGCAGCCCCCAGTGGGAATCGAACCCACGACCTCGGTTGGATTGATTGGGTTAAGCGGAGATGGCCGGACGATCTCGCAATCTTTTTACCCGACTGCGTAAAAGACAAAAATTCAAAATGAAATAACAAAAAATCCGACTGCTGAGCATTAACAACTAAGCAGGCCGGACCAAAATTCAATAATGTACCTAACTCATTGCGAGGTACCTTGGTTGGTCTCGCCTGCTTAGTAGTTAATGCCCAGCAGTCCGGTTCTTGGTTATTTCTTATTTCACTTTTTTTGCCCGGATAGGAGAGAATGGCTCAAAACAGAGAGGAGTGGACTTGGGAGGCCGTTGTCCAACAATGGGATCCGGCTAACTAAAAAAAAAAGGTTTCTGAGGTGTTCACATACCTCAGCGCTTGAAATTATTAAGCCCATACTCTCTCTCTCTCTGAGAGAAGGCATGTGCCCTGCAGTGGAACGTAAATAGGCTAAAAAAAATTTGTTCGGTAAATGTTGTACGAAGTACAAATACAAAGACACCACTATGAAAAAGAGAGACGGCTAGCTCGTGCAAATGGATTATGGATATTTTTATCACACCTGCTCTGAAAATACATACTAATTATACCAATTAGAGGGAAGAAACGCCTTTATCCCGCCCTTCAAATCCTTTCATCCCAAGGTATGGAAGTTTGTATGAAAATCCTTCCGACCCAAGGGTGGGAAGTATGTATGAAATTCCATTAAATACCCGGTTTTTTTTTTTAATTTGTCAGCAGTCATACTGCAAAGAGACTTTAACTGTCTACTAATTAAATTTCAAGTAAATTGTTACTGGCCACATACAGTTTTTTTTTTACCAGTTACCAACCTCCTTGGTGCATACAGAAAATTAAAAACGAAATTATTTATAATAGCTGCACTTTTAATAATTGTACTTTTAACTAAATATAAACATTTATATGCATTTATGTCTATAATTTTCCTCGTAGGTGTAATAAAAAGCACTATACATACCTCAGGATAAAGTACAGTTCCATACCTCAAATGGTTTGCGCCCCTCGCAAGCTCGTGGCGCAAATGCCATAATCTCGATATGGAACTGTCACTTTCTTCCCTCTGAAGTAATGTACTATTTATTGTACATTACCTACAAGACAAGTGATTGTTTTGTGTGGAAGTTATTAATTTATTACTGGCTGAACTTTTAGCTACCATCAATTTATTCAGTTACTGTATAGCTACCACTCAAAGATTCCATTATTTTTTAGAAGCGTGACGAAATAATTTGGTTGTATTATCGTCATCAGCCATTTGACGCCCACTGCAGGACATAGGCCTCCTTCGTGGTTTTCATAACCATGAGGGGGTTTTGCCATAATTCGCCACGCTTGGCAGGCGGGTTGGCGATCGCAGTATGCGGTTGGAATCTCGGGAAGACGCTGCTGCCCGTCTCCTGGTAATTGATTTCCTTAGTCGCCTTCTACGACATCCACGGAAGAAAATGGAGTGACGCTATTCGTAATCCGGCACCACTTTGTATTGTATACCATAATAATGCCCGGCACAAACATGACCAAATGACTTTCACAACCCATAGACAAATGTCGATGCCTTAGAATTCTATGGGCTGCAGTTTAAACAAAGATTAAAAAAAAAATCTTAAATACCCATCGCAAACTCACCCCGAGTACGTACGCGGATTCTTGGTCAAGTTATGTTCCGAGCATAGTATTTACATACATCTTCGGTAGGTTTGAATGATCAGCCTCTGATACGTACCTGAAAACAAGAATGCCACGATTATAAAGTGATTCTGGGTCATCTATATGGGGCACAGTAACGCTGACTAGACACAATCAACACATGTGCGCCAGGATTGGTGACATTTGCATGATTAAATTATTTTAAAATGATTTTGCGGGTGGTGGTAGCCTAGTGGGTAGAACATTGAACTCGGAAGCGAGAGACCCAGGTTCGATTCCCAGTGCGGGCATGTACCTATGACTTTGTTTTCTACGTTGTGTACATTTGAAGATATAGTAGCAATACCACTCGCTGTCAAGGAAAGCATCGTGAGGAAACCCGAGTGACTGAGCTATTCGCATACCTCAGCGGTGGGCACGCGAGGTGATTAAGCCCATACGCTCTCTCTGAGAGAAGGCCTGTGCTGCTTATGTAGGTACCTATGCTATGTAAGATGATTTTGGTTTTAAGCTGAAACGCGAGGCAGAGGTAAACAAAAGGCCATTTACAGTTTCGGACCACATAAGAACGTTACGTCGGGTATGAATAGATGAAACCGTCCAAACACGCAAAATAGCTTTACCAGTATGTAGTCGAGTTGAGGAAACCAAAATCGCCACCAATACCAATACGTCTGCTATGCTGTCTCGCTCCCACAGTCTAACATTTTTAATTAATGTAAAAAATGTCTATATATTTGACTAAAACATGAGATAGACTGCGAAATTTTCTGTGTAATTTCCATTTTATGTACAAAAAGTGTTCTCTATCTATCTATCTATCTATAAATATTTTGTTTACAAAAGTAGGAAAACATTCATGCACAGTCCAGAGACACGAAGACAATACGGACATTTTTTCTCCGTATGTTAACAATACTGACAAGCGGTTTGTTTACATCACGGGAAATCGTGTCCGGAATAAAGTATAAATAATATTATCCTTAATGAAGTGTAGATATTTTATAATATGTAGTATATGTCGCTATTGGAGCAAGGTTAGGTCCTTGCTGATGAGGTTAGGTTACTCGTGAAATGATCACTCAGCCTAATCGACGAGTTCACGGATTAGTTTCATTAAATGTCTTTTATTACCTAGCTATGAAGTCAGCTGATCGTAATTTTGAGACTGCCCGATTTAAGCTCGCGAAATTTCCGTGGCTGGCGGGAAGAAGTTGATAGGACGACATATCAACTTCTGCAGAACCTTATATATCAAAATTCGGCAACTTTTCACAAATTTACAATTTTGCTACATTGATGATGATGATTCTTTCCGACCGGGTTCAGCCACGGCGAGTGATACGTCAATCGTGTGCTCTCTTATGGCTGACCTAGCCTATCTTGGCTTTAAAGGTGCGGTTGCACCGACTACAAGTAAGTTTCCCGTTTGAGTAGTGGTATAGTATGGCAGCTGGTGGTCTACATCTGATTTCGTCACGTCTGACGTCAAGAGCTCTTCGTTTGGCCTCGAAATCAAAGACGCCAGTTTCAACTATACGGCGCCACAAGGCTCGGTCTTCTGCCTTCTCTTCCCATGTCGAGTGGTCAATTTCGCATCGGTTCATGTGGCGTTTCTGCACGTCCTTGAACCTAAGGAACTGCCCGCCTTTCTGCTACATTAATCAATCAATCAGTCCGTACTCGTCCACTGCTGGACACAGGCCTACCCCAAGGCGCGCCACCTCTTTCTGTCTACGGCCACCCTCATCCAGCCGCCAGCAGTCTGCTTCATTTGGTCGGTCCAGCGAGCTGGTGGTCTGCTACATGGTTTAAATAATTTCAAAGACGCGAAAACACAACTACGGTTGTAATTTAAATTAGTTAAATACATTTGAAATGTAACTTCTGTGAAAACGTGAAAAACTAATGTGAAAACTTTAAAATCGACGCGCTGAAAATGTGTAATTTTTGACTGCCTCGTTGGGCTAGCGGTAGCCTGATTACCATGCCAGGTCGTGACTACGATTCCCATTTGGGTACAGATGGCCTCAGTCTGGGTGTACTTCCATGTTTGTTTGTTTCTTCGTTTGTTTGTTTGTAGCACAGGGTATCCTACTTCATCCTGCTTCGCAAGACACGTTAAGCTGTTGGTGCCGGCTGCCGTCGATAGATGGCAGTCGTTAAGCCAAGTCAGAGGCCTTAGGGCGGCTTGACAACTTCTGACAGTAGACGAGCCACTAGTCTACAAGCCTCCACCAATCCGGACTTGGCCCCCGTGGTGGAGTATGGCCTATACCTTCCTCAGGGAAGAGACCCGTGCCCCTCGGTGGGGACATAATGGGTTGATGATGATGATGATGTATCCTACTTAGGGACTAGGTCAAGTGATTGTATTGTGTGGAAGTTCTAATTTACACGGATAAGATAAGATAAGAATATTTTTTATTGTACACCGGAAAAAACAACAAATACAAAATACAGCCACGGATTGTACCTATAGATATATATTTACTTAGAATTTTTATAAAAACACATACATAAAAATAAGAATATTCTTAATTGCATACCGGAAAACAACACAGAAGCAATTTCCTTGAACATCAGCATTTTTCTTTGGCCAGAGCACATAGAATTTGCGTTAATGTTATTTATTATTAACAAAAGTAACTAAAGCGATGACAGGCTGTCAGTTGTACCTACCTAGTGTGGATTGATTGGTTAGTGGTTAAGTATTTCCTGAGCTATCATTGGGGTTACCGTTTTAGGTAGGTATTGGCCGATTATTACGTTAGTCACCCATTGCAAGGTTTAGTATGGTCAGCGAAAAACTTATTAATAAATCCACTGGACTGACTGCTAAAAATAATAGCCAAGATCTATTGGCTGATAGCATATTAGATAAAAATAATAGCAAGACTGCGCGGGCAAGGCAGCACCTACAGGTATTACTATCTCTCAGTCTTAGAGACCCATTTAAAGGCTCTAGAAATGAAAACTCCATCACTATCATATTTTACAAAAAAAATGCTACCTAGCGTCGTCAAACTTTTAATTTGAGAACTTTTTGGTGAAAATCAAAAGTTTGGGCAAACTGACTTAAAAACGAAACTACGTTTTCATGCAATATTGGCGCCCTTTATTCCCTTTATTTATTCGGCAACAGTTGCGAAGTATCGGGAACTGAAATAAATTTAAAATATTAGTAAGAATGCATACATACACACAGAGCGAGACACGCGAGAAAACTTGAACATGCTTTGCATTTCGCAGTCGGTTAGAAGGTTGCTCGATTGTCATAAGAGTTAATATACAGCAAAGGGAGAATTTCCGCTTTTAGCTAACAGTATCTTCTATTTAGGTACCTAGAGTGCAGTATCTTCATAATTAACCTCATTGGTTGTTACAAAGTTCGGTTTTTCCCTATTGGTCAACTAAATGATAGCCCAAGTCAGTTATAAAATATTGTTTACGTAAAAATTCTGCGGCTTTACCGAAGTGGGTAAATACTGCCTCTGTTTCTATTAGCTATAACTATTTATGACTATTCTACGACCATGTTCTTCTCTAGTTCATTTGCTACACTCAGCAACTTCCTCTTTTTGAAAAATATTCACTCTAACGCTAACGTGATAGGAGCCACAGTACCCCTCTAAGTATTGAAGTATTCTGAAATGTACAACCGCCCTAGGGTAGTCAAGTATCAGCAAGTCTTCCGGCTCAGCCTCGCACTTTACCTACTGGAGCGTCCTTAGGTCATCGGCTCTTGAAGATAGCTTCTCTAGCGCTTTAAAAACCTACTTAAAATTAAAAAGAAAATATTATTTAGTCCGAAACCAATAAAGAAAAAAAATCTTAGTAAAAGAAACTACGTGAGAAAAAATGCGTCTTACAGCGCTACAAACTTATCTGACCCGGTGGCGAAAACAGGAACTAAAGTCGCCATCTTGAATATGTCACTCTGTGAATGTCTGTGTGTCATTGTAAAGCTGAGAGCGACGTCGTGGTATTTTTTCCTTGTTTGGTGATAAAAGTGTCAGAAATAATGCCGAAAGCTTTGCGAAGTGACGCGAGAAACATTATTTTAAAAGTGTTGGCCTTTATGGAGGAAGAAAAACGTCTCCAAGCCCCAATAATACCATTTCAAAAACTGTATGATCGAGTAGCGGCTGCCACAGGTTAGTGTTGCCAGATATTGTAATATGAACTTCCCTGAACCCTATTGTTAATTTTTATTTTTTATTATAGAATTTAAGTATGATTTATTTTACAGGTGTTGGTGAGCGCTTCGTGCGTAAATTACTTAAAGACAAAGAACAGGCTGATGCAAAGGGAACTAAAATTTCTACTCCCGGGAAAAAACGGCTAAGATTGAAGGGGAAGATTGAAGTTGACGAATTTGACTTGGGTGTCATAAGACGAAAAATTCATGAGTTTTACTCCATGAAGAAAGAAATACCCACTCTTCAAAAACTGCTCCTTGTTTTACAACAAGAAATTGACTTCAAAGGAAGCCGAGAAACGCTCAGAAAAATATTGAGAAAAATTGGTTTTCGGTACAAGAAAACTCAATCAAACAGAAAAGTTCTCATTGAACGCAATGACATAAGTGCTTGGAGAGCAAATTACCTCCAAAAAATTAAGAAGAACGAACTTGGCGAACAAAAACCAATCGTATATTTGGACGAGACATATATTCATTCTTCGCACACTGTCGCACGCACATGGCAGAGTGATGACATGGATGGTGTTTTGAACCCCGTTTCTAAAGGTAGCAGATGGATAATTGTTCATGCTGGAGGAGAAAAAGGATTTGTACCTAACGCTTTACTGACATTTAAATCAAATACAAAAAGTGGTGATTATCACGATGAGATGAATAATGCGAACTTTAAAAAGTGGGTAACCGAAAAACTTCTTCCCAATTTACACGAAGATACAATTATTGTGATGGACAATGCCCCCTATCACAGCATTTGCATAAACAAATGCCCTAATTTAAACACAAAAAAAGGTGACATGCAAAAATGGCTCACTGAAAACAATGTAGAATATAATGAGGGTTTTACAAAACCTCAGCTATATGAATTAATAAAGAGGCACAAACCTGAACCAGAGTACGAAATTGATAATTTGCTTAAAAATCACGGACACACTATTCTTAGATTGCCACCATATCACTGTGATCTGAACCCCATAGAAATGATTTGGAGTTCCATGAAACGTCATGTTGCCGACCACAATATTGGAAAAAGTGATTCAGAAATGCCGCAATTAATCTCAAATGGATTTAATGCAATATCGGCAGAAGAATGGCAAAAGCATTGTGGACATGTGAAAAAAATTGAAAACGAATATATAGATAAAGATGGTTATTTAGATGAACCGTTCATCATTACTTTGAACAATGACAGTGAAAGTGAAAGTAGCGATTCTGAGGATGATGAAATTGATGAAACAGGTGACTTGGGTTTGGGAATATCTGGAATTAAACCATTAAATTGTTTACTTGATCACAGTTATAATATTAAAATATAATTGGTAATTTTTTTGTGTTAATTTTTTTATTCATGCTTAAAAACTTCAAACTTCCTATAAAGATTTCCTTAAAACACTTCCTTTAAAGATTTCCTTACAGGTGGTTTATATAATATGTATTTACGTATTTTCCTTGAAAAGTCTCCACTACATAATATTTTTATCAACGTTAATCAAGTTTTTTAAGGAACCGGACCGAACTAATTGTAGGTACCCTAAAAATCGCCAACTTTCAATTGACGGCAACACTGGGTTCGACTCTAGCGACGCCGTCACCGGGTCAGATAAGTTTGTGGGCCTGTACAATCATTCAAATATAGATCCTGTCAAATTCGAATAGAATCAAGACATCAAAAAAAGAACAAAAGAAAACTTTAGGGCTTCGAGCGTTTTCCAGCCAGTCCCTTTGAAAGAAAACTCGAAAAAACGAGAAAGAAGGTTTAAGCGCCTTTTTCTCGTTTTTCCGTGCCAAAAAGGCGAAAGGCGCATCACGGAAACAAGTTAGATATAAAACCGTTTGGAGGCCGTTATCTAACCGTAAAAAACCTACGTAGCCGCCCACCGAGCTTCGCTTACGGTATTTCGATCGTGCGACAAAGATAGATGGCCATTCTAGCGCTGAAATGAAAGGGACAGCTATATTGTTATTTGTACACCGTTTGATTATGTTATTATAATCTATGACGAGGTTGTTTACTTGCCCTAAATAATGCGATTTATTATAGCCCGGTTACTATAGAAAATGGTGGTCGGAATTTATACAGCAGATTGGTGTTGTAAAACAGGTAATAAATACCCATAAAATCAAGGCTGTATTCAATGATTTTAATTGATTTTCAACATGAATCACAGTGTAGCATTGGCGTCAAGTTTTCCTTTTCAAATTGGAAATGTCTTCTGTGTTTCTAAGTCTAACCTCCAGTTTCTCGTACGCCAATAATCTGTTAATCCACTGTCAACAGTAGCAGTTTTTTTCTAGTATGCACTTTGACCAACCGAGAGCCGTTAAGAGTAGATTAACAGATTTTTAGTGTACGTATGAGAAACCGGTGGTAACATTATAAAGAAGCAATTTTTGCATCATTTAAATCGCTTTTTGATGACTTCATTGTTAATAACGGCGGCTGGCACGACCGCTTTTTACGAAAATTATAACAAATTGTAGGTTATTGTATTGGACGCCAGTTTAGGGTACTTTTTATCTTGCCCTATTAGCAGGTTTTGCAGCACAAAAATTTACTAAGTAAGTATATATTGGTGATTCCAAATAATGATAGTAGCAACAAAAATAAGACATCTTGGGAGGGGAAACTTCCATAGACAATAATAGATTAAGTTTGTTTTCGATGCACACAGATTAGCTCAATAAGTAAGTTTTCATTGCATATATTCCAATAGAAATAATGGACGCCATATTTTGAAACATTAAATTCGAGCGACTCACGCTACCAATGATTTTCGAAGCAAACAAAAAAAATAGATATATGTAGGTGATGCGAAGTTCACGGGGTCATCTAGTACAACATAACAATAAATAAATAAGTAATACAATAAATACATACAGTTCCTACTTTACCAATGATATTGTGATGTAGGTATGCACACGAATTAATACTACTTATAATAAAAGCGGCCGCTTTTATTACAATGATAACAAATCCGCAAAACTTTTTTTTTATTTCCTTATTTGTCCCCCGACAAGTACCCTAACTTAAAAAAAAAATTTACTCTGCACATCTGTGTTTGGCTCACAGGATTACACCATCCTACCAAATTTCACCTGATTTGGTCCTGTAGACTCGGAGCAAATTGGCTGCGACAGACGGACGGACAGACAGACGCACGATCCTATAAGGGTTCCGTCTTTTTTGTACGGTGTACTGAAGATTTAGGCAGTGACCAATGTGCGACGCCATTTGCGCTTAGATTAGAATTATTTATTCTATCTACACACCTTACTTTAACGAAGGCTTCAAACAGCCTCACTCTAGGTTTCTTCGAGCACAATATCTAAAAGCAATCAGAGCGTGTGACGTCAAGTTCTCAGTATAGCGACACTACAGAAACAGTTTGTTCTAAACACACTTTTATATCGCAGGCGATAAGGTTCTCGGGCCTTGAATAGAGTTGGCAGCACATCAACCTTTATAGGCGTGCACTCTACTAAGTTATGTTACATGAGATTTTTCAACAGAAGTCTATTTTATCTATTTAGATGATAAATCTGTATAAACTGTACATATAATCGTAGAACAAATTCGGGTTAGTCACACTATTCATAACCAAAGAAGGACTGGACCGATTTTTGGGGTACCGTAGTCCGACAAGGAACCCTTATAGTTTCGCCATGTCCGTCTGTCTTTCTGTCTGTACGTCCGCGGCCTAGCGCAAAGACCGGTGGTACTATAAAGGTGTAATTTGTTGTGTGTATACATGTTTATCACGCCGACAAAGTTAAACAATAAAATCATCATAATCATCATCATCATCAGCCAATTGACGCCCACTGCAGGACATCGGCCTCCTTCGTAACCATGAGGGGTTTTGCCATAATCGCCACGCTTGGCAGGCGGGTCGGCGATCGCAGTATGCGGTTGGAATCTCAGGAAGACGCTGCTGCCCGTCTCCTGGTAATTGATTTCCTTAGTCGCCTTCTGTGACATCCACGGAAGGACATGGAGTGACGCTATTCGTAATCCGGCACCACTTTGTATTGTATACCTATCTTCATCCGGCGCCACACAGAAGGAACAATCGTTGGATTGGTCGTTGAAATATATTGTGGGTGTAGGAAGACCATTATTTGATTTAAGGTTCCGTTGGCGAAATATTAAGCTTTCAAGCGCAAATTTTTGTCCTAGTAGGATGTCCCCCCCCCTCTCCTGACTAAACGGTCGATTGTAGAAACGTGAAAAAATTCAGGGTAGTAGCACATATAATGAAATTTAAAGGAAAAGCATCACGGCTAAGTAAGCTTTACTAGTTAACGAGTAATAGGCAACCAACTCATAAAAGTAAAATTTTGTACAAAATCCATTGAAAATGACTTCGATGAAGTCGTTAAAGCAAGTCTTCTGTAAAGCAGAAAAAAACCCTTTTTCTACGGAACCGTACATTACGCGTGGCCCGACATACACTTTTTTATTCGTAGCGTACTACATCAAAAACACAGAAATACACCCGGACTGACGTCACTGAGGTTCCGTGTGGCGCCGGATTAAGAATAACGTCACTCCATTTCCTTCCGTGGATGTCGTAGAAGGCGACTAAGGAAATCAAGTACCAGGAGCAGCGTCTTCCTGAGAATCCAACCGCATACTGCGATCGCCAACCCGCCTGCCAAGCGTGGCGATTATGGCAAAACCCTTCATGGTTATGAAAACCACGAAGGAGGCCTATGTCCTGCAGTGGGCGTCAAATGGCTGATGATGATGATGAGGTCATTTGTAAAAATCAAGTCCGGTGGCCTCCAGTGCAATCGAACCCATGAACTCAGTAGCATGTTAACCGCTAGTTTAACTAGGTAGATTATTAATTTGTTCCATTAATTTAGTGAACAATATTTTTGTCCTTAATCACTTCTTAAATAAACCCGTTACGAATCCATTATAAGAAATGACACGCTCGCTCCTATCAAACACAATTTTTCTATGCCAATTAGCCCTGTGCCTAGTACTGCCTACCTATAAAAAAGTCAGACCCGGACACTTCGGGAAAATAATTTTTATATTTTAAAATAAAATACTTCTTTTTAACATTTTATACCATTGAGGAAAAAACCATAATATAATAACGTATGGAAATCTCATCATCTCATCATCAACCCATTATGTCCCCACCGAGGGGCACGGGGTCTCTTCCCTGAGGATGGTATAGGCCATACTCCACCACGGGGGCCAAGTCCGGATTGGTGGAGGCTTGTAGACTAGTGGCTCGTCTACTGTCAGAAGTTGTCAAGCCGCCCTAAGGCCTCTGACTTGGCTTAACGACTGCCATCTATCGACGGCAGCCGGCACCAACAGCTTAACGTGCCTTGCGAAGCACGGAACCGCTCGGAAATATGCCACTAGCGTTAGGCATAGACGGCGACCCATCCATGCACTGAACGCGCCCTGTGTATGGAAATAATGGTGATAAATAAAAGTATTCTCCGAACCCGGAGAATCATGATGTTGTCCCGGAGCTCGGACGTGAACCATTCAAACCCGTACACTCCGGGTCAAACCTGTAGACGGTGGCAGTCCTATGTATGCCACACACACAACTACAGAAGATGGACATCGAAGTGGAGACCGGCCTAGAAGACTTTGGAGAGATGATCTCGACCAATATCTGCCGGTGTGGTCTGAGATGGTCCAGGGCCAAAATCTCTGGACTGAAGTGGAGGGAGGGGGGGGGGGGTCTTTGCCCAGCAAAGGCGACACAAATATACAAATACGGGACACAATTAATATAGAGGCTACGTTAAAACCGGACAAGTGCGAGTCGGACTCGCCTACCGAGGCTTCTGTACCAATTTGTAGGCACATAGGTATATTATAAATAGTTTAGGAATCGAGTTTCGCAGTTTTTTCCGAGCTTTTACCGAACTTCAAACACTATTTTATATGATTTAATTACAAATGTATAGTTTCAGATTTTTCCCTGTACTTGCAGTATAAGACAATATTACTTGCCAAATTTTGTAGTTCTAGGTCAACGGAAAGTACCCTACAAATTTTAATTTCCTTGAGTGTCGAAATATACGTTTTTGTGGCATAAACGGCCGTATCTATTTTTTCGTTAACTTAGAAGTTTAATTTTTCACAGCTTTAAGGGACTGTAGACCTGAGTGTATGTATGGTTTTAATTTTAACTCGATACCTCCCTCCACGCGTTCCGAGTTACAGGGTCTTGTTGACCGACAGACGGACGGACAACGAAGTGATTCTACAAGGGTTCCGTTTTTCCATTTGAGGTAAAAGTTTGTCAGGATCGTGGCGTGGCAAATCTTGGTCTCTGCCTCCGGGATACAGGCGTGGGTTTATGTATGTAACTAGTGCCAAAATTTGATAGTGTTACAGAATTGTGGGCTATTGTAGCATATCAATTTCTTTTTATACCATAAGTGTAGTAGGTACAAAAGCTTCAGTGAGATAATCTGGGGGCCGAAATTACGTTATAATATTCATAATTTTTTGTTATAGAGCATCCACTCAATCGGTAAGTGCGAGTCGGACTCGCCCACCGAATGCCCCGTACAAATTTGTAGGTATCGAGCTTTTCACGAACTTCAAGACAATGTTTTTTTTACTGACGGTCTTCTCAGAGGCAGTTTAAATTATAATATTTTATATGTACCTACTTATACCATAGACTATTTTATACAGAGTTTATCGAATGTTTTAAGGAATCGCGTTTTTTACGTAGACCGTTAATGTCACTTACAAATATTGCACATTCGAAAGTCGAAGCGAGTACGCGTTTCCGTAAATCCCCAGTGTCCTTGAAAGCCAGTGACTTGACTGGGCGTACGACGCGACCGGTTTGCTGCGCGCGCGCCACTGGGCTACCGACTAGTGCAGGGTCATTGGTGTTTGTCAGTCGTGTCAATGAGTGCGGCTAACACCCGGTTTCCCATAGTCTGTTAATCTACTCTTGATAGCTGTCACTTGTTTTTTTAGTACCTACTATGCGAGCCAACTAAGAATAGGACCGGACTTGCTGCTAACTTCACATGACGGCTGCCAAAATAGTACTAAATAGTACTCCCAGCAAAAAGAATCATTTGAACAAATATTATTTTGTCTATGGGTAGATACCTAACGAAAATAATTTTTCAATTAGTATTGGATTTAGTTAAATAGTTAATAATTTCTTCTTTGTACCTATGTATTTCTTGCATTCAGTAAATAAATTAATAGAATATAAAATAAAAAATTGTTCACGAAACACTATTACGCTAGTAATGGTCACCCCAACAAGTCACCATTTTCCTTTGCTTTGCAACAATTTGTTTTGTTAAGTTTGTGCTTTGCAATGATCTTTTAACTCATTATGAGTACAAAGAGAGGATTTGTGCTCCATCGCAGAGCTCGAGAAGTCGTGTACAATGTCACCAAATTTTTTTGCAAACCTTACACGTCGACAATGAAGTTGGCGAGGATGGCGGAACAAAATGGCGTCTTGACAGTTCTATTCTTATTTGGCACGCATAGTAAGTAGGCATGCACGTAAGAGAAACTGGGGGATAGAGTAAGCTAGTTATCTTAGCAGTGATTGATTAGATTAGATTACATTAATACTCTTTATTGCACACCATACATTATAAATATAATAAATATAAATATATCCTGATATTATAAACGCGAAAGTTTGTATGTATGGATGGATGTTTGTTAATCTTTCACGCAAAAACGGCTGAACGGATCCGGATGAAATTTTGCACAGAGATAGATTATAGTCTGGATTAGCACATAGGCTATTTTTTATCCCGGAAAAATATCAAAATTACCACGCGAACGAAGTCGCGGGCAACAGCTAGTTATAAATATATATGAAAAATCTTAAATATCTAAGTTACATAGTATACAACTGGCGGGGTTTTCGTTAAAAGCTATCTCTTCCAGACAACCTGACTGACTGATTGACTGATTATCTGGTCCTAAGCCCCTGTTTTCCGTTCGCTGATATAACTGTTAATCTACTGGTAACAGATGTCAGTTGGTCAAAGTGCATACGAAAACAAAACACTGATAGCTGTTAACACGTTCGGTCGAATTAATTACTGGAAAAATTCAAAATACAATGTTTGAGTAGCTGACGTTTAAAAATCTTTAAAATTTATAGATTATCTTGTCCTAAATCAAGGCGCTTTAATAATAAAGCTCATAAAGTTACGGGCAGAGTCGATATTTTTTTTAATCGCAACCGGCGCAGACGCCGATTTTTACAACGCCAATCGCAAGTTACTGTTTTTTTTTTATGTAGTCTACATACCTACTCCCAACTTAAGGGCACAGGCCTTCTCTCAGAGAGAGAATGGGCTTAATTACCACGCGTGCCCACTCAGGTGTGTGATGTGAACACCTCAAACACTCAGGTTTCCTCACGATGTTTTCCTTCACGTTAGCGAGTGGTATTGCTACATTCACTTCACAGAGGTACGTAACTTAAGGAGAAAAAAGTCATTGGTACGTGCCGGGATTCGAACCTACGACCTCCCGAATGAGGAGCCGGGCGTTCTACCGCTCTGCTAACACCGGTAGTTACCATTGTATCCACAACCATTGTATCATAGATAGTATGAGCTTTAGTTTTTAACGAAAAATAAGAGATATTTGATGCGAATTGGATTTTGAGATAATTGTCCAATATTCTGTTTCTCGTGCATGACGAAAGTCGCAAAAATGTACTTACACATATGTACATAAAGTACATATTATAATATCGGGTATTTACAGACTGCTAAATGTATAAACGAAGCCACAGACAGAACTGATAAGGGCTGATACCGTTATCAAGTCAAGTGCATTGCAGTTTTGATACCGAAAACTATTGCAAAATGCACACAGTAATAAATTGTGTACAGCTGAGTAGGGGAACCATACGCGGTGATTTTAGGCCTAATTTTGCGCACCTGTCGATATCCGGACGTCTATGATAGCAATTAGAGTGGAATTTGACAGTTAGACTATTGGAGTCGTTCAGTATTTGGTTTCATATTTGCGGAGTGCACCAGGCTTTGTTCATTTAGCAATTTACTATTTTTGTAGGTTGCAAAAAAAGGTGAAAAAAAAGACGAAATGTGCGCAGAGAAGATACATAAGTAAATGCATCAGCAATTTTCAACCGAAAAGAAATAAATACCTACCCACGTGTTTATTCACACAACCATTGTAGGTAGATAGTGAAATAGGAATAAAGCATGCTCTATTCGACTAAGATTGCTATTCTTTGTTGGGCCATCTACCAAAACGATTCCTGAAAAGTGTCAGTCAGTTCGAGTGTAAGATAAAACCCATGGTCACTTCTCAGATTAGATAAACTGCATAATAAAGCGGTATGTATTCCGATAACAGGCGGGTGACAAGTTTGTGTAATGCGATTTTATTTTACATCACTAATACGCATGTAATCACTATACATATACAGGCATATTGCTATACATAATTATATAAAATGCGTGAATCCGGAAACAATTCGGTAAGAGTCTGTCATTTACAACACCAACGTTTCACGTCAAAAAAATCAAAAGTCGTACTTTTGATTTTTTTTGGCGTGAAACGTCTTTCAGCTCGTATATTAACCCTAGACACCTAACCTTCTCACATACCCCATAATACCTAACCATTTGTCAACTCGACGAGCATTTTTTGAAGCGTTAAGTTTTAAATAAAACTTTTTTTCTTCTGGTGCTTTTATTGCACTGAGGTTTCAGGCATATTATATATTTTGTAATAAAATAATTTGTTGGTCTTTAAAATGGTCTTTAAAATGGCACGCGATTCTACAGATCAAAACCGACCTTCTTATAAAAAAAATATTTAAAACATTAATTTAAAATCTAGTTGTTCATTTTAAGGGAAAACTTAAACTGTACATTAGAGAAAAAAATGTTTTTTCACCTCACTAGCTCGTAAAAGCTCTGTTTATCATTCGAAATCTGCGTGGAAAATCGCACTTTATCCGCTAGCGTGGAAAGTGTTTTTAAAATTCGAATATTTTTATTCAATAAAGTTTTCGTACAATAAATTACATATATATAGAACCTCATTGGTTTCGTAATAGTTTATATTCTCTGCAGCCAGTCCATTGATGATTGAAATGCAAATACTTATTTCATGTCATGCGCCAGCCTCATTTAAAGAATCGCACTGGCCGGCAAGAAAATTTGATTTAAAAAAAACTTTAAAATTTTCTTCTCTTTATTGAATTCACTTTACTTCCATTATTTTGGTTTGTTTTTTGATAAAATCGAAAGAAATCATAAAATATGAGCGAAGCTAGCAGCGGCGAATTTAATATTTATTGAAACAGTTTTTCTTGCACCTAACATTTTCCTCGCTTTAGTGAGGTGAAAAGTTGTGTGTTGCGCTCGGCAGCAAAGTTATTTAGCGTCTCGTACCTTTGAAACCCTCGCTACGCTCAGGATTCTATATTTGAACCACTCGCTTCGCTCGTGGCTCAATCCTAGAATCCTTCGCTTGCTCAGGTTTCAATACAAGGTACTCGCGCCAAAAATTAACTTTGCAGCCTTGCATAACAAATAACTATTTTCGCCCACTCAGTATAAAAATAACTAACCATAAATTGGGATATTGTAACGAGTTGACAAGAAAATTTGTCTCATTGTACATTCAGCCGCAACTTAACTGAGTATAGTCGACAGCAATCAACCTTTGCATTTGCTCTAATCATACGCTGCTCCTTACGTGTAGCATGCTGTCTCGCGCTCACAATTTTACATTTTTAATTATTGTGATAAAATGAGTTAACTTTTGATAAATGTGCTCAAAGCACATATTTAACAAAGAAAAGTTGTTTCTAAAATTATAAATTTCGGAATCAAAATATCTCAATCAAAAACTTAGTACAGTATAAGAAAAAATATGCCATGAATATCGGCAATTTAATTCGGGCAGTATATTTTTTATTTTGATCTTATTTTATATTTTTTTCTTAAAGCAAAAGTAATTTCTAGAGACTAATTTCATTTTTTCAGCGATTTGTTAAGTTTATTATTATAAATTATTTATTTAAAATATTTGAAAGGGTGACGTCATATTTTTCGAGTGCACACGCCGAAACGTCGCGCAAACTGTCACACTTTGTTTCTGTGATTTGCTGTCACAGACGTTTTTTTCACAGACAAGGAAATGATATGCATATGACAGTTATGACAGCAAGTCCTTTTTTTAAGTAACGTAGTGTTGCCATATGTTATGTTTATTTTAAAATGTGACGTCATCAGAAGGTCAAATGAAGGTTATTGTTTTTTGGCTAAAATAACGCTCATCTTCCTTAATATTTATCTTAAATATAGAAAATATGGTTACTTAGATGTTAATCTCGAAATGGTTTTTGATTCAGCCCTCAAGAAAAAAAATAGTCTTTGCGAATTATCCACCAAACCCTCAGACCACATTTATCACAAGTATACCTACATATTTTATTACAATCACGAAAAAAAATTAATTGTGCGAGCGAGACAGCATGCTACACGTAAGAACGGTTTTAAAAGTAGATTAACAGATTATTGGTTTTTAGGGTTCCGTACCCGAAGGGTGCCAAAGGAGTCTTTGTCTAATGTTGTATAGATAATGGTATGCGAGTCCGACTAGCACTTGGCCGGTTTTGTTAGGAGAGATCTGGTTGTCTGCAATACAGGTCGCCATAGCGTAGGTAACTAATGACAATATTTTATTGGAAAAAATAGTTCCTTATGTTGTAACACGATACACGTAAAAAAAAATTGTGCAAATAAATCATTTCATTTTTTCATTTTCATTTTAATCAGTAAAATTTAATTAACACAATTCCCGACTTTATTTTACCTAATAAATAATCGCAATTAGACCCGTTTAATATATAATTAGTTTGTTAGTGTACCAGAAATAGGGGGTTAGTTGACTACCCCTACACCGCTTTCTTCCTAAGAGCCACTCAGATCTCATTTCTTTATCCAATCGATCGATTCTTAGAGAAAGAAGTCACTTGCAAAACAAAGCCCTGAACTAGACGCCAAAGAAAAAGTCCCAATTACGTTACCCCCCAGCACCCCATTTTGCCCCCCGTCTCCCCCTCTGTTACCCACACCACCCCGTTATCCCCAAAGAGTTTTATTGCACTGTCCAAAGGAAGCAATTTCGTTGGTCCGACTTTTAGTTTTTAGAGTCGAGTTTAGACTGTCCTTAGGATTGTGAGGGCAGTGGCATGAGAAGTGTACAGTGTGTTGGTGTAAGGATGTGAATGTTTTGGTGCGAACACGTCACTTGTAGATACCGCCATGTGAAATGTTCGAAGTGAAGTGGCTGGTGACATGTATTTTGAAATTTTTATGCATTACGTTGTATATAATTTTTATAAAATACATTTCACATTACCATTGAAATACTATGAACATGATTAAAAAATATATTATGTACTTACTTGACGCAGAAAATTTAGATGAGAAATGGTGAGCATTGTAATTGCAATTTCAATAAATTGAATAACCTCCACACAACACAATCACTTGTCATAATCTCCAACTAGGAAACCCTGTGTCAGGTATCGAAGTATTGGAAAACCAGAAATATGGTGAGTAGTAGTGTGAGCAGCAGCTGCAATGGCAGTGCAAGTGGCGTGGTCTAAACGCGGTCAGTTTTTAAGAAAGTTAATTTTGCTGCGCTCTCTCCTTGCGAAGTTTTTCGTTAGTTTCCTCCGTTTTTTTCTTCTAGCTTAGTTTTTAGGGTTCTGCATCCGAAACCCTATTACTATGCCTAAGACGTCCAGTCTTTATTTCTTACCTATAAAGGGCTTTATAATAAGTACCAAGTTCTCACAGATTATACCTACATTAGAAAATGATTAATGCCCGGTTCCTATATTCAAGAACGACTCGTTTTGCTTACGGATGGTTAAAATGTCTACTCAAGTATTCCTCTTAAAATCGGTTTCAAATAACGTGCCGTACGATAAATGTATGGAGATAACAATTTGTAAAGTTCGTAAAGATTTTTCAAATATCAACCAGCTATTCAAGTTACGGGACGCTTAGGATAAGTTACCGATTACTAATAACGATTCGTTAAATATAGGAACCGGGCATAAGTCCACGCAGTTCTGACGGACTGCCCGAAAAATAGTACAAAAAATAAAAAAATACAAATTATCCTACAATTTTTAGAACCAGGACTATAAAACTACTTTATACTTTATAAACTTTTTTAGGGTGTTTTTGATTTTTCTCTATCGTAAAAACTAAGTAATAGATACAAGTGTCAAGCTTGGTGTGTATATAGCACAGCCCCTAAAGTATAACAACAAATAAAAAAACAGGTGAAGTGTGAGTCGGTCTCGCCCACCGAGGGTTCCGTACAAATTTGAAGGCACTTACATATTATACATAGTTCAGTAATCGAGGCTCCAAGCTTTTTCCGAGCTTTTCCCGAACTTCGAAGACTAATTTTTCTATCTGGAATTTAATTACAGTTTTCAGATTTTTCCCTGTATTGTAGCATAAACGATATTACTTGCAAAATTTCATACTTCTAGGTCAACGGAAAGTACCCTATAAATTTTGATTCCCTTAATTGAAATATACGTTTTTGCGGCATAAACGACCGTATCTTTTTTTACGTTAACTTTGACGTTTGATTTTTTTACAGCTTCAAGGGACTACCTGAATATATGGTTTTAATTATGATTCAAATCATGTATTTTTACATTACAACACAAGCGTTTTCTTGAGTGCAATAAAGAATATTCTTGTCTGTCCTCCACCGTGAAACATCATCGTGATCATCATCGTACATACCTCAGCGCTTGAAATCGCCAATCCGCGGGGGGCACGCGTGGTGATTAAGCCCACACTTTCTCTTTGAGAAACCTGACCCCTACAGTGAGACGTAATCAGGGTCGGCGGGTTAAATCACATAATAAGTGAAATTGTCATAAAATTAAAAGAAAGAAAAGAATAGAAAAAACAAAACAAAAACATCTATTGCGACAAATTAACACATCACAAGAAAAAAAGGCGTAACAAGTAACATACATACGCGTAATTATTATTGTTTTATACAACATAAGTAAATAGTAGCTTGCTTAATTTTTGTAAAAAAACATGTAGGTATGATCAATCCGTTATTTTATAACAGCTCTCCGTTAATGTAATAAAGATAATAAAAATGTTACAGAATAATTTTACAATAGGTTGTTTTCACTGCCACAAAAATTTGTGTTTTGAATTTATGTGCTTTAGATCGCTGACCCCAGGCACAGGCTGCGTTACTCCTACTAACGTTATAAATGTGAAAGTTTGTGAAGATGTTTGGATGTTTGTTACTCAATCACGCAATAACGGCTGAACGGATTTAGATTAGGTACTGAGATAGTTTGAGTCCCGGGATACGTTTCATCCCGAAAATTACTCATTCCATGCGGGCGAAGTCGCGGCTAACAGCTAGTACTATTATATTTTAATCTTATCTAACGCAAATGGTGGTACGAAACCCTCGTTGGGCGTGTCCGACTCGCGCTCGGCCGATTTTTCCAACTTAAGTTTTGGCCGTGTTAAGGCAGACAAATTACTTTTTTCCGATTCTAAGGTGGTTTGTTCTCAATCGTGTTAAAGTTAAAAGAGTCAGTAGGAAAGAGATAAAATTATAACAGTGTTGATTAGAAAAACGCGATTCATATAAAACACTTCTGAAATGCAGTTTGGAGACACCGTGTTAAAGTATTTCCTTTTACTACAGACTATTTTAACGGCATTTAAGGAAACCTATATTTAGTAGTGTAATGCTCTATTTATTAAAACCCAGATTAAAGGGCAAACATTACTTTTTATTATAATCTTTTTCATCAGCTCCCTAGCCTAGCTGGGGATCGACTGACATCTAAAACAAAACGTAACGATTCCCTTCAAAATATTCAAAATAAGACTAGAAGGCTCTGCCAGCCAGCTACTATAAAGAGGAAGTAGCTACATATTTAAAAAACTATCTCTAAAAAGTTTACTACGGAGTAAGTAATCAACACCGTCGCCGCCGTTCAATTACATTTCACGAGTTTGGTATCATTTTTATGCCAAAGTAGGTACGAACTAGTACATTAACCTTTGCACTCTACTCCGTTACATTACGGATGACTTTACAACCAAAATTTATGCGCTGTCGACTGTACGTACTTTCATATGTAGCAATAATGGAACGAATGAGATGTCTTATTGAGGTCACAAGTTCAAGCATCGATCAAAAAGTATCCCCTGGCATCACATCAATGATTGGCCCTAAAGTTAATTTGAAACTTTACAAAAGAACATTCCGTTTTCAAAACAATAGTTTAATTAAACTTGGTCAATTATAAATATACAGCACGGTTCAGTCGAGTTCAGTTCTATGCAAAAATACACTATAATAAGCCAATTTCAATGCAATATTCCTCATACGAATCTTATTAAATATTCCACACAGAATCGCGGTTTGGAATATTTGTCGTACTTTTTTTCCGATAGCTAGTCTGGTTTGTCGTCTCACTTGCTCTTTGAGGGTGTTGCTATTTCCGTCCTCCTTTCACTCGTCCAATTATTGAGCCGTTCTGATCTAATTAACAAATACCCTTTTAGTGGACTCGGCGAGGAACAGGGATGCTATGGAGTCGATTTTTATTTTTTGGAGTATTTTTTGTCTGGTCTTTTACGTCGAAGAAATAGGGGATGTGTTGGCGAAGAGAAAGACAAAAAGTTCTCGGAACCGTCGAGCGAGCTTGCAATAGGGTTGTAAGTACAAAGATACTTGGTTTAGATAATTATTTTCGTAAATTATTAGTTGCTGTTAGCATTGTTTCTTGTGTGCAATAAGGAATATTCTTATCTTATCGTAAGCTAATCGGACAATACTCAGAGGTGATATCCCGATGTATGTTTGACCATAGCATAATACGTTTTCATATACATATGTTGCAACTTTAAACACTTTTATTGTAGAGTTCCTGCTTGTCGATTTTATGTTAATACACTTGCAAAAATCTTAAAAGAGTCTTGCACCTTGTGTATTGTACAGCTTAGCGGTTCCTAAAAAAAGCGCCGCGGCATCCCAAGGGCGCCGCAGAGAGTAAGCCAGGGGCGCTACGTTTTATTTTTGCTCCGGAAACTAAGCTTACTTTTTATGTAGGTATTCTTCATTTCCGTACCAAGTGTCATTGAACACAATATTTCAGTAAGGGCGACGAGACAAAACCTGTACCCGAGTGTGTCGCGAAGTGAACAAGTTTGGGGACACCTGCAAAAAGTTCCCTGCCTAATTTAACTTAAAACAGTAATTTAGTAATTTACAGTAATAATCAATTTTAAAAACCTATTTAGAGGCTAAAAATTCCACCCATGCCGGGACTTGAACCCGCGACCTCTGGCTAACTGTGACGATTGTACTTAGCACGGATTAGTGCAACAAAGAATATATGTAGTAATAATCAATATTTTTGGGTTTATATAAAAAAAATTGTTTTTCCAAATTGCCAAAATATTTTTGGAACGTAACCTACTTTTTTTTATTTTTGCCGAGGGTAGTAAACTTACAGTTAATACTTACAAAAAGACGCCTGTCACCTCAGTCTTCAGAGAACACGGGACTTGCAAAAGTACCGAAACGTAGGAAATTTAAAAGTGAAAAAATAAACGAGTAAATATCCGTGAAAATTCAGTTTTTAGTAATTCACAGATTGAGAAATGTTAGGATTTGGCTTGTAAACGGAGAAAGCAAGCGCTGTCTGCTATAATACAGGCATGAACCTAGCACATCAGCGGCTGCTAAATAATTTTACTTACCTATAAACCAAAACTTATACATATACCGCCTTGATTCAATCTAATTTTATTCTTTTAAGTCACAAATAAACGAGTAAGGCGGACTTGCACCACTTTCTTAAATGTGGCTTAAACAGCATTTAACTAAAATTCTCCACATAAAAGTCGATTTAAGTAAGGTGACATTTAAGAAGTGGTGTAAATCGGCCTTATTTAATGATTTCAGAATTTAAAGTTCACCCTACAGAACACAATATGTACCCACTTGATTGTGCAAGACAGAAACCGAGCTCAAAGCGTGTCTATTCCTTTTCGAAGCCCATCTCACTCAGTCTCTGGCAACACAAAATTGTGTGTTAAAAATATAACAAACGAACATGTATTGATTCTTGACAAATTTCTTGAAAGGTTTTATTAAAAGCAGTATGTAGAGTTTCTTTTTGTAACAACCATTTTAAACGTAGATTTACAGTGCTACCTTTAAAAAGCACAATTCCTGGAACACGTCAATTAAAGTTTGTCATTTACAACAGCTTTTGTTCTTCTGAAGATTTTTCGTGTAGTATTTTTAAACAAAATGTACAGTTGTACGGTTTCTCGAAATTAGTATTTCTTCTTACTTTGATTTCATTCCTATCAACTCTTTCTTCCGCTTCCTGAGGTTGACTGGTGGAAAACGCCCGACGTCATTAAGTTGAAGTTTATTTCTCACCATACAAAAACAACAAACAGGCAGCGTGTTTCAAGCCTTGAGGGCTTTAAAAATCACTTAAAGGCCATTTGCTAATTGGGTATTGGACAAAATATCAAATGAGTTACTTTTAAAACGGAATTTTGTATGAAAATACTTGGTTATGACGTCACATTTCAGAGCACTCTTTTTATGGGTAATCTATTTAAAAATTGTAATAACTAGTAATTGACTAAAAGAGAAACATTTTTCGAGATATTTTGTCATTTTTGTTTTAATCGAGCATATAAAATAATTTATTGTTGATCGTGTCAAATACCGTATTAGTGATTATTATGTACTTAATGTACAGATCTATGACAAACATTTCGCCGTTAAGTGCAATCCACGTACTAATATAATATACAAAAATTTACACATACATACATATTTACACACAGGCACATACCCACACTCTCACACTACAGCCACACCCAATAATTAAACTAATACTTTGTTATACTTTAACTTTTATATATTTAGTTATTTTTTATAATAGTTTAAAAAACAAACAGTAAATATTATTAATTTATGATTGTAAATGAATATTACTTATGTATTTCTTTAAAAATAAAGAGTTATTGTGCTTCTAATATCGCTTAAGTTAATCTTTTCTATTTATGCTTAATCCAATACTTACTTTTTAGGGTTCCGTACCCGAAGAGTGCCAAACGGGACTCTATTACTAAGACTTCACTGTCCGTCTGTCTGTCTGTCACAAGCTGTATCTCATGAACCGTGATAGCTAGGAAGTTGACATTTTCACAGATGATGTATTTCTGTTTTCCTACAGTATATATTCTGTAATACTAAAAACAGAATAAAATAAATATTTAAGGAGGGCTTCCATACAACAAACGCAATTGTTTGCCGTTTTTTGCTTGATATTAATAACGGCAAAGGCAGACGCTGCAATATTGACAGAATATTTAGTGCTATATTCGCTTCAAAAATAAATAATTAAAATAAAATCAATATTACGATACAAACGTGATTTTTTGCCATAGACGGAACGTACGGAACCCTTCGTGCGCGAATCCGACTCGCACTTGGCCGGTTTTTTCGTCTGGTACACTTTTAGCACTTAGTTAAGGGAAGACACTTGCTCCCGACACACAGTTTTTCATAGTTCGAGGGCAAGAGCTTCAAAATTCACTGTAGCAAATTGCGTTTCTCAATAAAGATATTTATTTTTGTATTTAACAAAAGTACTTACTTATTAAAAAATTGATAACGTCCACACAACACTCGTGTTAATCTTCGTGTTACGGAAATCGAATCCTTACATGAATCAAATGACACGTGTTACTTACTCTGACTTATTTAGAGCCTTTCGATAACCGAGTTAATGGAAATGGAAAGCGGTGTTAGCGCATCGATAGAACGCTGGCGTCACAGAGAGGTCGTGGGTTTAAATCCCGGCACGTGCCACAGCATGAACCTAAAATATTTTTTTAAATGTTTATTCTACCGTTTCGTCAGCGTATATATATATACATCTGTGCCAAATTGCTCCCTAGTACTTATCGTCTCTGTGCTAAGCCGCGGACAGACGGACGGACATGGCGACACTATAAGGGTTCCTTGTTGACTGCAGAACCCTAAATAAAATCCACATTTTACTGAAGTAACGCAAAACCCAAAAACTGTTTCTGGACTATCGATTATTCCAATAATAATTAACTGTATTTAACTATAATAAACAATTTTGAATTGAATCGCTCGTAGCCCCGGCTGCCTGAGTGATCTTAAACGATCACGAAGGTTAAGCAACACAGGGCGCGTTCAGTGCATGGATGGGTCGCCGTCTATGCCTAACACTAGTGGCATTTTTCCGAGCGGTTCCGTGCTTCGCAAGGCACGTTAAGCTGTTGGTGCCGGCTGCCGTCAATAGATGGCAGTCGTTAAGCCAAGTCAGAGGCCTTAGGGCGGCTTGACAACTTCTGACAGTAGACGAGCCACTAGTCTACAAGCCTCCACCAATCCGGACTTGGCCCCCGTGGTGGAGTATGGCCTATGCCTTCCTCAGGGAAGAGACCCGTGCCCCTCGGTGGGGACATAATGGGTTGATGATGAAACAATTTTATTGATTTTCTCTATAAATATTTCTAGAATTCCTAGTACCTATACAATAAAAAATACTCTATCTATCTTATCTGAGCGTGCAAAGTATCAGCATAAATTCACTGTGCTAGGAATCTATTTTCTTACAAAGAGAATTGGAAAGGCTTATCATTTTCAAAGTCACGCAGGTCTACTTCTACGAGGATTATCCCACGTCAACGTTATTGATCTCTGATTGGACATAACGAGCGCAAAGCGGTAATATGTGTGTGAATATTTTTTCGATTCGCGATGCTCACACATTTTACACCTTCAGTTTTCCGTAACAACTACGATGTTGCCGAAACGTGGTGGGACAATTAGACCTACATAACATTACATAAATTATTTATTATGTACAATTTTTATTTAGACAGCATACTCAGTTGCGTTATACATGTCGCGTGGTTAGACCGTACTGTCACCATCTCGAACGCTCTGAATACGGGCCCAGTACCAATTTCCTTCTTTTTTCCAAACCAACGGGCGAGTTTTGTTTGTATTGATGGAGGTGTCATCGGCTGACCTTGTTTCTATGAATCTATGATACACCTCGCCCAGGTGACATGTGGCTTAATGGAGGCGATTTGTGCGGGCCGGGGCGCGTGGCTTTTACTGGAATGGTTTTTAGATAAGAGTATTATTGGTGATACTTTTTCTAATAAGAACGTATACACCGTTAATTTTGGGTGGTTTGAAAGACGTAGCAAAATGAACGTGCCTGACAATGGCTGTCGAATAAGCTAGTATGTTTTTTTTAAAACGCACCTTTCAAAAATATCTCGACACAAACTCGAATCTATTAGAACTTGTAGCCATCCAGAGCGGTGCGTGCGTGCCGCGGGTCCGCAGCAACTTCTTCCCGAAGGAAAGTTGTCAATGCATGTGTCATGTGAAATTTGATTATCAAAATATCATAGTTGTCTCTTCCATATTTTTTTGTATAGTGTCAGTAGCCACGGGTACCCAACTTACGTATAGTGCCTGGCAAATAACTTGAACAAAAATCCGCGCAGTCAAGATGGGTTTGCGATGTAATACGACACGTAAGAGCAAAAATAATTTCAATTATTTGTTAATTTGACTAAAATTTTATTGGCCCTAGAAACAATTTTCAGCATATGCGTTATTACAATAACACATTCTGTATCCCTGAAGACAACACTATGAACTCTATCCACACAACCGCGGATTGCCCAGCTTATAGAAAAAAAAAACCTAGCTAATAATAAAATGACGTAAACACCAACACATCGATCCCGACAATGCAAACACGCACCCACCCCGCGCATGTCATTGTGTGCACACTGTGTATTAGTGAGTGTGTGTATACATTGTTGGTCGAAGCAATTTTTCGCCTAGAACCCTGTCTAGGTTCGTAATGAACCTAGGGAATAGGGTGCGCTAGATCCCGAGTACGGACAGCAGAACAGTAATTATTTATTTAACTTATAATCGAATTTTTTTCTTTTTTGTTTAGTGACAAACGTCTGATATATGATTTTATTATATTCTAAAAAAAGAAGGAGGTTCTCCGTTCGTCTACATTACACATATTATTTGTTTTTTGTGTGTTCAGCGATAATTCCTTACCACGTTGTCCGATTTCATTGATAGTATTTTTTTAGAAAAGGGTTACTTTCGAGGTAAAAATATCATAAAAATAAATGTCATGAATTATATTTAGGTGCCCACAGCATGTACCATAATAAAAAAGTAGCCTTTGTATCTACCTGAGATGATTTATACAGCGTCCAGTGGCACCTTTACCCATACTAGATGGGTGCGGGGACCAGTCGGACGCTGCAGTGCCTGGGACTTGCTTTATACTTTTTAGTGCATTTCAGAAAAAAGCTTGCTTTTTTTGGTTTTTTAACTAGTATTGTTTGGGCAGTCGTATGGATAAAAATAGGATAATTCCCGCACTTTTTTGCTATCCCTCCGCTAGTACCCGAACCTCCTCGACCAACGATTTGTTTTAGGGTCGTCGCCCTTCGCTTGTCTAGCTGTCTCTCTGTCTAGCCCTAGACTTTCGCTATTGTCATCTTTTTCGCTCTATTGGGGAACCAACGGTACCCCAGCCTTGTCATTAGTACCCACTCCGAAATACATCCGGCATTTTTCTGTATCGTAGCATCACAATGTAATTATAAGATAGATAGAGAACACTTTACTGTACAACCAGAAAAAATATTTAAATAAGCAGCCTGTATACGTCCCACTGTAGGGCACAGGCCTTCTCTCAGGGAGAAAGTATGGGCTTAATCACCACGCGTGCCCACCGCGGATTGGCGATTTCAAGCGCTGCAGTATATGAATAGCTCAGACACTCAGGTTTCCTCACGATGATTTCCTTCACTGTATGTTTTCCTTCACCGTGAAAAAATATAAAAAAAAAAAAAAAAGGGGAAAAAAAAATTAATTACTATTGTAACTAGCCCTTACTCTGAGAGATGGCCTGCGCCCTGCAAAGAGTCGTATATTATATAGGTTGCATTGTTATAAGTAGGTAGGTAAAGATGGACGTCGTTCAGTGGGTAGACCAATTATAACCCAATGGCCGGACGATGTGGTCCAGTCGGCAGAAGCCCGTGATGGCGTGACGGGGAAAAGGCCCTACCCAGCAAAGGGCAGAGGTGGGCTGATGATGATGATGATGATGATGATGATGATGACATAAAGATGGAATATCCTAATAGTATTTACCAACGGTCCTACAGTCGACAGCGGATCAATGTCTGCTTATTGGAACAAAACAGACTTCGCATAAATCGCCTAAAGATGATCTATATCTATATCTCTGTTTACGTGTATATGCTATACATCTATACTCATATTATAAAGAGGAAATGTTCGTAAGTTTGTATGTTTGCACGGAGGGGGTAATCTGCGAAAGTACTTATCCAATTAGCATTAAAATGTGAAAATTACTTAGCTAAATTTCGCCAAAATCCCACAAGCACCATGCGGTTAATTAATGCACCGCCCTCCCTCCCACTTTTTCAAGCAGAAGAAAGGAACAAACACACCACCACCGACAACAATATTTGTGTGAAAAAACGCGTTGCGACGCGTTTCGCCTCTAACACGAGGCATCCTCAGGCTCCGATGGTCGACGTTGACCATGGGAGCCTGAGGATGGTGCTTGTGGGATTTTGGCGGAATTTGGCAAAGTAATTTTCACATTTTAATGCTATTATACATTTCCACAAAGTAACGCCCGATTCCATACAATTATCCAATTAAAAAAATCTTTCACCAATATCTAGAGTTGACCTTCTGAGTGGACATAGGCTATTATTAATAGGCTAATCCGTTTACCACGCGAACTTAGTCGCTAGCATTCGATAAATGTAAAGATTATTTTATCTTTGAACTAAATCTCTGTTATTTGTCCGAGACGAACCACCGAGCGACGACGCGAGCTCCCTCTGTACTCACCATGATTAAGCTCTTCGAATAAGAGCGAAGCCCGGTCGACCAAACTTCAAGTAAGTGATTCCGGAGTTGAGTTCATAATAATTCTTTTATCTTTTAGCAAATCGTCCACGTTTTGAGTCACATAGGCTACGTTAATAATTAACTGATAAAGATTTACCAAAATTGTAAAACGGGCAACTTAAATAGTACCAAGAAAATTACGTAGCTTTTATTTAAATTTTTCAGTTAATTGCCAAGGAGTTCTTATGAGACTAAGTCGTAGCGGCATCATCAGCCTCATCAGCCATTTGACGCCCACTGCAGGACATAGGCCTCCCTCATGGTTTTCCAAGCTTCTCATATGAGATCCCATCCCCGTATCAGAAACTTCATACATTATGTACCACTGAGCTATTGAGACACTGCTGTCAAATTATGCAACACAAGGCCACAAAAAAAGATGTTAAAATTTACAAAGCGCGACTAGTCATAGAATTTTCTTTTTATAGTGTTCTGAATATTTTTTACTTTTGTTTAGTAGTTTATTGCGACATATATTTTTTTTAATTGGATAGATTTTACTTTAGGAGTTTTTTAATGCTTCAAAAACTTCACTTCACAAAATAGCTTTAATTATTTTATAACAATTATTTTTAAGTGCTTTAAATGTGTCTCCAATTTATTCTATTTAAAAAAAGCTAACATTTCCGTACATTAAACTTAGCTCAAAACGTGACGCGGGAAACAGCACAAAAAAAAAACCGGCCAAGTGCGAGTCGGAATCGCGCACGAAGGGTTCCGTACCATTATCTATATGACACAAAAATCGAGAAAAACGGCAAAAAGTCACGTTTGTTGTATGGGAGCCCTCCTTAAATATTTATTTTATTCTGTTTTTAGTATTTGTTGTTATAGTATTTGCGGCAACAAAATGCATCATCTGTAAAAATTTCAACTGCCTAGCTATGACGGTTCATGAGATACAGCCTGGTGACAGACAGACAAACAGACAGACAAAAAGACAGACGGACAGTAAAGTCTTAATAATAGGGTCCCGTTTGGCATCCTTCGGGAACAGAACCCTAAACCACCGAGTTTACATAAGTGTCGTTTCTTTAGGCAAGTAACTAAAAATATCCCTTTTTTCCTAAGTTTTCTCTCGGTCAGTGACCGGCCAACGTCACTCATTCCAATTTCAAACTTCGAATTCCAAAGACTCACGCACACTTCGGTCGCGCGCACACTCCCGAAATCCCGCGTAAATATTGCCGCGTTTATGGGCCACGCACACACACGCACGCTATATGGGTCGGGCTGTTACCACTGTTACCAACACAATGAAACATTAAGGAGGTCGGGCAGCGAATTTTATGGCCGATTTTGATTGATTGATTGCGGACTTCGGACGGAGTTTTTTGCGAGTTATGTATTTTGCTAGTGTTGGAATGAGGATTACACTCTCTATTTTTCTGTTTTTCTATTTATGAGGTTATCTATAGAACTTTCGTGGTTGTAGGTACTTAGAGCTCTGTGTACCGTGAAGGAAAACATCGTAAGGAAACCTGAGTGTCTGAGGTGTTCACAAACCTAGGCGCTTAAAATTGCCAATCCGCGATGGGCACGCGTGGTGATTAAGCCCAGCCAATGATTCTTCTTTTACAAATATGTACCCTGGGACGCTACATATTTGTAAAAGAAGAATCGTGGAATCGTGTCAGACTTCTATGGTTGGAATGGTGAAGGTGGAAAGCATTCCTTTTTTTTAGAATTGTCTATTTTTTTTAATTAACTCATCTCTGCATCTTTTCTGTTCGCTATTTCTGTAAGTTACCTATATAACATTGAGGCTAGATAGATTTTGTTGGTTTAGTCCGGAAAGACTGGCCTCGGCCTGGGCGAATTTCCATGCTCGTGATGTCTTTGCCTATTTACCGAAGGGCATCCTAGTTTACGTAAGCAGCCTATATACGTCCCACTGTAGGGCACAGGCCTTCTCTCAGGGAGAGAGTATGGGCTTAATCACCACGCGTGTCCACCGCGGATTGGCGATTTCAAGCGCTGAGGTATGTGAAAAGCTCAGACACTCAGGTTTTCTCACGATGTTTTCCTTCACCGTTAGCGAGTGGTATTGCTACTATAACTTCACAAATGTACATAACTTAGAAAACCAAGTCATAGGTACATGCCTGCACCGGGGATCGAACCCGGGTCTCCCACTTCCGAGTCCCAGGTTCTACCCACTAGGCTATCACCGCATCCTAGTTTGGGACCAGGACAATTGATTGTGTTATGTTGAAGTCATTTATTCATGTAATATTCAGAAAAACTAAACAGTAGAACTAACCTATCAAAAAGTTATTAAATATTATAATGATATTTACAAACCGCTATAAAGATGTAACCTTTATAATAATTGTAACATAGGTATCTGATTCTACTAAGTGCAAAGTCTGCTCTGTAGTTATATAATTACAAACCGAACCCAACTTTCTTTCCTAACTCATTCACCATTATTATTGGAAATACACAATAATAACGGTTTTATACGATTATGTATACATCAGGTTAACAACGGGTCTAATCGCGATCGTTGCGAGTCTTTAAAAATACCAAGTATTGTTATTGGACCTCCACAGTAACACACAACACACTAAATTAAAATCTAATCAGCTGACGAATACCATAAAACGCAACATTTGCACACCGGTATCCGAAAATCGCACGCACACGGGCCAATTCCATCTTCAAATCGTCTTGAGGTTACGCACACAAAGGCGAATTCGTACTTTGCGTAGTGGGGTAGGTTAGGAATTGGGGTGGCCCTCGCTCAACGCGGGAAACGTTGGATTAGGTCGTTGTACACATTCACGGTACCTACAGTTAGTTAGAGAAGATTGGTTACTTTTTACATCCGGTTTTTTTGACCACTTTCTCGTAAATGGCCTATACTGCAATGAAGGATTGGTTGAAACAGTTCAAAAAGGGATCGTTTTCAATGTGGTTGACGTTTGAAAAAAGGGGCCACCTGTTAGCGAATCTATCAAACTATAACACTGTGTTGTGATATTTACGATATTGCGGCGTTAGTTCCGCTGTCGGCTACGTTCATTTAGATTCTTTGATCCAATCTACTAAAAATTATTAAAAAAAATTAATGGCGATTTGTTTTATAATATTACTTAATAGTAATAATAAAAAAGTAAAATAAAAATGATAATATTTTTTTAAATAGTTTCTCTTTTGCATCTTGATTGTTTGTTTGCTTAATTTAGACAATAGATCCAAGCGTAGGTAACATCGTCTTTAGCCATGTCATCTTAAAAGTTACAGTTGTCCACTGTAACAGAAAAAAAAAATTAAAAAAGTCTCAGTTAAACATTGCGAAACATAACAAGTCTTAAAAGAAATAGGTTTTGCAAAAATTTTAAGAGCTATAAATAACTTGGTGTTTTGTTGAAGTCCAAAGTTCATGTAAAGAAACGTAACATAACACCTTTAAGTGTTCATGAATACTTGAAGACACTAAACTAGTTGGATACCCAATGATCCTACGGTAAACAACTTCATATTCAAAACTCGTATTACACGCTATGCTGCGCCAATACGATAGCTAGTTACTGTCTACCGTTGAAAGAGTACCTATAGAATAATTCCAGCATAAAAAGGTGGTACATATTTTATTCAGGAAGATCGTTCATAGGAACATGAACTTAATTGTGACATTTTTATTTCCCGTCGATTTGAAATATGTTTTTGACGCCTATCATATTATTTATCATTATTTATTACCAGGCCATTTCAGTAGTGAATTAAGATTCGAAGATCACATTTAATTTATTTAAGATTTTCAAATTAGAATAAGATAACAAAAGAATAGACCATGTTTTACATTTAAATCACTCAATACGAAAAGTGTAAAATACGCTGAAGATGAGGATGTACCTCACTTCCTTATGCTACAACTCAAACCTGACCTCTTTACAAGTCAAAACAGAAATCTCAAGTATTTAATTAATACAGCTCGACGGTTAACGGACTCGGTATCGTATCGCCAGCGATACCTCTGCAAATGAATCAAACTCCATAAACGGCGATCGAGAGCAATTAATTTAGCATGCGAAACGAAAGATTTACTGAAAAAAAACTATAGGCAAAACTAAAAAAACGAGCAAGAACACGAGTATATTAAAAAAGGAACAAAAAAGAAAATGCCTCTGACATCACAGCCGTATTCCCACAGTAGAAGTCATATCCACAAGTGACAACTCTGGGCGCTCTCCCGCCAAGCTCAAGGCAAGAAACCCGAGATCAAGCAGCCTTAGCCATCAACTGACGCGGCAAAGTGAACGATCTTTCGAAAAAAAAAAACAAATATGGCGGTTGAAAAAAATCGTCAGCAGCGGCCAATGCACGTTGATCGCGCTATGCAGCACGGCTGCGCTCGCAAAAAACCAGGGGGCGACGACCCCGCGTCGTGTCCTTCGAAGACGCCAGTGTGTGCGGGTGCGTACGTAAGCATAATAGCGTTCCGCGTGTGAGTGCCGACACAAGTGTGAGAGGAACTTTCTTTTGCCGTGTGCGTAACGCATTTGCTCTTAATTTTGTCATTACATGGCCAACAATGTCGACGAAATTACTGGCATTGGACTGGCCCGGATTGCCACGGTTTGCGGGCCCGTGTTGAGGTTTTTTCTAGAGTAAGGAGGTAATAAGCTCTAATTTGGAGTGAAACAAAGCGGAATGGAAAAAAATAGATCGCGTACGCTGTTGTAATGTAGTTATGAGGCTGTTATTACTTTTTTCGCCGTGGGCAGTTTTGTAGAGAGTGCTCAGGATAAGTTATTGAGAAGTTAATATTATTTTTAAATCATTAACCAGTAGATATGAAATAACTAAGTGAGCTAAGACAGCTGATTGTATCAGAATCGGAACTAAGAGAAAAGTTCAAATTTAGATTTTTCATATTTCCACTTTTGTCGTCAGTGCCTTTTAAGTAAGCTAGTAGTGTTTACCAATTAGCAAAGGTAAGGTCACACTGATGCATTTTGTTGGCAAACAGGAATGTTCAAATAAAGGTGCGTTCCCGCTATGACGCAACACTTGTTGGACGGGTGGTAAATTTGTAGCACTATGTTATAAATGTAATGTGATGAATGTGGTGTGAAGTTGTGAACTGAAATTGAGGGCGCGTCCAATATACTTAGTTAAGGGCTGTTACTCATTTCATAATCCTAATAAATAACTGACGTTATTGAAATGTACTATTTTGGTAAGTATGTTAAGAGTCACGTAAGGAATTTTGATAAGGATTTAAAATTGGGTTATTTAGTATAATTATTTTAAATTTTTAATTACTTAATTAATAAAATATTTTACTAATAATTAAGGTTATCTAATTAAAAAACGGCAAACAGTAGGTATTTATGATAACAGTAACTTTTTAATAGGTACCTACCTACCCTATGCAATTAACTTCTTTTTAATTATAGGTTTAACAACGACAAATTACTTTGGCTGAACTTCGTAGTAAGTAAATTAAGTAGAATGTTTATTTAACACCACTTTCACTTAAGTTGATCAGTATCTAAATGTCTATTCAGTAGTGGGCCCCACCTTAAATGCATTGTCCCAATCTAATTAAACTAAAAGCTTGCGCCGGCCAGTACAGACTGAAAAAGACCCAGTCTACTTTTAGGTAACCAGCAAAAACAACAGTGTTATAAAAAAAGCACTTTTGTGTTTTTACACGCGCCAAAATGACAAAACGAAAAAGTTTGTTTCATCATTTTTCGTGCGTTAAAAAAATAAACTATTCAAAGCTTCCACAATGAAAACAAAAAACTCATTGTCGACGAAAAAGCGAGCCGAATACGCGGCCCAAAAAAAAAGATCTAGCGCCCCGCGGCCGTATGTTGCCAGCCAGAATCATCGGCTTAAAAAAAACTGTCGAGTCAAGTCAGTTTGACAGGCCACGCCCGTGCACGCGATTGGAGGGCGGCCCATTCGAAATTTGAACAAAACCAGTCCTAGTTACGCCTTCTAAAATGTTTTTAATGATCCAAAATGGCCGTTCGGCTGTTCTATTTTTTATTAACTGCCAGGCCTAGGCGATAGTTTCGATAACGCTGGGTAGTTTTAGCCACGCCGACGGGTTCTGATTTCAGAACTAAAGTAGGTATGCCTAAGTAGGTGAATACCTAATTAATTAATGTTCCTACGTACCTACATAATAAATTTATTATATTAAGATAGATAGATACTTCATTTATTTAACGGCATAATACTGAAAACACAACATACAATACAACAATATGAAAACATAAAATACCGAATTAACAGCGACACAATTATTAAGAAAACACAAAATGATGAATTAAACAGAAAAAAATACAAATTTACTACAGTTTAAATTTCAAGTTCGGATTTAAAGTATTGAGCCCCTAAAATGGCCCCGACACAGCATGTTGCAGGCGCACCGAGATACCTAGTACATATATTGATATTTAGTATTTAGTAACTATACTGAGGTATTTTAGTACCTATATTGCACATATTATCAATATAACGCCAAACTTGAAAACCATTTGTTCAGTAACAGTAAAATTGAACCAATTCTAAGAAGCAAAAGCGGAAAATCCTAAATTTTATTAGCTTTTTAGTGTTCCGTACCTCAAAAAAGAAAAACTGAACCCTTATAGGATAACTTTGTTGACTGTCCGACCGCCCGTACGTCCGTCCATCCGTCCGTCCGTCCGTCTGCATGTCGAGACCCTTTATCTCGGGAACCCGTGGTGGTATCGAGTTGAAATTAGAACCATATACTCAAGTGTACAGTCCCTTGTAGCTGTGAAAAAATCAAACTTCTAAGTTGACACACATAAAAATACGGTCGTTTATGCAGCAGAAAACGTATATTTCGACACACAAGGGGATCAAAATTTATAGAGTACTTTTCGTTGACCTATAACTACGAAATTTAGCAAGTAATATCGTCTTATAGGTAGATACTACAAGCAGAGGAAAAAATCTGAAAACTATACATAATAATTTTGAATTGATTCATCATCATCATCTACCTATTATGTCCCCACCGAGGGGCACGGGTCTCTTCCCTGAGGAAGGTATAGGCCATATGAATTGATTGAATTACATAAATTCAATCATAAAACAATTGTCTTTGAAATTCGGCATAAGCTCGGAAAAATTGCGAGATTCGATTCCTGAACTTATTTATAGTATATAAGTGCCTACTTTGTACGGAGCCCTCGGTGGGTGAGTCTGACTCACCCTTGTCCGCTTTTTTGCTACACAATCTTGAAGCAAAGCTTCTATTTTATGATATTTCTTTTGAAATAAGTCTGCCCTTGCACGTAATTTTTATCGCCATGTAACTTTTCATTTACGGTAATGTTTTTTTTTTGCAATAAAGTGTAACAAACAAACAAAACTTGGCTTGGTCAATTCATTTACTCTATTATACTTTATTGTACACAAGAAAGAAATATGTTACACATAAAACAAAGCAATAAAAAATACAACAAAAAAAATGGAACATGGAGAAACGCGTTATTTCAGTAAAATGTTGTATATTTATTGTTACACTCACTATTACAATTTAATCTAGGTACATATACCGATGATCTGCTGATTTTAGTTCAGATTTGAACAAAATCGTTTACTATGTTTTAGGCCCTGTTGGCATTAGAGTAGGTGGATAGATAATTCCAGATATCATCAAAATTGGCGCACGGTTGGTTGGATAATTCCGCCCTATCGGAGGCCACATAAAATGAGGCACTAGAAAACTGATATGGGAAGTAAAATCTACCATCTGATAACTCAACTAGAAAGATAAAATGCTTTATTACACCTATGTGTAGTACCTAACTAATGTTAAAGCACATAAGCCGATAAGCTGTTTATATACGAAATGACTTCACACCTCGCAAGGTCATATTTATTTTCGATTCGCAATCTCCACTTCTTGTTAGGGTTCCGTACCTTGTTAGGGTTCCGTACCCAAAGGGTAAGGGACCCTATTACTAAGACTCCGCTGTCCGTTCGTCCGTCTGTCACCAGGCTGTATCTCATGAACCGTGATAGTTAGACTGTTGAATTTTTCACAGATGATGTATTTCTGTTGTCGCTATAACAACAAATACTAAAAGCAGAATAGAATAAATATTTAAGGGGGGCTCCCATAGCACAAACGTGATTTTTTTGCCGTTGCTTGCTCGATATTAATAACGGCAATAGGTAGACGCTTGAAATATTCAAATGTAGTATAGATAATGGTGCGGAACCGTTTGTGCGCGAGTCCGACTCGCACTTGGCGGGTTTTATTAGATCACACCAATATTATACTACCTACTTAAAAAATAATTACAGAACTAGTATATACCTAACAATCTACTCAAATACACAGTGGATAGACAAAGTTTGATAAAGAATGTTTTTACTCTTATAGACGCATTACCTAAAAGAGAACAATCTATAATATTACCTATAGGTTAAGATACTACTAAATTAATAAAACCAACTTACTTTTGTAGAATTTCCTCTAAACTCCTATTAATCAAAACATTCATTATGTAACGTACCCAATTGAATATAATACTGAAAATCTGAAAAAGTACCCGAAACCTGCGTGCGCGCACGCAACGACTAATAAAATGTTGATGAAGCGAAACAGGTTTGTCTGGAACGTGGCAAGTGGCAGATTCTGGTCTCTGCCTACCCGTCCAGGATACACGCGTGAGTTTATGCTAAACTCTGAAATCAGCTTCTTCAGCTTCAAATATTTTTGTTGTGGCAGCCAAACTTGCGAAACGACTCATGCTGAAAATCAGCGCCAACTGGTGATGCATGCATCTCCGGTTAGCATACCGCTGAGGCATGAGTCAATTTGCCAAAACATTTGTCTACTTTATTTAATTGTTTTGCTACGTTATTCTGTATCTGTATAAAATACCTAGTGTTGGTTGATAATGTAATAATAATATCATCCACACGTCCTTCTCCTATAGGTATCATTATTGTCATCATCAGCCATTTGACGCACACTGCAGGACATAGGCCTCCCTCATGGTTTACCAAGCTTCCCGGTCTTGTGCCAGCGGCTCCCCGCTACCGTAACCAGGTCGTCAGACCATCTGGTGGTGGGCCTTCCCACACTGCGTCGTCCCTATAGTATAAGGGGCACTAAATCCTGAACCCTTCGAATCGTATAAGTGTCGAATCCCATACTACATGCTATTGCGAACAACAGGATTCTGACACGATTTGGTGCGCATAATTAGGCTTCTGGTCCCAAACTAGGATATCCTGCGGTATGCTTATTAGACAATGACAATATGGAATAACTCCCAGAGTGAGTGGGTAATGTCTAATTTCTTAAATGTGTTTTAAGCTATCAATGTACACATTTGCACTTTCAAAGAAGACTTCGTAAGAACTGCATAAAAATAGAAAATGTTTTTTTTATAACGATTAATCTCATACTCTCTGAGAGAACGTCTGTGGCTTGAGTACTGAGACACAAGCAACACCATGGTAACGGTGGTCGCTGACCATATGAGACAGCTTCTGAGACACTGGATGAACTTACACTCTGCAGTGTTTCGGAAACGAGATCGAGTCTATTAGTGACAATTTGTGCTTTGTTTGTATGTATAGTGGTTTTATATCTTATTTAAAAGACTTCAATAAAGCAGGATGTTCTCAATTCATTACCACGTTGTCTGATTTCGTGGTGGTCTCATATTTTAATCTGTTGATCAGATATATGAGAATGTCATCGAACATTCGCGTTTCAGTGCCACATTTTCAGAAATAGTTTTTTTTTTTTTTGCTAGAAACTTATTTTTTATAGTTTACTTGGTAAGTACCTACTACATATTTGGATTTTTATTATCAGAAATAAATGCTATATTACTAATATTATAAGTCCCTAACCCAACGGCAACGTCTCCAAAGCGCAGACGTAGGTAAACACAAAGCGCGTCCAAAAAAACCCCGCTGTCTTCGACGTATCTTATTAAAAGCATATCGTCCGCCGGATCAATATCGGCCACCCAGCGGATGCGACGAGTGGACAGCGACCTATAAAACTGCACCCAAGATCCACTGGGGGGTGGCTAGGGGGATAAAGTCTGAAGGTTTAGGTTCGGACGCCTTTTTTCGCCGGATGTGGTATAACGCAGTCTACATACGTCCCACGGAGCTCAAGCCTTCTCTCAAAGACAGAATATGTAAGAGGATTGTGGTATAACGCCCGACAAGTCACGAAAAAATCGTGTCATATGTTAATAATTCTAGGAGTCTAAAGTCGGCCGCACTCTTGTCTGAATTCGGAAATTGAATGAAACCGACTTTAGAGTCGCACATGCAACAAGAGCATAATATAAAGAGCTCAGCATCTAAATATCGATTCGAAGAACCAAATCATTCACTGATGTATGGGTACAGCTAACTCTTGTTGTTTGTGGCATAAGAGCGAATTTTAAAAACCTATTTAGAGGCTAAAAATTCCACCCATGCCGGGACTTGAACCCGACCTCTGGCTAACCGTGCCAGCGCTCTCCCAACTGAGCTAATGGGCAAGTGCAGGCATCAGTGAAATTTCGGGCTTCTTTACAAACTTCTCTGTATTAAGTACAGGCAGCGACATCTGGCCGAAGGTTTAAATAGGTTGAATGTAACCTAGCTTACCTTATCTTACCAAGTATCTTTGGGTATCCTATACATATTGTGCTTTATTTTTTTAAATGTAAGTTCTGGTGTACAATGAAGAATATTCTATCTAAACCCAGCAATAACCGCCCTATCCAAAACTAAATTCCAGGTTGAAGGACCGACACAGACGGTCAAAGATCTCGCTATAAAAATGTGTCCTGTGCTAGCTGAGGGCACTGCGTGAACCGTACGCTAGCGGCAGAAAACTAATCGACTGTCATGCTGGCAATAGATGCCGTAGGTTTGATTCCCGTAGGGAGCTACCTTAAATTGATGTTATCTGAAAGGATGGAATCAGTCTGGGTCATTTACTTGATTTAGTTAAGTATGTTTTTTTTTCTTCAAGCAGATAAAGGAATGAACTCGCGACTGCTGTCTACATCTGTATTCCTGGATAAGTAATTGGGTAGACACAGATTACGGTTTTCTACCCGATCTTGGTAAGTTTCAAATTATGGCAGTAGAGCGATTATTTTTTTGTTTTCAACTTTAAAAACGGCACAATAACTATACTGGAAAAGTTTTTTTCTTAATATGCGATTGCGATTGAGCGACTGAACATAGTTTAGCAAATTTTCTTGAAAAACTGGTTATTGGGTTGGAAAAATTGCTCAAGTGCGAGTCAGACTCGCGCACGAAGGGTTCCGTACTACTATCTATACATTTGAATATTTCAAGTGTCTACCTGTCTCCGTTATCAATATCGAGCAAAAACGGCAAAAAAATCACGTTTGTTGTATGTATGGTAATATTTATTTTATTATGTTTTCAGTATTTGCTGTTATCAGCTGTGAAAATTTTAACTGTCTAACTATCACGGTTCATGAGATACAGCCTGGTGACAGACGGACGGACGGACGGACGGACAGTGGAGTCTTAGTAATAGGGTCCCTTACCCTTTGGGTACGGAACCCTAACAAGGCACGGAACCTTAACAAGAAGTGGAGATTGCGAATCGAAAATAAATATGACCTTGCGAGGTGTGAAGTCATTTCGTATATAAACAGCTTACCCTTTGGGTTAACTCCACTAGTTGGTCGACCAATTTTAGCTCTTGATTTAAAAGAAAACTGCACCTTGTCTCATTTAGACACTCCGGATTGGCAGATTGGTGATTAAAAATGGGTTTCTTTTGGCGTTGCCACTCGAATAAACTGCCAAGTCCAATTGATTGATTATCGAACACTCTGGCCATGGAAATAACATATTATTTTTATTATTCCAGATCCCATTACGTCATACTGCCGCTCGGTTCCCGATAGCCCCTTGCACTTTGGGAGACAAAGGGAGCCGACACTTTTAGGTCTTTAGGTTGGTATCGATTTTAACGGACACCGCCTTTGTTGGCGGTTTCTTCAAGTGCATTCGACACCGGGCTCTGTAAGGCTGCAGGTTTTTACAAAAGCGCAGGTTTAGTACTGTTTCTAGGATACATGCCTCCATTCGGAGGTGGCTGGGTGCCATGCATTACTGCATGGTACCCGGCTGCCTTCGATTCTATATGTCTCACATGTTCTCTTCACGATTGTTTTGTTGTTATTTTTATTTTGTTTTGACTTTCGTGTATTTTGTTTGTTCACCTACGTGTTTACTTTGTGTTTCTGTGACATTTTGAACAAAGGTCTTCTTTCCTTCATTCTGTTAGTCCATTATACCGGCTGAAATCTGGGTGGTTTGAAAGCCGTGGTTATGTAATTTGTAATAAAAAATGGCATGAATTTAGACTATAGATTTTAAATATAGAAATAAGTAATTAAAAATAAATAGTTGATAAATGATGTTTCTATGGAGACCACATATCGGCAAGCGCAACGTAGGACGACCAGCTACAAGATGGACAGATGACCTCATCCAAGTGGCAGGAAGGCGCTGGATGCAGGCCGCTTCCGACCGGTCTTTTTGGAAATCCATGGAGGAGGCCTATGTCCAGCAGTGGACTTCTTGTGGCTGAATGATGATGATGTAGTTGAGAAAAAATGGGAAAACAATTAGTACCGCCTCTCCGTCTATCAGAACAATGACCTGCGGACCCGCGGCGCGCACGCACCGCTCTGACTTGCTGCTAAGGGTTCTAATAGATTCGAGACAGAATCGAGATATTTTTGGAGTGCTTCTTATGAAAAAGCAAACTAGCGTATTCGATTACATTGTTAAGGCACATTCATTTCGCTCTGGTTTTCAAACCACCCAAAATGAATGGTGCATAAAATATTTGTAATTCTTTCCTATGGTTTGGCAATAAACTGTTCTTTGCATACCATGACTACAATGACAATCTACAAAGGTTGCGCACTTTCGTGCGACCGTCCGTCCGTCCGTCCATCTGTTCGTCCGTCCATCTGTTCGTCCGTCCCCCGTCCGTCCGTTCCTCCATCTGTTCGTCTGCTCATTCGTTGGTCCATCCGTCTGCCAAGATCCTTGTTCTGAGGAAGGAACAGAGCTGTCACATCAAGTACCTACGGTCCCTTAGAGAGGTAAAATACAATAAAGTCTTCGTACAATAAAACAAACAATCAAAACATAAAGGCACTAACTTCCCGTTGACCTAGAATCATTATACTTGGGTTAACATGTTTTTTAACATGACGTGTATCAGGAATTGGACAATGTTTTACTTAGTAATCCACACATAACATAAACAGCCTATATACGTCCCACTGTAGGGCACAGGCCTTCTCTCAGGGAGAGAGTATGGGCTTAATCACCACGCGTGCCCAGTGCGGGTTGGCGATCCACACACACTTATATATTTATTGTTATCAATAAGCGGTTTCACATGGGACAATAATCTTAATTGCATTTGACCACCTCAGCTCTCTTGGCGCTGCATGCCACTCACACCGGGTACCGGCAGAATATCAGCGCTGAAGTTTTTCCCAAACTTTCCGAGCCCATATTTACATTTGCCACACCTATGATGTCACTTTTCTCACCAACGTTGAACGCCATACGATAAATTAAATAAAAAAATAAAAAGCGACTTCGAAACACTACGGCACTAAAAAGTTAGAAATAATTGAAATAATTAGAAGTATTTATGCATGTAGGTATTGCAGAAATATAATTTGGAGCCGGTGCCCAAAATATATGTGCTGATCTTGAAACTGGACATCGACTACAAATTATACTTCTACAATACCTACATGTATAAATACTTCTAATTATTTAAATTATTTCTAATTTTTTAGTGCTGTTGTGTTTTGAAGTCGGTTTTTTTAATTTCTTTTTTCAATTTTTTGTGTGGGAGCGGGAGAAAAATAAATAAGTCCCTTATAACCATAATTTACCCTACTTAATTCGTTGCTTTAAAATTTGATGTTCTAAATTTCCATCTCCGAAAGTCTTTACCAGAACATAACCAAATTGACTTGGGACTACTTTTACGCTATTTTATGAAACATACGGATATTACTAAAGGATGGGCCCCATTAGGGCTTATTTACTGCTGTCCATTGACGAGTTCCGTTCTCCATCTCTGAAAGTCTCCATCAGATCTTCACCAAATTAAAATGGGACCATTGGGATGTTATAACTGTTCGAACAAAAAAAGAATTGTCGAAATCGGTTAAGATTTGACGGAGTTATGAAGGAACATAGACAAAAAGATATACCCATCGAATTGATAACCTCCTCCTTTTTTGAAGTCGGTTAATAAATACATTTACCGTACCGAGTGTGGCTAAGTTCCGTGTTTTCGCTTTTCATATATGATACTATTTTAGCCGACTGCGGCGAAGCCGAGAAGGAGGGTAATGTGTTTAGCTCGTATGAATGTATGTATGTAAGTATGTCCGATGCTGTGTTCCCTCATAACCCCATAACCAATGGACAGATTTTGACAAATAGTATCTCAACCGATTCGTAGTGTTTGCGCGAGTGTCAGAGGCTATACGAATACATCATAAAGCCATAAAGAAATCACTAAAAACACAAAAATATAAAAACTGAAATAAAAAATTACCAACAACCCGACTGCTAAGCATTAACTACTAAGCAGGCGGGACCCACATTCAACAATGTAACCTAGGTACCAGGTTGGTCCCGTCTGCTCAGTAGTTAATTCTCAACGGTCGTGTAGTTGGTAATTGTAGGGTTCCGTAACCAAAGGGTAAGGGACTCTATTACTCCGCTGTCTTTCCGTCCGTTCGTCTGTTTCACAGATGATGTATCTCTAATACTAAAAACAGAATAAAATACATATTTAAGGTGGCTCCCATACAACAAACATTATTTATTGCTTGTTATTAATAACGGCAACAGGTAGACGCTTGAAATTTTCAAATGTTGTGAGATAATGCTACGGTACCCTTCGTGCGCGAATCCGACTCGCACTTGGCTGGCTTTAATTTCAGTTTTTTATGTTCTATGCTTTCTTGGTGCTGTGTCTTGCAATTAGATTTGTAATGCTTTGTACATGTGTGTGTCTTTTATAAATAAAGGATTTTTCTATCTACCTTACACAAGTTAACACAACGGCCTTAACAAATGCATGAAACTATCAGTCCACTGATGTGTCGATTCTGTTATCGTCCAATTAAATAAAATATGTACTTTACGAGGAGCCAGTGTCAGAGGAAAGAAATAAAGACCGGAAAACCAGTAATAAAATAAACTATCCACTATAACAAATCTACACATAAGAAAACCCACCAGAAATACGCAAAATACATCCTACAGACCCTGCAGTAGAGCACAAAATAGCAATAAACATCTCTCTGGCCACGTACTATGAAACAATGGTATACGTGAATCATTTATCGATAGTAAAGGGGCTATTTTTTATAAACTTCCTCCCTTTGTAGAATCTACAAGCGTATCATTGACCGCGGGACTAAACCTCAGTTTCTCATACAGTAACAATCTGTTTATATACTATGAATAATCAAAAACCACATGTAAATGAAATCTATAAATACAAAGTATCTAAACAAATGCCTATGCACACACACACACACACACACACACACACACACACACACACACACACACACACACACACACACACACACACACACACACACGCACGCACGCACACGCACACGCACACACACGCACGCACGCACAGACACACACACGGACGTATTATATCTATTACAAATTCGTTAAGCAGGTTATTCTAAACTTAATTATAGTAAAATTTTGTAAATCACATTTTTTGGAAGCACATTATTATTAAGAATTGTACTGAACAGTTAACAGTGGTTATTGCACCAAAAGGGAAGAACTGACTCCTGAGATACACGTTATCCTAGTTAAGGGGTCAGGACATTATGTAGCACTGACATCTGTTAGATTGTACTGAAACCCAAGAGAAAACTGTGAGAAGACTAGATAGATAGAATATTCTTTATTGTACACCAGGAATTACATATGAGAATTTAACAATAATATAGTAGAATGAAGGATAGACAATTGTTATAGGAGAAATTCTGAAAGAAACCGATGCGATGAATGAAGAAGCTGCAAAATAGAAATAAGAATGAGACCCTTTTTAAACGTTCTTTAAAAATAATGGCTCTAATATAAATAATGCTACTGCGGGAAAAAAAACGGTACACTGCAATAAAATAAACACCTTTGAGGCTGGGTTCTCTGACATAACTCCTGAATCTGGTGTTTTTTAATACATTTTACTCTCTAATGGTTTGCGTTTAAAATCTGAAAAAATATATACTACTTCACAATGTCCTATCTAGGGCCGTCGGTTATTATTGTAATGATTTTTGAAACTTTACAGCACCAAAGAAATCACGAAGATGAGTCTAAATTATAATAACTACAAATGGTTTTCTTTGAGCTGTACTGAGTTTTAGGTAATCAAATATTCCAAAACGGCTATCACTGAATGTGACGTCGGTCACCAAAATTCTATTAATAGGATTTCATCATCATCGTCATCATCATCATTCAGCCACAAGAAGTCCACTGCTTGACAATAAACAAGAAGAAGAAGAAGAAAGACATTTATTATACCAACAAGATACATCACAGAAACAAAATAAGCAGATAAGTAACATAATATGCACAACAACAGAAAGAAAACTAAATACATAACAGACGAAACGAATAAATAAAACAGAACCATAGATGTAGCCTGTGGTGTATCTACGTTGTCACAAAAGGCAGCTGACTCAGCGTTGTGCTATAGGCCTCCTCCATGGATTTCCAAAAAGGCCGGTTGGAAGCGGCCTGCATCCAGCGTATTTGTAGGATTTTGTATTTATGAATTTAAAAAATGCGTACTTTTTGCCCCAATTAGTCGCTCGCGCAGCGCAATAAGTCCCATACAAATCCGTACGCCCGGAGAACCCAGCCTGGAAATAAGGATCGAACAGTATAGTCTATAAGAACTATATACTCCTAGCTATGACTCTACTGTTAGACTCATTGATGCGAGTTTTAGAGTTTTGGTTTCAGATTGTCACAGACTCCAACTACTTACCTACTCATTGACTTCATCAATGACTAATAGAAAGGCCATTAATCATCAGAATAACCCACTAGAATAATAAAATTTTTGATTCTTGTATTTACGTACGGTCAACATCCACCTACCGACTACATTCTTCTCGCAATACAATCCATCCAAAGGTAGTCTGTAAGAGATTGCTCTAATCGATAGGACCGCCAATTGTTGGTATACTTACATCTACCCTTAGAACATGTCTGACAAACTGAAGATTTTTAGGTTTTTCTTTATTTTTATAATACGATGAAAAAGGTTTATCGGATCGTGGCAATTGGCACGCACTGGTCCCGCCTACCTCTCCGGGATACAGGCGTGAGTTTATAGAATGCATGTTCTAATACGTTCAATTGTGTGCACGACTAATTTGGCAAACTTGGTCTCATCTCTGCGTTTTACGTTCTACATAAATACTCTACACAGACTTCTTGTGGATGTTAGTCTAAAGGTGTGCAATAAATTACTTCTATAAAAAAGCTATAAGGATAAACATTAGTTTCGTGTTCATGCAGATTCGGAAAAAAACAACGGAAATAAAGAGTTTTTATATATGTTGGCCACTATATTGTATAAGTACTTAAGTATTTTTGATTTAAGTTGTTTGCAAGTTATCTGACGCAACTACGTTAAAAACAATATAAGTCTTATCTTCGAAGTGCGAGTAACTTTTAAAGCAGCTTATTTCACAATTAAAACTGAATAAAAACGCGGAAAAGGCTACAAACAAGACAGTTTATATCACACTTGAACGACTTGTCTCGTAAAGGTCAAAATTCTCAAGTATCCTGAACTCAAGTTCATTACACCAGTTTCGCAATAACTCTTTCAATATCACATTTTCAATAGTTCTATTTATTCAACGCTAAACGGTCGATCGTTGACATAAAAAGCACATTGAACTGATAAAACCAACTAAATTGCCATTTTAAAAACTCTTTTACTACTAATTACGACAAAAATACGTATATTATCGTTTTATTTTGTTTTTATTAAATATCAATAAAAAGGTACATCATTTTTTGAGTTATTACTTACCCTTCTACTCGTACTTCGACAAGATAAATAGGTGAGTTAGTACCTCCTTACAACAAAAATGATAGAATTATCAAAGAAACAAAAAGCTAAATAAGACATCGATCGATCGTCCATAAATAAAGATCGAAATGGCCCCGTCATCTTGCGATCGTGGTCTTGAAATATACAAATAAAACCCGAGGTCTAAGCAACAAAACGCAACAAACTGGCCGGACACGTCTAATCCAATCAAAAAATTAAAAAAAAAAGGAAAACATGGCCGCCGCCCACATTTCAAAAAAGGAACCTATCTCAAAAGCTGTCAAACTGCCCCGAGCTGACATCGCGCTCAAAAACCTGCCCTGCCTCAACCACGGGGTCGTTCACCGAAGATTTATTTCGTTTTTTGCCCGCATACAAACTAAATGCACACGTAGGAAGGTACTTGAGGTGGCTTCCAGTTTCGACCAAGGCCTTCGACTTTGTGGCGATGATCATGTTGGTTTCATCGATAAAATTATAATATTATCAAATTAAGAAAAATACCTAGAGTGAGATTATTGACTTGGAATGACAGCGGTAAATTTCCCAATAACGTCTTTTCTTTCACCAGACATATTTTTTACAGCGACGGACAGAACATGCTGTAAAATTCAGTGGATTTAGATTTACCCAGAAATTCTTTAACTGTAGAGTTTAGCACCGCGGTTGAGAGCGCAACAACCCGGGGATGTAATAAGTGCGTCCCTAGATATAAATATAAAGCATAACTCGGGTATCTGACGTGCGAAACTGGTCTAAGGCCGGATTCTTGTGCCACTTCATAGAGAGACACAGAATGATTACTGTGGCTTTGTTTTAATATGGACCCACTTGGTAGAGCATCGTATTTTATTTGTATGGCTCGGTAAATTTATTTATCACGTTTGTATAACGTGAGGAGGTGTTCAAAGATGTAATTTTTTCCATATTTCGGATTCGGAATGAAAGGGATTGTTTGTCGCGAGACTAAAACTAAAATAAGCGACGTCTACAATAGTAAGAATAGGATTTATACCCAGCAAAGAACTCAGTTAAATAGTTGGAGGTGGGTGCCGTTAATGAAACACAATGACATAATGAATTTTTAATAAGTTCATTGTAAACAGTAGCCACAAAAAGTATTAAGGGCTGTTCAATGAAATCTACAATGAACTGACGGTATGACTAGTCCACAGATTCAAAGTCGCTCAGCGTGCTATGGAACGGGCTATGCTCTGAGTCTATTTGATGGATCACATCATAAATGGGAAATGAAATTATAGCCTTTAAGATAAGCAGACCATCTGGTGGAGGGCCTTCCTACGCTGCGTCACCCGGTCCGCGGTCGCCAGGTCAGAACTTTTTCGCCACAACGGCCATCAGTTCTCCGAGCTATGGGCCCCGCCCACTGCTATTTCGACTGAGCAATTCTTCGAGCCATATCAGTAGCTCTCTCTATTGGCGGTGGTGAGAAGTCGCTGGATGCGGGATGACCGGGAAGCTTGGAAAACCATGAGGGAGGCCTATGTCTTGCAGTGGACGTCAAAAGGCTGATGATGATCAAGATAAACAGGTTGAATGGCTGATAACGGTCGAAGAACCGGTAGCTGATTGGGTACAAAGGTTCTCGAGACAAACGCAGTGTAAGATGCCCACCAGCTTGTTGGACTGACTTTTTGAGGCAGATTGCGGGCAGCGGTTGGATGAGGGTGGCTGAGGGCAAAAACTGCGTATGGGCAGGCAGTGGACAAATACGGCCTGACTGATCATGGATGGTGGCGTTGGATTAATTCCGTGTGGGGTCGGATTAAGAATAGCGTCACTCCATTTCCTTCCGTGGATGTCGTAGAAGGCGACCAAGGAAATAAATTACCAGGAGATGGGCGGCAGCGTCTTCCTGAGATTCCAACCGCATACTGCGATCGCCAACCCGCCAAGCGTGTCAATTATGACAAAACCCTTCGTGATTAGGAGAACAATAAGGGTGGCCTATGTCCTGCAGTGGGCTTGAAATGGCTGATGATGATGATCATGGATAAACTATGGAAAATTTGGAGAGGAGTGTCTCTCCTATATTCTATGCAGCTTTTGCCGCAAAAATAAATCCTATTTTTCTTATTCTGTCTACGTTCTTCTTCAATTTGTTATCATCCAATTCCCCACATTTTTTCTATATTTTTTATTTTTCTTATTCTATATAAGTAATACTTCGTCAATGTGTGGATTTAGTTTCGCGCTTCTGTGGTCCCCTATTTTGTGCTTATGCGGTTGATGTATGAGACGGTAGCTTTGGGCCCTCGGACCTCGACGCAGCCGATTAAAGTTAATGCTTTTCAACGTGCTTTTTTTGTTTTTAAAGAAAAATGGCTGGTGCTTCCGGCAATGTTTCATTTTAAAAAGATTTTCTTGTTTGTCTAGTTATGTTCTTCAAGGTAAGTTGTTTTTCCTTATTTATATTTATAAATGTGGTACGTGTTTAGTTCAATGTCAGAAAGACTTTTAGAATCAAACTATTATGCCGGATTAAGTGAAGACCACAAGTGATTGTGTTGTGTGAAAGTTATTTATTTTTATTTTATTTACTAACAGTAACATTTACACTTGTCTGAGGTGTTCAAATACCTCAATCCGCGGTGGGCACGCCTGGTAATTAAGCTCATACTTCTAATTATCTACATAATAATTCTGTGAAAGAAGGCCTGTGCCCTGCAGTGGGACTTATATAGGCTACATTGCCCATGTGGCAGAATCACTTAGGTATCGACGTAGTTGTTCATTTATCAATAAATACAAAGTTCAAATTAAGCAAACACTGAAGGAGAAACAACAAAAAGATTGTTTTTGAAGGTAAAAAATGTGTATTTTCCTTTTTTTTACTAACAGCAAAATATTCCTGGCAAGTATTGGTTTAATTGAAAAAATAAACTTAAACTTCCTCAAAATGGCGCCAAAGCAACTGGGACGGTAAAAATGGCGGCAAATAAATAACCCCAGCGTTTGCTCGAAGAAAACTGCAACAGACCCTGGCCAGGTTGTTTTTGTGCTTATTTCTCGTTTTAGAGGCACCGGATAGACGATCCGCGTCAGTTTTTACTTGCAGGAATTAATTTTGCTCCTTGGGGTTGCCATATCACTCAATAATATCAGACCCTTTGCGAACATTCTGACACGGGTTATATTTAAACGTTCAAAATAGAAGTTTCCAACTATAACTAATTATCCTTAAAACAAACAGGTTGCCCAATAATTTTAAGAATAGTGAATACGAACAATTGTTGTTTAAAATAAATTTCTTTTTATTTCTTCTATTAACTTTAAAATGAATAGTTGAGGGCTGAAACCGGATCCTCCACGTTAGGATCTTGACTAGTCAAATATAATTGAGCTATCAAAACATGAGACTTGGTTGAAATTAAGCACCAGATTTTAAGGCTACTTTATCTTGTTTAAATTTACAAAGCACAATTAGACATTGAAGATTTATTTTCAAGCGGAAAAAGTCTTTTTTAAATTATTTTGTAGTCGAATGTATTTTTGTAAGGGGTGTTTGTTGTTATAAACTAAAATATGTTATTTTTTCTCGGTGCGAAAAAATAACATATGACATCCCTTAGAAAAAAACACTGAGATTTTTCTCAATTTTGAAATTTACCGAAAAATTTTCCCAATTTATTCCAGTAGGTAAAAGAGGTCGAGACTAATTAGGTAGTCTAAACGCTGAGCTGATCCCGCCTATTTTAAGTAATATTTTAACCAACGACCAGCAACAATTAGGTAATTAAAAAGTTTGTATGTGAAAAAGTTGTTTTGTCGCGGATACCAAGATTCTTCCAACCAGGGGGTTGAATAATAGTCAAGTCAATGCCATTATCATTCGGTGATGAGTGTAAAAAATGCTTTCAAATTATGGTAAATCTAGAAAGTGCACCTGACAACCCTGCCTCCGCTTGGCAGTTGCGGCAATAGATAACCAGAACTGCCAAAGGCGGCCATTTTGGTATTTTCATTTTGCTTCTCTACGACGTGAAATATAATCTCATCCTTTTTTATTCGTTTGGATATCTTCTTTAAGGATCTAGTTTCATTTTTATCGTCTTAGATGCTTGCTTTATATGTTTATAATGAAATCTTCTGACTTCTATTTATTTTTGCGGTGCTTCAAATGTGCACCTCAGCTTTTAGAATCCCCGATTCGCGGTAGGAACGCGTGATGATTAAACACGTACTCTTTCTTTTCAAAAAGGCGTATATATTGCGATGGGACTTATGGGCACTATGATATGTATGAAAGTTTCTTCTTGAAACAGGCAAAATAACTTTACTAACGATTTCGTTGCTTTTACAATGTGTGCGATGTTTTTTTTTTCATAAGTTAGAAATTAGATGCCATATCTTGATTTTATTAATATCTAAAAATACGAACAACACAATCGAAGACTTTCTTTTAGCCAATCGCAGGGTCTGAATCACACATTCATCATTGTTTGGTAATTCCTCAACCGTAATTTGTTTAATTTAAACAAGTATTACGGAAGTAGTAAACAAGTTCTGCTTCAAGATTGGTTAGCTACTGAATCATAGAGAAATTCAGCAATTTTTCTGAGTAAATATTTTCTTTTGGCTAGTAATCGTCACTTAGTAGGCAGGAAACTTGAAACAATGACCCGAACTGAAAACAAAAAAATACTGAAACTTTAAAACATTTCTACCCTTACAACGAAATGAACAAGTAACACGCATCAATACTGGTAAAATATACCTAACCAGAAAAATTGACAATAAAAACCATACATACCCCACTCTTTTTGTTCCTCGGCGCTTTGTTCATCCAAAATAAGGTCAGCCAACATGCATCATCATACCGTCGAATGAAATATACCACGCAGGCCCGAAGTCAAGGAAATGAGGTCACATAATTTCGGCGTTCGCTCGAGAGTGAAAGTGAGTTTTTATTTTTAATTTTTTTTGGGCATCCATTTTGCTTTTTGTCTGGCGGCCAGGGTCAACGTTGTTTTATTGCGCACACACCGAGACGCTTTTGAGAGGGGCAGATGTGTTCCGTCTTTCTTATTGAGTCATTGGGTTTATTTTTAAATTGGGAAAAATAGAATAGCGTAAGAGCCAGTCTTTTGTCTTTTGAATAACTTGTGCGACTTCTTTGTTGGTGAATAACTTAACAGCTTTCACTGAGTTATATCTTAAAGCAAGTACTCGTACCTAATATATATATTATTTGCATAACTATAAATAGGTATCTAACAATTATATACAGTATCGTTAATCTCAAAAGCTTAGAGTTGAATGCATCAATCTAATGGCAATATTTATCTATAAAAATGACGACAGCAATTAAATTTAATAACAATAATCGGTGTTAAATCTTACTGTTCTAGAGGTTGATATCTATTGTATTTTATTAAACTCATGCCTAAAGTCGGAATGATCGGCAATACCCCTTTTTCGATAATTGCACTCATAAAGTAGAGTAAAGTACATATAGGAAATACCACATTACATTTACTCACGCCTGTATTCTAGAGGGGTGACATATAGCTGACATATCAACAAAAACAACTTGCTTGTGAAAATTGGTCCAGAACCCAGAATTTCTGCCCACCTGAACTTCAGCTATATTTGGTTTTTATGCTAAAGTGTGAACAAGCCCTAAGATAAAGCTTGACTCAAGTGCATCAATAAAAAAACTATGTTGACATGTAAAATCAAAGTAATTTATTTCACTTCCTTTTGTGAATACATTAATAACTACAAAAAAGGTTTCATTTAATTGTTCTCGAAAAACGAAGTTTGGTCTTAATTTCAAAGCTACAACACGAATGAAAACGTAAGTTTGTGAGTGTATCATAATGATGATTATATCTCGGTTTTAAAAAATATTCAGGTAAAAACTAAGGCAGTTTTAGTTTTTGCGTCAAAAGAGTGTTTAGTTAAATTAAAACAAGAGAAAAGATCTCATATTATTTTCTTTTATAAATTGTTTTTCATTAAAAACCATTTGCAACGCTCTGTATTACTTAAGTCAAAAAAATTTACCCTTAATTAAAACCAAAACTTCGAACAAACCGAATTCAAAACTTCACAGCACTATTGAGTACCTATAGCAAAGCCATCCCTTAACCACCGATTCGTAACAATATGACACTAATATAACGCCTATTGAAGTCAAACAACCTTATTCAAATCACTATCTCGCAGCATTTCATTGTAGCGATAGAAACTATCTATCTATCGCCGGAATAAATTCAAGATGGCGGATGCACATTGATAGTTGGATGGGTCACAAAAAAAAATTCAACAGAAGGGAAACTGGTTTTATGGACAAAACAGGTGTTCAAAATGAGCGAGTTATTTTAGTAATTTGCCAGATTTATGGCCAGTTTCTGAATTGAGGATTTCGCTACGTCAATAGTTAACTATATACGTAGTGTTGTCTCCTCGAATTCCACAGAAAAGAGTGTGACAGAACGTTACTTAGTAAGTATTTACTTAGTGTAATTCTCAATTCAGAAACCGGGCTTAAGAGCTTGTCCTAAATAGCGTAGAGCCATTTGTAGACAGTTAACGACAAAATGGTAGTCGCTAGATGCAGGCGACACAAGACCGGGAAGCTTGAAAAACCATGAGGGAGGCCTATGTTCTGCAGTGGGTGTCAAATGGCTGATGATGTTGAAGGACAAAAAAAGAAAAAAAAAATTGCTGGGAAAGGCGCGATCACTTTTTACGAAAACATTAATAAATGGCAAAAAACTATCTATCTCTACTTTTAGTATTGTGAACTTCAATGTTACGTCAATAATAATTAAGACCTAGAACTTCTGGCACTGGTTGTTTTGCAGTTGAACGGTTGTGTAAAGTGTGGCTTTCGCCTTGGCCTCGGCGCGGGCGCAAGTCCGTTTAGAACTTGAATTGCCTCGATAAAACGTGCTCGTTAAAGCGGAGGCCTTTCGGCCCTAAAACGAGAATGTGGGTTAGGTTCTCTTAACATTTTGTGTCTATGATCAAGACTTAACCTCTAAATCGAAAAAACGTTCAGTTGCCCATGTGACGCCTATAGTAATTCCAGCTCGGATTGCAGAAAAAATATTAACAATGCAATTTTTAATTACGTATACCTACTACATACCAAACGAAACAAACAGTATGCCGTGAACACAAAACTAACCTTAAAAAGATAATCTTGAAATAGTCCCAAGCACACGCTAAGCAAAATGGAGACATAACCTTCGAACAGCAAATCCTAAGTCAAGATGGCGGCGCCCGCAATCAACTATCTAAAGTAACAACCGAGCAAGCCGCATTTGTAGGTTATGTAGTAACATTGACAGACGCAGCGCAGGAGTTGTGTAAGCAGTTGCCTTGGCCGCCGCGCATGCGCCCAAGGATACAGCGCAAGAGTCGTTCGGAAATCGAATTGTTCAAGAAACAAAGACATCCTTGAGCCTTGAATTTTTCGAACGATTCGCGCTCGGTATTGTATTCTGATTTTGAACTTTTGGTTTATGGATGTGGTTGGGGGCACACCCATTTGTAATTTAATTTTAAAAGGGGCTTGCAATAAGACTTTTTGAGTTATGATATTTTTGATTACACAAATACATAACTCACGACTAAAAAACCTCTTCCGCTGTCCTTTGAAAAGAGTTACCTAACTATTATCAAGTTCTATATTTTCTGAATGCGTAATTATGCAATCACGGAATATTATATTCAGTATATTAATTGCCAGCAGAACAAAACACAATAAAGTTATGATTTTATCTGAAAAATAAAACTAAAATAAGTCTATATTGAGAGGCCTTTTTATCTGACTTCCTCAATGCACCGCTGACCTCTTTTCAATAATATGTGACCGAGGATAATATACCTACGTGTTTCACATGTCACTAAATACGGTATTTGACACGATCAACAATAAATTATTTCATATGCTCGATTAAAACAAGAATTACAAAATATCTCGGAAAATGTATTTCTTTTGGTCAATTACTAGTTATTACAACTTTTAAATAGATTAAACATAAAAAGAGTGCTCTGAAATGTGACGTCATAAGCAAGTATTTTCATACAAAATTCCGTTTTAAAAGTAACTCATTTGATATTTTGTCAAATACCCAATTAATTAAGAGGAATAAATGTAATTTCAATAAAATATCCAGGCGGTTTTAGTTAACGATACAAGACCACAAAATATAATCTAAAACTAAACTAAATTATTCATGATAGCAGTGCCCACGGCTATGTTCGCTTAGTAAATGGATCACCTGTAGCCTATATGTCCACCCTGAAGGTCCATTGTAAATACTTGCGAAAGAATTTTTGAAAACGGTTAAGTACTTTCGGAGATTACCCCCTACATACAAACTTGATTGATTGAGCCTATATACGTCCCACTGTAGGCACAGGCCTTCTCTCAGAGAGAGAGTATGGGCTTAATCACCACGCGTGCCCACCGCGGATTGGAGTTTCAAGCGCTGAGGCATGTGAATAGCTCAGGAACTCAGGTTTCCTCACAATGTTTTCCTTCACCGTTAGCGAGTGGTATTGCTACTACAACAATAGGTACATGCCCGCAATGGGAATCGAACCTGGGTCTCTCGCTTAAGAGTCCAATGTCCTACCCACTAGGCTACCACCGCTTGCATACAAACTTAAAATCACATAAACTTTTCCTGTTCATAATATTAGTGTAGATAGTGTAGATGTAGCCTTCTCTCAGAGAGTATGGGCTTAAGCACCACGCGTGCCCACCGCGAATTGGGTATTTGAAGCGCTGACGTATGTGAACACCTCAGGCACTCAGGTTTCCTTACGATGTTTTCCTTCACGGTTGGTGTCGTAAACTAATTTTAATAATAAAAAAAATATTTTCAACCTTTTTAAACTATGTAAGTAAACATTACATAGTTAACTAAAAATACACGAACACAGAAAACTTAACTACTAAAAGATTCCACGCTGTCCGTCGGCAATATTTTAGCCTACGCCTAGGCCGAAACGTGGGTCTGCCGAAAATGTCTCATCAGCATTTGAATAGTTTTAAATTGAAACTTATTTCTGATTTTAATGAGTTTATTATATAACAAACAAGAAAAAATGTTATTTGAAAGTTAGGGTAGGTCCCTGTTAATTAAGTTTAAGCCACGGAATCCTTTATAACTTTGTTACAGATATCTCATAGTGACCATATTTATTCTCAATGCAACTTTTGGCCGTGACTATCAAATTCAAAAAAGTTTAAAAATTACTTAAGGCATTTTCTCCCTTACTTTAATTTGTGGCCTTAGGTCAAAATATCTAATAGGTCACAATTTACCTAACGCCCACATCGACGACCACGCACACCAACGCACGTGGCTAACGGGCGACGTCATAGAAAAAGAGTGGGATAGATAAACGACATACTATAGGAGGGGCCAGTGGTGGGGGACTCGGAAGAAAACACAAAAAATGTGCGTGAGGTTCGCACACACACGCAAAACTTTTATAACGTACTTATGCAGCTCACGCAAACAGTCATATAGCTTTTTTTTGAAAACTAAAGGGCGTGGATATTTAGTTTTGAGTTAATGTTTCATAACAAATTCGTATTATATTAAAACTTAACTACGATTTGCTATCCCTCGCAAGAAAGTGTAGAAATTCAATGCATATCCCTGTATCGTGAAATTTTGAAATTGGAACTTATTCTTGTATGTAGGTATATGTTTCTATTTTTCTTAACAAGCGAGGCTACTCACATGCGTCAGAGGTGGCCTGTCCTTCCTCGCTCCAGTTTGATACCTTGGTAGTAATTTTGTAGAAATTAAAGTTCCAATTTCGAAATCCGTGTCACCTCCGTGACATCAAACACTGTTCACAAATCCATTTAGTTAGCCGTACTGGACAGCAACACTGGCACTGGCGCTAAAACACATCACCATACTCAGGTCACCGATGGCTCTTTAAGAAAATAATTGGTTTTGTTTATGTTTTTTGGTACAGTAAAAAAACTATAGTTCGGGTCCTAGGTTGCTTGATATGTCTCGTTGGGCATCGCAAAAACCGCAGCACTTTTTACGAGTTAAAATTTTCGAAAAACTCCACTACTTGAAAAATATCTCTCTGATTTTTTTTTTAATTTAGAAACCACTACGCGAATGATATGATAAAAAGGTAGTAAGTATAGAGCTTTTGTATTTTTTTCATAAATATAGTTCAATCATTTTTTTAAATATACTTTTTTTAAATTTTGACAGGTTCCTGCGTATTTTTTTGGAGGTTTTTAGCGGTTGTTAACGTGTTCTGGTCCTAATGTATGGCGGTCGGATCGACGCTCGCTCGGGAGTTTGTGCATAAGCGGTACTGCAACGAATGCGCGAGGCGTACTAGGCGGCGTGCGTACTTAGCCATTACCTTGTATTTACTGCGACCGAGAGCTGCGGCGTGTGCAGTCTTGATACTTGTTGCACGCGATTTCCAAGTAAAGGGAAACTTTTTTGCGAAAAAAATACAAGAAAAGAATCTATGAAAAGCTTGAAACGACACACGGGACGACTTTCATGGCTCGATTTAGTTTTTTTTTCAACGCTTCACAATAAAGAAAAATACTCCGTGGAGAAAAGAAGTTTGTGACAATTTAGTGCAAAAAAAGCGTAAACCAAACAAGTTACTAAAATGAGTACAAAAAGTTCGAGGTGCGCCGTAGAACCTTCCGTAGCCGCACGTAGCCCTCAGACTCAACGCTCAAGACTACTAGATCCAACTGCACACAACCACATGCACGAAAGTGCACCATCGTCCGACAGAAAAACTGCGACAGTGTGTGTGACCGTTCTTGTACGAACAAAATGCATTTCAGTTGAAACTTATTTATCTTCGGCTGTTTTTAATTAAACCAATCGAATCGCGTTCAGAAATGAAACGTTTGGGAACGTTGTAAAGAAGGAAGAGGGCGATATAGTTTTTTAGAAAATTTTGCAAAACATTTGAATTCTGAAAAATAGACCGCGCCGCTTTTCTTCGTGTGCGGCCAGCATTTTTCTTTGTGTGCGCGCTTTTTTTACGTTTTTTTCTCCAACGTGTGAGTGCGTTCGATTGTGTTGAAGTTCTTTGCTGCGGGCGTGTGCATCGTGCGCTGGTGTGTAAGTTCTTGTAAGAAAATGGTTCGGTGGATTTTTGTCCGGAATTTCGTGTATAGATGGCGCTAGCAGATGAGTCGAGGGGTGATATGATATCGGACAAGGTTTTAAATTGCGCGTTGCAACGAGAGCGGGAAGTGTAGACTGCTGTATCTTGCTTACAACCGTTTGGTTTTAGTCTTGTTGTTTGGTCTCGCTTGCAACCGTTTGGCTGGAGTGAGAGGCGCATCGCAAGTTTCCGAATGATTTCTGGACGTAGACGTTGTTTGGAACAAAATAACGTGAAATCTAAAAACTTTTCATAATTGTCATGATATGCACAGCACGTTAAGCCTACCGTGACATGAAACGTTTTTCAAACCATTTGACGGTATTTAGGTCGTTTTATATTTTTAAACGAAAAATGTAAAGCAAACTGAACGAAAGTGGTAAAAACGACGAAGCCTTAAAATGCTCGCCTGAGTTTAGTAGGAAAGTTGAGACTTTTTTGTGGTACTATTCAAGTTAGGTATAAGTTCTTGATGAATTTTACTTATTTTGAGAATCTGCTGGCCTACTTGTTGCTATTATGTTTTTAATTATATCTAGAAAGTACTTAGGCCTCACCTAAATTCAGAATACTCTCTGCTCTCATACTCTGTTAGTACATAAAATACGCTATTCATAAATTAAATGGGTTCCGATTTTGTGCGAATGTGGTTGGGTGGAGGGGCCGGTAAGGGACATCCTAGGCGGACGTATTTCGATCAAATTGGGATTTTTTTACTAAAACCATTAGTTTCCATATTCTAGCCTTATTATTTTTACACTAGCCTGGTTTTAGGTCAAGTGACATCGGGTCTAATTGCTAGATCTAGATAGATATCTAGACAGACTCCAATAGGAAGGTCAACGAGCACACATTTGAGCTTGCCGCACACAGACACAGAGGAGACGAAAAGGGCTATTCACGATGGGGCTATGTTCGTATTTTACGTGTTATTGACTTGTTGCGTTTTTCACCTCAGGATTTTTTTGCGTTTCTTCTCTTTTGAAAACAATGCTTACGTTTTCATATTGTTTAGAAGTATTTAGGTACTTATGTCAATTTACAAAAGGATATAGGTATATTAAAATGTTTTTTAATGTACTTTTTTGTACTTTTATCGGCCGAGAAGACTATTGCGGGGTGATCTCGACCACTTTTTGCGGAAGTGGTGGTAAATGACCGAAAATCTTGGTCTAAAAGGAGCGAGGCCTTAGCCGTGGAGTGAGGCACCCATGTTACGGGGGGGCTTATGGAGATAAAAAAATAGGTTTCCAACTATAACCTCCTCAGTCCTGACCTTGAAAATAACAATTGAAAACCATTGTTATTTTCAAGGTCAGGACTGAGGAGGCTTCATCATCATCATAAGCAGCCTATATACGTCCCACTGTAGGGCACAGACCTTCTCACAGAGAGAGTATGGGCTTAATCACCACGCGTGCCCACCGCGGATTGGCGATAACTTATTATGTGAAAGTTAACTCTTTGTGGTATAGTTTTATGTGCCGAAACCAACTATAAACAAGTCATGTTTAAATAGCTACTCTTAACTTAAAAAAGTCTTCGAATATACGCAGGATGGGAATCGGATCAAAATACCCTACCTACCTATATATTTTTATTCAGACCTCTTGAATAAAAATATTGGGTATTTTGATCCGATTTCCATCATGCGTATATTCGAAGACTTTTTTAAGTTAAGAGTAGCTATTTAAATATGACTTGTTTATAGTTGGTTTCGGCCAAATTTTATTCAAATTCGTGTAGCTCTTAGGCGATACACTTTTACAATTAATATTCCGGCAATACCCATAATATTACAAAATAAAAATTGATATAAACTTATTACCGCTCAATAGGATTTGAATGACGTCCGGGCGACACACGGCTGACGCTACAGCGGCCGTATTCGAGAATAGCCACCGGATTGTATTACGAACGTTGCGACCTCGAAAACTGCGGATTCGGTTGGACAGACGCGTTATGTGTTATGTTACGAAGCTCTGCTCCTTTACGGGCCATTGTATGTAAATAGTGACAGAAAAAAATATACATATTGTTCTTTGAGTTGGACTGTCTGTCACTGGAGTTTGTCAAGGGTAAAAACGGCGACCTGTGCAGTTAAGTACTATTAAGGTACCTATAAGAATAAATTTTTATTTAATTTTAAAAAGGTATTTTAAAACTAAAGATTTGTAAATGTCACTAAAAAGCTTTAAATAAAAACATTTATTTTAAAACAACCAAATACCTAGCTGCCAAAAAGTTATAAACATCAAAAAGTTTCGAGTACTTACTGTGTAAGTAAGTACTGTGGACGGCACGGCACCTCGACCTTTACATTTTAGTTGCAAAGTTGTCCGTAACATAACTGAGTAGAGTGCTCGGATGTAGGTAAATGTTGATGTGCTGTCAACTGTACTATAGTGAAATATAGAGATCTAACGGTAGACCCGTTAGATTATTCAATAATTAACACTGAAAATACCAAGTAAGTATAGTAAAATACCCTACCAATTATTGGACTAAAGGGACTCCATGAAGTAACACTACCACAAATGGTAGAAAAAATCATATCTTTGTTAGGGATTGCTTTTGCAGTCTCTCGATCATGTTAATATGTTGTGATTTTTAGGACCCACGACCGAGAACCGAAGATCACAGACTTGGGACTAGATAGTAGATAGAATTTACGACAAAAACGGACCCATGGGTCTTAAAAATAACTATTAACATGATTGAGAGATTGGCTCGACACTTTTTGCAAAAACGATCTGGAAAAGAAAGATATAATTTTTTGCCGTTAATGGCGCATAGTGTTTTATTTTTATTTTATTTTATTAAGGATCACCTAGTACATAAAACTTAAAATCTAAAAGGCCATGTGCACTCTTACTTATAGGTAATCACAACTTGCGTTAGTAATAAGGTAACAACAAAAAAGCCTATAAAGTGTGCAGTCCCGCATAATAAGAAATACGATAATAATTTATGTAAGTTAAGCCGAGTGAGTAACAAGTTAGGTTTAGTCTTTGATTTTTATTAATTTAGGAAGTAGCATTACTATTAGAAGACTTGAAGGTGTTAAGGCTAGAAAATATGTCAATTTCAGATTTAGAATAAGTACTTAGAGTGAGCGTTGTACCTAATAACGCCAACATCTCGGTATAGGAGCATTAGATTACTGCATGGAGCCCCCTAAGCAGACGAGCTTTTGCGCTAGCTAAATCATTTCCTGGCTCAGTAAGGCAAAACGTCGTTAAAGTGGTTTTATAAATCTTGTTCGCAATTAAAGTAACACGAGTTTTAACTTTAATTGCAATGAAAAAAACTGTTTTATTAACCGTCCACCAGTATATCCGATTGTAAATCCTACACCATTCGTTTAACAATACGCCGTACAATTATACCGTGGTATAGTCAATGCTACTGTTGGCGAACTCGTAATAAACAGCGGATTATTATTTATATGTTCATATCAAAACCTCTTGTTCGACTTACGGCTGGTTTTTTAATTTCTCCAAGGCTGTATTTTACTATAGGTACTGTATAAATCACAGATCACTCAATTTGAGCAATTTGAATTTAAAAAATATTTACTTTCAGACTCCTGTTTAGGGTTCCGTACTCGAAGGGTGCCGAAAGGGCTCTATTACTCGCCTCCGCTGTCTGTCCGTCCGTCCGACCTCTTCCAACCGGGCTTTTTCTTTTTCTTTGGAGTCGTAATAGGTTGAAAGTTGAATTTTTTACAGAAAACGGCGGATTACCTTACAAAAAAATTAAAAATATGGGCGTCTCCGTATAACAAACCAACGTGTTTTTTCGGCGTTTTTTTTGTTTACGCTCTATCGTAAAAACGGTAATACGGCTACATACAGGCATCAAACTTCGCGTGATTGTGGGACTTATTATATTATTCTAGCGACCAATAATAAAAAACGGCCAAGCGCGAGTACGGAACCTTCGGTGCGCGAGTCCGAACTTTGAGAAAATGACCAAATGATGTAATTTAAGAATTGACTAGTGGCTACTTTGGCCAAAGGCTAAGGCCTCGCTACACAGCAAGGCAATGCCGCCTTCTCGGTACTCTACCTCTGATCTGGCTCAAATATTTCATTTAAATTAGTAAATAGGTTTTGGTTTTAGATTAGTTTATTTAATTTTGATATCGTAAATATTGTAGAATTTCTTGTTTTCCATCAAAAATGGAGAAAATAAACAAAAACATAAAAAAATTACAAAAGGTTTTACTTATTGAAATACTCAATTGTGTACGGCGAAACTTAGATATGTAAGTCTTTAATGTATTTTGTTTTCTGGTTTGTAGGTACAATAAAGTGTTCTAATCTAATCAATTCAATCAATCTAATCTAATAATCAGTCAGGTACATCGTATTGTCGTAATAAACCGTCGCGCGCACCCGTGAACGCGACCGAGACGTCGTAGTTTTGAACCGGCAATGAATTTTGATCGAAGCGTTCATGAAATTGTCATTGTGCTATTTAATGCATAAAAATCTTGTGTCACAGTGTTTGTTATCGAACTCCTCCGATTTTTATGATTTTTTGTGTATATTTTTGTTAGGTCTGAGAATAGGTCGTAGGCTAATTAATATGGCAAAACAGCGTTTGCCGGGTCAGCTAGTAATCATAATACATTAACAGAATCTACGCCCTGTTCTATAATTTCCTTCACTTCCGTTGACAGAGCCGTGTGAGACGCGAGACACACAGATGAGACGTGGGGCGAGGGCACGGTAAGATGTATATGTAGAGTCACAGACCAAAAGCGACCGCAGAGCAAGAACTATGGTCTGTGACTCTGTACATATTACCGCGCCCTCACCGCACGTCCCATCTGTGTGTCTCGCGGCTGACGATCTTGCGAAAAAATGTCTCATTAGTGCCGCGAAGGTCAGGCGCACATTTCAGCCGCGAACTGCTCGCTGATTGGTCGAGCCGACCACGTGACCCGGCGGAAGCGACCAATTACACGGCATTCTGCAACTGATTTAGAATAAATTAATTATTTATTGCGTTTCTTGTAAGACTTGGCTCGGTGATAGATATATGTGCAGTTTTTTTAATGTTTGTAACTTTATTAGTCTTAAACTACGGTTTATTGTAACCAGAGTTGCCTTTAACCACTTTAAAATTGCTACTTGAATAATTTAAACATTTTCGTAATAATATAACAAGTAGCTACATAATCATCTAACTCAATGAAGTAGATCAAAAAGGAGCTCATTTAAAAATAATGCAGACCCCTAAACTATTTTTCTGAGAATGCAGATTCTTCCGCGTTTTTGCTAACTATTAAAGAGCCACTTGGACACTGAACAAGTTATTTCAGAAGTACGATTCACTTACAAATAACATTTTACAAAGCTAGAGAGTCACGTTTTCTTTAATTTAAAAAGAAGTTTTAATAATTGTTATTGTTATGGTTATAAAACAGGTAATAATTAGAGAGACATAGATATTAGACATTTTTACGCCAGCAAGTCTGTATTCAAAAAACAGCTAAAAGACACGCTGCAGTGTATCTCTAACGAACAAACCAGAGCACCCTAAACTCGTTATCACTAATGCACATACTATTCACACACAAAAACACACACACACACACACACACACACCAAAACTCAATTCCTTCTTAGTATTAGTATTCTTGATAGTGTAGATGCATGGTTTTTTGTTTTTGTTTCACTTTGCATGCATTTAATATATTTTTTTTAGAGATAAGCTGTCTTCGTACATGTTATTGTAATGCCCTGTTATATGTGTTGTGAACAACGAAGCATAATAATAATAATTTACCAACTGTGATTTTAACCGTATAAAAAGTTCGTAATTGACCTTTGTTAAGTCTAATAAAAATTGTATTTAATTTGTGCCTGTTTGTGCTGTGAGCTTCATGTTCTTGATTAAAATATATTTTTTTTAATGCGTATTTTCTATAGTCTTTTTTTTTTTGGTAAAAAATATTGTTAAGTAAACTTTTGGAATATTTTACTCACAAATTTATAAAATATATTAAATATTTTTTGTCCACTTTACTCATCGAGAGCATGAAGTGGAACCTTTGTTCGTTTATTCTACGCTCATAGCAAGTAAGTTAGGTATAATTATGTAATTATAGTTTGTTTCAAACATTTTCCTCTTGTCCAAGTTAGCCAATTAGAGATACTTGAATGTTTTTTAGTTCCTTGCGTATTTTTCTGTGAATTGTTTTATTGCTTACAAGGTATTTTAAGCTTCGGATTTGTTTAAAATTGGATTTCATTTGTATTTCAAGAAGGTGGAGTGGATTTAAGCATTTATGGACTATAAAATTATAAAACATATTCGTAACGTAAAATTTAGGTATGTAGCCTACACATTTGATACAATTGTAATAAATTACTACTACTTATTTCTTAAAATCTTTTTTGACGAGACTACGTATCACTTTATTCAAACGCAGAAAAAATTAAGAAGGTTCTTTTATGGTTTTATATAAAAGCAACTGAGAAAAAGTAGATTTATCATGTAACAAAAAATGTATATTTTATAATTTGTTTGCGTTTTCGTGAACTATATCTAACCTACTCTACAAATGTATTGCGAAAGACAGTTGTTTTCCATTTTCTGAAATAGGTTGCAGTATTTTTTTCTTCACAAAGAACGTCATTCAGCGCGGCCATTGTCAGCCACAGGACAGAGACCGTCATTCTGAAATTCGCGATTCCTATCGTTCGCGATTCATACACTTTAATGTTAATTTATTCGCGATTCAAAAACTACGACGACCGTCTGTCACTCTATCTTTCTTTATTTTTGCTGTCCCTCACTCTTGATATCCCTACAAAACAATATAAAAACCTGTATTTTTATAGCGGCTCTCGGAAAATACAACTTAGTGGAGTAATAGTGAAAATCGGTTGTAGGTATTGTACAAATATATTTTGAAGTCGGTGCCCTAAATGTATAGTGTAACCTGGCACCGACTCCAAAGTATACTTCTACAATACCCACACGTATGTACCTACTTCGAATTTAAAGGTCATATACGTGTAAATTATTTCTGTGTTGTAAGTGGCCGTTCAAGTATTACGTAAGCAGATTTATTACAATTATTTACCCCCCTTCCCACCCATGCTTACGTAAACATTGGTATATCCAAGTAAATTGTACCTACTGCTGACGTAATCACCGTCTAGAAACCCCCCAACCCCCATTTCATCAAAAATAAGTAACGCTAAGATCCTCCCGCCTCCCTGCAGTGCTTACGTAATACTTGAATGTTGAAGTGTTTTTAAGTGGGTTTTTATTTTTATTTATAAAAAAGTTTTTTATTGATAGTCCACCTTTTAATTTTTTCTTATGTGCAATAATTAAAAAGTTTTCTTTATGTTTAATATAAATATATTATGTAACTTATTGTTTATTTTGTTTTTCTACAATGTGTCGTTACAATAAACATCTTTTTTTTACTATTCTCTATTTTTTATGAAATTGGATTCGGACCTCCTAAAACCACAAGTGTTTTGTCTCTACTAGCGTCTCTGTCGCGAAATTAAATTCTAGAGTCTAGCACAAAGTTTGACCAACTAATCCAAATCCACGAACGAAAGAAGTTCGTTGGAAATCGCCATTCTTTCCGGTAATTTCCAGAATGGCTGCCCTCCCACGCTAGGCCCACGTCAATTTAGGTCAGCGGGCCGTAAGGGCTTGTCAAATTCAGCCGAAAAAATTTCAGATTTACGTCGCTAGCATTATAAAATTGTCATTTTTGTCACAACAACAGCAGGGGAGGTAGTTCGCTTACGTAAAATGATTATGTACGTACCTAAGATTGGACGGTTTTCTGGATTTTGTTGTGGTGAGATTGTAGTTATTTTTAGATTTTATGAAATACTAGCAGTGCCTCCGTCATATGTCCAATGTCCATCTTGAAGGTCCATTCTGATAAGACTACGTACTTTCGGGGATTAGGTATGTAGGTATTACATATTTCTCCTTCGGCAAATTCTCCGATATGAGGTTGACTGGAAGAAATTGCTATTAGCAATAAGGCCACCAATTGTATATTTTCTTTTGTCATTGCTGTTTCTGTAACATTTTTTCTGGTGTACAATAAAGAATATTCTTATCTTATCTTACACATAATCTTATGAACTTTTTCTCTTTTCAATATTAGTATATATATGTATATATACATTTTTTTTGTCATCTGCCTAACCCCGGGTCTTATAAAAATGGGTGAATATTATTCCATATTTGTGATGTGTGTGTGTGTTATCATGTCGCATCGGTTTGGGACCAGGGCAAGTGATTAGATTGTGCGGATGTTATGTTAGTTTATAAGCAACCTACCTTTATATACCTAAGTACATACATCCTATTGCAGGGCACAGACCTTCTCTCAGGGAGAAAGTACGACACTTGCCCACCACGGATTGGCGACTTCATTTGCAGGAGATCGTTGTAATAAATACGATCTCCTGCAAATGATCCTGCAGGGAAAAATACAAGGCCGTAGAAGAACTAACTGGCTATAAAACCTGGCTGAATGGTTTCACATAGGCAACATCGATTTTTCCGGAGTCACCGCGTCACGCGCTACAGTGACCACAATGATAGACGGCCTCCGATAGGAGATGGCACCACAAGAAGAAGAAGAATTGTACGAAGACATCGTTTCCAATGCATAAGGTCACGTCATACGAAAACATTCTCCTCGGCCCATCTCTAGTTCAAACCTATAATTTAATTGCTTATAGATAGATAGATAGAGAACACTTTATTGCACAACCAGGAGAAAGAATTACAAATAGTTTCCTTTATTTACAAGCAGAGAGTAGTATAAATGAGATTTTCTTTTTTAAAGGCAATCAAAACAAGGTCTCGAAAAAAGGTCTTCAAAATATCTTGGACTCAGCTTTGGCTTTGCTGATTCAACAGCTTTTTGCAATGGCTAAGTCGCCCCTATTACTCATTATCGTCAGCGGAAAAGCAATAAGCGAGAAAATCGCAGCGAAGACGAAAATTAAGAAAGTTGAACGCCCGCCCTAGAGGGAAACGCCATGACATTTTTTTTGTCTCCCAGTCCAAGATGGCGGGCGCCAGAAGCCTCCTAAAACAAAAGAAGTGCCGTCGACCGCCCCACCCTCCTTGCAACTATTTTTAGGTGCAAGGAGCCCGTTTTTCGCGTATGTAACTAATTCGATTTTACCTTTAAACTTCGCTCGTTCGTAAAAACGTGTAGTACAGCCTCATATAACTTACTGTATTAAAATGCAATAAAAAGCGAAATAGCAAAAAAGAGGCGCAACTCTAAAGCTCGACGGCAAAGCGATAAAGTAAATAAAAAACTGTAATAATCGCAAACAACGACCAGTACGGCCGGAAAATAAACAAAACGGAGCGGTCCCGAGCAAAACAAATCCCGAATTTCAACGGGCTGCAGGACACGTTCGGTGCGCAACATAATCCTTACAAAATTCGCATGCAAAGCCGTATAACAGTGGCACATTTACCGGGGTAAGCATCAGGCGACCACTTGTTGCTTCCAACTTCCAACTTCTCGGTTTCTGTGCCGCGGAACTTTGGGTATTCGTCCGACGACTCGCCCAATTAGAAACAAGGTCCTGCCGCACTGTTTTTGGATTTCGAATTGTTTTTCTGGCCGGCACACTTTTGTTTTTTCTTTTTTCAAAAGTTCAAATTTTTTAGTTTTTCGAAAGCCGTCTTCACTTGAAACTATTTCGATGCGCGTTCTAAATCTTGGGAGGGCTAAAGCTGTTACATAATATACTCGTAGTTTACGCCACAAAACTGCAACTTTTAAGAAAAAATCTAGGAACTGCTAAAAATGCGCTTACAAAAATCTTGCTCTCACTACGACTAAGTATTATAATTGAAAACTTTTCCTAGAGCGCTAGCAAATATCTATATAAAAACTACGATTTAATCAAGCACCAAGCGATCTCAATTCCGTTCACTGCACTACTAAACTGCGCCTCTAATCCTTAGTCTCAAGACGTTGCGCCGCACTCGCAAAGAAGGAACACCCAAAATTTGCACCGGCGACGGCGACTGGTCGATTTTCAAATTTAGAATTGGTTTTTCTTTTTCCCGGCACGGTGCTTTGTTTATCGCGTTTTGTCAAGGTTTTTGGTAAATTTGAAACGGTTTTAGACCGACGAAAGTGGGTGCATCGCCTCACGCCGGCCCAATTGCAACAGGTTGTTTGTCGGAGGCGAGTAGCCGCGCATGCGTGCTGCCTCCAGCCGATGCACTTCGCCACAGTGGCCGAAGACTGCACTTAGTAAGTCGATAGGAGAAAATTGGGGGTGCCGAAACTGGAAAATTCCGCTTTTACTGGTGGAAGAATATGGGACCTATTAGGCGAAAGGCTCTAAAGGCTCTCTAAAATAATGGAAATGGAAATGACTATAAAAATGATGGCTCTGACATCAACACTTTTTTCACATTTTTCTCAATAATTTAAGAATGCACTAATACACATTGTGGAAGAAAAAAATTGTTAAACTGCAATAAAATAAACCCCCGAATAAAAATACATTATACAACAAATAATTTCTGTCGATATTAAAATACAAACTTATAATAATCCTGTCCAAAATACTTAAGTTTATACTTTATTGCACACATAAAGACATATCAGAAAACACAAATAATAGATGGCTTCCACTATAAAATAAAGCTTCAATGTCTAATCGCGCTTGTAAACTTAAAAAGTAGAAAGTGCCCTCAACATTTGTGGCTTAATTTCACTAGACTGATGATAGCTCAGTAGTATTGAGTCAAAATCCTGATATTACTATTAACGTTTCATGTTAAAGTTAACAGAAGACGTTTTAAAGTTAAAAGTAGCAATTCTAAAGACAATTCGTTTATAGTAACAATCGCTAAAATTATAGAGCAAACCATTTATTTTAAATGATCATAAGTTATAGCGAACCCTCTACTGTAAAGTAAATTTATGCAAACATATCCCGAAGGCAAAATCGTGTGTGACATTACATATACATTATAGTACCTATGCTCCTGGGCGTATTACTTGCTAATCAGGAGATGGAAAATCGTGAGGAAACCCGCGGCTTGGTTGGCTCCGCACGTATTGACTTGTCTTTCCTTTGGGCTAGGCCGACTAAGCTGTCAGGATGGTAGGTGCTGGGCGAGCCTACTCCATATGTGGTCCGAGGGGATGGAGAATCAGTTCATTTTATATGAACGAACCGGACACACGAACCAGGTTCATCCACACAAAGCAACCGCTTGCCCAGATCCCAAACACGGATACCGTGGGATAAGGTGACCGGACAAGGATATCACAAGCATGGAAGCCAGGAAATCGGCGCTCACTATGAATCAAACGTACCTATTACCGATAGACTAAATTAAAGGCTTACGAAGAAGTGTCTAAATATCAGCAATAAATAAGGCATATAATATTAATTTGATATCACATGGCTGTATGATAGAGATCAGGATGAATTTGAGTAGATGACGGCCTCGTTTGTCTCCCTAGCTGTTAACACGCTCGACTACCAAAAAAGAGGTCGTGAGTTCGATTCTCACTGGAGGCCGTCTTACCTGATTTCTACAAATCGCCTCAGTCTGGGTGTGTCTCCGTGTTTGTGATGTGCTTGCCTGCATGGTTACCATCTTACCATAGCCCAGGCTTTTCTAGTTTGGCACCAAAAAGTTATTGTGTTATGTGGAAGTTATTATCACTAGTCAAGAAAACTATATCTTCTATTCTTTCCCATTCTACATCTCACTCTTAATAATTTTCTTTCTTTCTCGCTTCGAAAAACAAATCCTAGCATTATAAAACGTGTTGCAGAACGGTCCTGTAAAACTTAAGGGGATTATTCTGATCATCAATACACACAAACTTTATTATGAAACCAAATATGAAATCACCAAGAAAAAAATACTGTATTTATTTACAAGTGATACTTTTCGTATTAGCATTAATTATATATTATTTTCTTAAACATGCGCGGAAGCATTGTCATTACTTTTGAATAAAGAACACGCGAAATATCATATTTACGTAGACTGAAAAACCAAAATGACTTTCCGGCTCGTTCTTGTTTTTGGAATTTGGAACGAAGAGCGCGCCGGCAATGTTGTATGAAACGGTGTGCTGTTTGAATTTAGAACTCTTTCATCTATCGTACACATTGCGTTCTCGTAGCTGTATAGCTACAGATGCGTTTACCTTTCGGCACAAACTGTAAAATAAAAATAAAAATTGGCGGTAAAGCGGAGTTCGTTGTTATTTTGTTATTAAATAACTAAAATGAGTTCCGATGATTCTGAAAGTGAAAATGAAATGAACATTGACTGCACCCCACCTGCTTCCAGCAAAATCAAAAGAAAAATTTATTATATAAAAGGCCCCTTTTTAATTCCGTGCATTTTTTTAAGAATATGCCTCGGCCGAAATGGCAATTGCCTGTCTCGTATCACTGAAGTCCTCGCTTGCGGCTCGGCCTTCAAACTCATACTCGACCTGCAATTGCCTATTTCGCTGCCTTTGCAATAATGTACTATTATTGTACAAATCTAATGTCACTCGAATAAAATTTAGATGCATATTCCGTATATCAAAATTTCGACATCTTGCGCCCAATGTAGCGGCGCCGGCTGCATCCACGCAGCGCCTATAGGTACCCTCGCGTATAGAATTAGATGCAACTGAATCCGACGCCTTTTATCTTTTCAGCCCACCGCCGAATTTATGTGCAGAACGCAGCGTAACCCACTCGGAGATGTTTCCAGGTTTTTGCAACTTCTAGAGGAGCATAGATAGTCAACCTGTTGTTCATTGGTCCTTTAAGCCCTAGCAGAAGGGCAGAATGCAGCGAGAAACGCTGCTTAGAGTTATTTGCGGGCTTGTCCAACTTCTAGAGAAGCGCAGGGCAGAAATAGGAATGCAGTGCATAACACCGCTTGGAAATCTTGCGGGTTTATCCAACTTCTAGAGGAGCAAAGGTAATGTGACGCGTAACCCTGGTTTGAATTGGTTGCGGATTAGTCAGATACAGCTTCTAGAGGTGTATATGGATAGGATGCCGCATGCATGACGACCTCGTGGCGCAGCGGTAGTGCATCTGCATACCATGCGAGAGGTCCCGGGTTCGAATCCCGGCTGGGGACAAAAAAAAAACCCCAGGTCTTGGATGTTTACATGTTTGTGATGTCGTTGTTTCTGGTTCCCACGACACAGGGTATCCTAGTGTGGGACCAGAAGCAATATATGTGCATGTATGTAATTTTTATGTTTATGTATAAATCCGCTTAGAGATGTTTGCGGGTTTGTCCAACTTCTAGAGGAGCATTAGGTAATGTGACGCGTAACGCTTCTTGTGTGTGTTTGTTGTTTTATTTGTGATGTTTTTGGATTTGTCCAGCTGCTAGAGGTGTATATTGACAGGACACCGTATGTATAACGCCGTTAAGGGAGGTTTGCGGGGTGGTCCAACTTCTAGAAGAGCGTAAGAGCAGAATGCGACGCGTAACGCTGCTTAGAGCGTATCGCCTTCCAGACTCTCACTTCCGAAATAATATGGATTTTGGAGAAACGCTTAACTATATGTGTTGAAGTCTAAGGGGATTTATGAGGAATTACATTATTTTTGAAAATCGCGGTTTTTCTTTGCCAAGACGTTTTCTTTTCACCTTACTTTGGTAAGTACATTTAATATTACTTGCATATCTGTTTATTTTCTGGGAATCGCATTCGCCACCTTTATAGGGAATCTTAGGCCAAATTTCCGGAAGAAGAAGACCTGGGAGGCCATAGATATCGGGCTATTATAGTATGATATCTTGTATAATACTACTTACGACAGTGGTTCGAACGGAGTATGGTTTGCAATGCCAGACTCGATAAGAAAGATTGGCAAATTGGTTGCCAACCTCCGATAGGAGACGGCACAAAAAAGAAAAAGAAGATTCGCAACTTTAGTCAAATAATGAAAAATCAAGAAGTACAAAATATAGTCAATTGTCGGTGAGTTATTTTTGAAAACACTAGATGAATATAAATACTTTAAAAAAGAAACTTTAGGTAGTTGCAACAGAAGTACCTACTTCAGACAATGGCAGCCATTACAGACAATCAGTGGTAGAACGATATAATAATATATCATAATACGAACACAAGCTAAGAAGATCTGAAACCATGATACAATAGTAAAATCAATATTTTATGTACAAAATTTTAAGCTAAAACTTTCGTAAGCACTACAGATTATTAACTTAATACCGGATAAACTTACTTAGTTTTTTTGTCGGAATAGTCCGACCAGGTTAACAGCTCAATCAGATCACCATGATTAAGCTCTGCGGATCAGAGCGAAACCTGGTCAAAAACTGAGTAAGTTTATCCGATATTAAGTTAAGAAAATTGTAAGCATTTGCGAAAAGAATACTTGACATTTAGTGAAGTGACGGCTATCTAATAGGCGTTAAATTTATTATAGTGGCTATTTTGCTGTGCAAATAAAGCAAATAACTAAAGAGATTCAACCAGAAAAAATCTTGAAATATATGTAGTTCCTATCCTCCTTTGTTTTGACCTATTTCCCTAAGGCTACTTGATTGATGGCCACCTTTTTTTGCGCATTGATTCTGATAAAAAAAGGTTTTTCATTTTCTTCAATAATTTTCCATTTTTAAATGTTTGCAGCCCATATAGGTTCTTAATATAATTCAAACTTCAACCTAGAGTAAACCTGAAAACAGACTGTGTTATTAATTTAACTTTTGTGTCACTACGTCCGCCCTCGGCGCGCAATAAATGTTTCGACTTTTGGTCGGAACCTTGGGCGGATAATGAACTCTACGTCTCGTCGAATTACGTAAAATAACTCATGATTCTATGCCTCACTGTTGCTAAGGTGAATAATAGAATGAAGTATAATTTCTTTAAACTTTTTGAAACTTTTGTGGTTGGAATATATTTGCAATCACAAAGGTTCGACAAATGAGGATTTTAAACTTTTGCTCGTTGAAAAAAATACCTCTTTGTACATATTAGCTGGCTGGCACAGCTATCCAGTTTGATTTTGGCTAGAAGGGAAATCGTTACAGTACTCACCCAGTATATACACCATGTTCTTGGTCCAGCGCTGCAGTTCTTTCCTGATGGCGCGTCTCTCTTGTTGGCAGCGGGCGAACGAGCAGTCGGCCATGGCGCGGCAACCCTGTGGACAAGGAAATAAGGTTCAATATCGCTTGCTAACAAAAAACCCTAACTTCATCATATCATAAGCAGCCTATATACGTCCCACTGTAGGTAACAGGCCTTCTCTCAGAGAGAGAGTATGGGCTTAATCACCACGCGTGCCCACCGCGGATTGGCGATTTCAAGCGCTGAGGTATGTTAATAGCTCAGACACTCAGGTTTCCTCACGATGTTTTCCTTCACCGCTAGAGAGTGGTATTGCTACTATAACTTCACAAATGTACATAACTTAGAAAAAAAAGTCATAGGTACATGCCTGCACTGGGAATCGAACCTGGGTCTCCCGCTTCCGAGTCCAATGCTTTACCCACTAGGCTACCACCGCTCTTCCGATGTTCTACCCACTAGACCCTAACCCTACCCACCCAACCCTAGCTTGACGACGGTAAATAAATAAAAAACATAGCTACAACATGATTCAGATGGGTTCTGTAGAACTTAAGAAGCTCCGTAGTTATTTGTAACTGCGAGTATTAACTCCTGAACTGCCCTCGCGGAACGCAACGTATAGGTGGCCCATATTAAGTTGGACACAGATCTGTGTCGCGGCAGACGAGTGGTTAAGGGGCTTAAAGTGAAACGAAAGTGAAATTTATAAATCTATTGTATATCGAGCGAATGTGGATGGAAAGTCCGGTAAAGGTCGTCCCAGGCATACATCGAACGAATAGGGGATGAATTAGCAAAGGACAAAATGAAAAGTACCCGAAACCGGCGTGCGTGCATGCATCGACTAATGAATATTGATAAAGCGAAAGTGGTCTGTCAGGATTATGGCAAACTCTGCGTTTATGTAATGTAACGATCTTATTTATACGATTTCACTAAAACACTGCTCAGACGGAGTTAATGCAGGTTTATAACAGCGATTCCGTCTTAAGAGTCTTTTAGTGGACACTCCTTTTTATAAATAGGACCGCTAGTTTTTTTAAATGGTCTATTCGGCACCGAATAGGTGCCGCTACTTTTCTTTTAAATAAATTGAATGACAAAACTTTAAAACTGAAAATCAATATTTATTGACACATCAGACATTACACATTGGTAAGAACAAAAACTACATTACTCGACTGAAAGAAAAACGAACTAAATTCAAAAAAGTGACAATAGTATAAAAGACAATATCTATAAAAAAGGAACTAAACAATAAGAAAAGGTCTGTCGCCAACATGGTCTATATTAAAATTTGTTTGTATTGAAGACCATTCTAGACAGTTGTGTAAATTCGGGGGCTGAAATCTATAATACTCAGTAAATGGCATGGTTACCCACTCACCCACCGGATGCCATAGTATAACGGAACCCGTACTACGGACGTTCAGCCAATGTAACGTTAAAACTATCGCTTTTAAACGTTTTAGACACTATTCCACCTCAACACAGTACATTACATAAACTCACGCCTGTATGTCGGAGGGGCAGATACCTGGGTTTGCCACTTGCCACGACCCTGACCGACCTCGTTGGCTTCATAAACATTCATTAGTCGTTGCATGAACGCACGCCGATTTTGCCTCTATATTTTAATAGTTTTTGCGCTCGGTCGGTTTTGCTCAAAACAGCGATATATTAACACGATAATAGATTAGATCTTTAATAAGGTCACTGAGAGACTCGGCGATTGTGAAAAACTCCTTAAATTCTTAAAAGGAGGAGCAAAGGTACCAAAGTAAATGGCTGCGGGTTGACCAGTAGCAAAACCAGTAACATTAAGTCCACCTTTTTCTATCCTTTCATTTGTGCGATAAAGAATTCAAAATAAAAATCCAAACATAATCTGAGTATAATCTATGATAAAGCTGATCAAAAGTAAATTTTAATAATTAAAATTGGCACATATAACATAGTCTCATTCAATTCAGGAATGATTCCCGCTCAAGACATCTAGAGAACAATTCAGAATAAAAGACGATGATGAGATATTTTGAAACTCTCCACACACCCAGCAAACAATAGTAAGCAAACCGATATTCAATGTTTGGCGGACGCTTACAAAATAAACGGAAAATTGCATCGACCGCCACCATCCAATTACTATAAAATTCAACGCACATCGGGCGCTATCGAAGCCGGGTCGACGACCTTCTACGAAGAAGCTCACGAAATTCAACGAAAAACCTCATCAAGGAGACCACCTACCCCCACTGGGGGCCAAATACCCCACCCGAACCCCCAAAATTCTTATTTCAATCTCCCGCTTCTTCCAGACACCCCCCAAAACTCGGGGGGGTATTGCGAAACTATTCTTATTTTTCAGAAATCTCCCGGCGGAATACGAAAGACGGTTCGTTTTTTAAAAATATCACGCGCTCCGAAATTTCTCTTATTTTTAGCACAAACTAAAGGCGCTTTCAGATGAATCCCAGCTGCAACCTCATATCCGAAAACAACCAAGTTGCGTGGATGCAACAAGTCAAATGAAGTTACAACAACGAACGCGCGCTGACGCGTTGTTCATTTTGCTTCAAATAATCTGAGTCGATATTGAGTGAAAAGCCACAAGTCTGCCCGCACCTTATGGGAGGTGCGAACATTCTTATTTCAAAATCCTCCCCCTCCCGGTCGGTGGCCAGTTATGGTATTCTCATTTTAAATCGCCGGGTTCTGATTTTCGTTTATAAAGACGTCTGCGGGGCACGCCTTTGAGATGGCCAGAACGTGCTTTTTTTTTCAAATCGCCTTTTGCATTATAAAAACGAAACTTATAAAACCTGTAACGAATAAAAGAATTATTTATAAAATAATTCGAAAAGAAAGCCAAATACATATGAATCTATTATTTTACTAACAATGTTTTTAATTGAATTTTAAAATGACTCCCACGTAAAGCTTGAAACGATTTTTACATACCTAATAAGTAAGAAAAATTCCGGGCCGAAGGATTGAAACGGTTTGTTAGAATAGGCGGTAGATAAGAATCCCGCTCCGGCTCGTATTTCATATAAGTTTAACTTATATTTTACAGAAAACACAAATTTACAAAATAAAAAAAGTGTACATGACGAGCTTATTTCAGCAGAAATCTCTTCCAACCAACCCTTGATGTGGTGAAACGAAAATTATAAACGTTGGAAAGAGTACAATAATAATAATAAGTGTGGTGTGTTTATCTATGATTTTGTTTGGGACAATCCGTTAACGAAATTACTAAGGTGACCACGTCAAATTTCCGTGTTTTCACACAGCAACCGCGAATGCAGAGTGCATATCGAATCGCCGAAAAAGGGAAAAGGAAAAGCTGTGACAATAATCTTTCCCGCCAATTTCCATCGCCGTCAAATTTGGATGCCCGTCACCACCCCACCACCCTGCCCCAGATCAATTTGCGATAACTCCATTTTCTCTGTGTTCCATCTCATTCCGCCTTGAGACACTCACTATGTCTGTCTCCGCAAAGTTCTGGAAGCTTATGAAGGTTTCGGTAGGTACGAACTGTTCTGGTCTTTGATCCTAAGGCAATACTTTTTCTTAATTTCATGTCGTAATAGTTTTTAAGTATTTTCCTGCCAGTGCACATTTTTTTCTTTTTACGACAAACTATCTATAACTTAAGTATTTTTTTGTATCTGTATTTATTCGGAAAACCAACCAGCATTCGTTGTTTACGTGTAAAATAATTATGTCACAATTTTTTTTATTAATTTTACATAACCGATTCATAAGGCACTGTAAGATTTATCGAACTACACACATCTTAGGTTGTATGCGTTGGGGTGGTTTCAGCCTTGCGGATGTGTGTGAATTATTCTCCCTTAACTTCCCGCCCGGAATTGATGTTTTTAATTAGTCGATAGCTATTAGTGGCCTGTGTGTTGTTTGTAGCTAGCAATTTATTTTTACAACGAGTGCCACAGAGCTCGAGTTTGTTTTATTTTAATTAATCGAGTCAAATAAAGAATCTATGCTCGTGCTTCCGGTTAGGCACTTTCGAAAAATACGAATTTCAAGCTGACTTTTTGACAGAAGGTCTATAATAAATAGTGGCTTCACGGACGTTAAACTATGAAAGGCGACCGTTCAGAAGTCTGAAAACTTCGTTAAATGAAACGCATTCCCCATACCTAGACATCCAAAAGTGGCTCATTGTAACACTCTATCCAATAAAGAGTTTCGTCAAAGTTGCACTTAAAACATGAAACGAGGGCCTTGCTCTGGACACTACTAGATTCTTCTAAAAAAAACTCTTATTTAGGTCGTACATTGTGAAATTAGTAGAGGACATAATATTTTTAAGGGAATCAGAGAAAATTATAAATCAATTAATAATAATTACCATTTTTATGTACAGCAAAGTGTTCTACATACATACACAAATTCACGCCTGTATCCCAGAGTGGTAGTCAGAGACCAGGGACTGCCACTTGCCACGATCCTGACAGATCACTTTCGCTTCCTCAACTTTCATTAGTCGTTGCATGCACGCACTCCGGTTTCGGGTAATTTTTATCTTGCCCTTTGCTAATACATCCCCTATTTGTCCGCCCAGGACGTTCCTTACCGGCCCTTCCACCCACGTTCGCTCGACATATTTGTTTCGTCAATCTTTCTTCCTTCATCCTCTCCACATGTCCAAACCAACGCAATATTCTTTCCTCAATTCTAGTCACTAGGTACATCCTCTTTCAGTACGCAACGTTCAAAGTGTTCTCTATCTCTATCTATCTCTAGAAGGCAATTTCACTTGGTCTTTCTTTTTTAAAATCGGTATCTGATGTACCAATAAAATGGCGATGCGACAAAGCTGTCAAATCCAAACTAAATGTTTTTTGGGTAGCATGTGCATTTGGTCCTAAAACCGAGTAATTATTATTAATAATAGTACTCGTAACGTCCACACAACACAATCTTGTCCTGGTCCTTGGTCCCAACTAGGATACCTTGTGCTATGTTAACCAGACAAGAACATCATAATCAAGAAAACACACCCATACTGAGGCCATTAAATCTAGTACGATAGCCAGCGGGAACGGAACCCACGACCTCTGTTTTAGTCCTCAAGCGTGCTACCGCTAGGTCAACGAGGCAGTTACAGCACGATTAATTAAAGAAAGGGACTGAGTAGTTATTTGCCTCTCGCTCACACCATACAGACGACAATATTGTAAGAGCGAGAAAGAAATAGGTGTCCTGTTCATTTATTTCATTAACATAAAATAGTTTTAAATGCAATTGAGCTTCTTTAAAACGTGTTTCGGAGTGCGGCCTGGGATTCAACGGTTCGGAACCCAGAGAACGTTTCCTGAAAAGTTTCCTTTGTAAGAGGAAATTCAATAGGCGAGAGTTTGCGCTCGCGGTGGCATAAATCGGCCCTTCATTGCCGCAGGGTTAATGAACACAACTGTCGCTTAGTCTACTCACTGCTAATGGTTAATGAACACTAATGTCGCTTAGTCTACAGGCTACTAATGGTTAATGAGCACAACAGTCGCCTCACCTACTAACTACTAACGATTAATGGACACAAATGTCGCTTCGTCCCCTAACTACTAATGGTTAATGGACACAAATGTCGCTCAGTCTACTGACTGCTAATGGTTAATAAACACTAATGTCGCTTAGTGTACTGACTACTAATGGTTAATGAGCACAATTGTCGCTTAGTGTACTAACTTGATGAACACAACTGTCGCTTAGTGTACAGACTACTAATGATTAATGAACACAAATGTCACTTACCCCCATTTTCTCGTATACCTACTGTCCGTTAATTTACTGTTAACAATTGTCACTTTTTTCGTATGCACTTTGACCAACTAACAGCTGTTAACAGTATAGATTAACGAACTGTTAGTGTGTGAGAGTCAGTCTTTGTACTAAGGTATACGTTAAGATTAATCACGATTTTTTTCAGTTCAATTCACAATTAAATTAAATTACGTAATTTTACAGTTATTTTGCTAACGAAGCAAATTCGAAACTGCCCTTAAAATTATTTCGGAAGAGAAAATGGGGTAAAAATTCATGTGCGGTCTTTTGTCTCTCGCGGGGCGAAAGGTTATGAAAAAAAATTCTATTCCGGAACATAGCACGCTTTAATATTCAAATTGAGAACTGCACGTCGCGTAGGAAGGAATACATCCAATTTGAATTTCGAATGAAAATATTTCTCTTGCTTTTGTTTTTTGTAGGTTTTTGAACTATGTACAAGTAGATAAGAATTTTTCTAGAAGATGCGAGAAGTCAAACCATTGTTCAGAGTTGGGGCTTATCAATATCCCGAAGGGTGCCAATAGGACCCTTTACCAACTCTGTCTGACCTACAAAGGGTTTTTAGGGTTCCGTACCCGAAGGGTGCCAAACGGGACCCTATTACTAAGACTTCACTGTCCGTCTGTCTGTCTGTCTGTTTGTCCGTCTGTATGTCTGTCTGTCTGTCTGTGATAGCTAGGCAGTTAAAATTTTCACAGATGATGAATTTTCTTGCCGCTATAACAAGAAATACTAAAAACAGACTAAAATAAATATTTAAGGGAGGCTCCCATACAACAAACATTGTCTAAAGACAGCGCTCGCCATCTAGCGGCCATCAATGTAACCTTCACAGCGCCGATGTCATGTCGTTAAATGTCAATGTTAAACGCTTCTTGTTGGTTTCTATAGATGGCGCTGTTCTCAAATTCGATCTCTGTCTAATATTGTATAGATAAAAGTACGAAACCCTTCGTACGCGAGTCCGACTCGCACTTGGCCGGATTTTTTTTTCATCGACCGGAACCGGAACCGCAGCCAGATGACATTTTCACAGTACGTGTTATTACGGCTGCTGGGCAGCCAGTAACAATAAAAAACTATCTAGGTATCAATCAGCCCGGAGACGTCTACTGCTGGAGATAGCCCTTCCCAAAGCCACGCCACTTCCTTCTGTCCTTGGCCATCCTCATCTATCCGCTGCCAGCAAAATAAAAAATATATAAAAGTAAGAAATAAGGGCCCTTCACTAAAAACATATGTTTTTGTTTTCCTTCTACGCACGTGTCAAACTTGGAGTGATTATAGTGGAGTCCCTATTATCACAATAAGAAAATCTGCCAAGTGTGAGTTAATCACCCGCAAAAGCACCCGAGCTGGATTAAAGAAACCACATTTTTGCCAAGTTCGTGATATTATATTATCTAGTGGTACTGAACCGTCGGTGTGCGAGGCCGACTCCTACAGTCGACAGCAGGTCAACCTTTACATTTTTGTTGCAAAGTAACCCTTAATGTAACTGATTAGAGTGCACGCATATTAAGATTGATGTGCTGTCGATTTTTTTACTTTCCCTAGAACGTAACCTATAAAAAAAACTTCCTCCATTTTCCTGCCTAAAACGCCACTACAACTCTGCAGTTCTGTTTATTCTGCAAGCTGCAGTTGCCGACCTGTTGCGCGCTGGCCTTTGTTTTTGTTGATCGTTCTACTACCCGCACCTGCCCTCTCTGGTTTCCTGTCGACCAGACCAAAAGTACGAACACGTGGGTCACCAGAAAATGGCTTGCAAGACTACCGTAGTTTCGGCGGAGAACAGTTTGGATTTGAAACAAGTTCATTATGAACGTAGCCGCTTAGCGTTTTAACTGTAGATATATTACGCTGGCTGGGCTGCGTTTTATGGTTGAATTTAAATTGGATTGTCTCTTAGTTTGTAATGGGTCTGTGTTTTGATATTCGACATTGAATCTGTACCTTGCCTTTCAGGAAATAAGTACTTAGGTACTAGTAAGGGTAAGGCGCTCTTGAATTTTTTTTCATCTACTGTGTTTTTCAGTCTGCAATAACCAAAAAGTCAATGCAAGAAGTTTCTTCGAAACAAAACGCAACAAACACAATAAACCACCAGCCATAAGACTACTTTTACTTTTTTATAATCAATCAATCACCCCGCACTCGTCAACTGCTAGACCGCAGGCCTCCCCTGTTTTTTACCTTTTTCAAATCCTCATACAGTTTGGCAATAAGTCAAGTCTGGCTGGTAAACATCCAAATTGTCGGAGCTTGCAACTATCGCAGTCAACCTGTTGCTCGTAACAGCTGGTGAGTCGTTTTGTTTACGTTGCTAATGCTGCACGAGCCTGGTGTACTTACGGTTTTCGGGGCAAATGCGAATGGAGAGACATCTCCAATTTGGTGTAAATTAGGTGAGTGCCAGTATAACCAATTGTAAAGGTATGGCTCCTCGTGTGGAGGTAATAGAGTGGTCTTGTCTAAAATTTTTGATATACGTGACGTAGTATGAATAAATGTCTTTCTTCTTCTTCTTCTAATAAGTAAACTTGATAAGTTCGGCCTAATCTTACTAGCTAAGACTAATCACATTCGTAAAAACCGTCCAAAACGTTCGTCAAAACGGCCGCAATCTTTGCAACAACAAATCCTATCCAAGCACCCAAAAAAAACGAGTCATCTCCGCAGTCTAGACGCCGAAAAAATCCTCTGGCTGAAAAGAAAAAAAAAACACAACCATCTTGAAAAAAAGCGGCAAAGCATTAGCGGTAAAACCCAATCACCCATAACCGTTCAGACTCCCGAAAAGTCTTACACCCCGCGTTTATCGGGGCGGGGGGGTCGCGGGGAGGAGGGCAGCCGGGGGTTGGGGTGCGGGCGCGCGAGGGGGGAGGGTTGTCTTCCGCGCCTGTGTGAAAGAATGCAAGAGAATCAATACAGAGCCAAGCTCATTAAATTGGCTTGAAACGTTAAGGCGTATCACTTGACCCGTTTCTGGGTGAGGTTAAGGCTTTTGGGGGGTTATTGTGTCCTTATACAGCCCGCCATCACAAATTGCTAGACGATTGGTACCTCGACCTAGTCCACTCGGTTATTCTTCCTTCAAGACCTCTCAACAATTCTCTCAACAACGCGTCAACTAAAGTTGGTGTTTTATAATAACTTATGTGTTATGAGTTATTTCTTAGAGTTGTGTTTTTCGAAAGGGCTTACATAATTTTATAAATAAATAAAATCGATTAGCCCTATCTCTAGAAATGATGTTGACCATTAGCTTTCAAACAGCGCCAGTACAAAGCAGAAAAAACCGTAATTTTTGTTTTTTTTGGAAAATTTATAAACATTTTTATTAGTTGTGGAACAAAAGTTGTTGCAAACGACACTCTAGTTGACATGTTTCAGCAACTGCGCACTTTAGATGTCACCTGTATAAATGTAGAGATAAATACATACTACATACATAAATAAATACTAAGAATCGCTGTATTTTTTTGTGCGTATTTATATTTAAAACCTTTTTTTTGTTACGCCGCCAAGAACGGCACAAAGGTTGTAACTACAATACGGTATTTGACACGATCAACAATAAATTATTTCATATGCTCGATTAAAACAAAACTTACAAAATATCTCGGAAATTGTATCTCTTTTAGTCAATTACTTGTTATTACAATTTTTAAATAGATTAAACATAAAAAGAGTGCTCTGAAATGTGACGTCATAAGCCAGTATTTTCATACGAAATTCCGTTTTAAAAGTAACTCATTTGATATTTTGTCAAATACCCAATTGTTTCAAGTTTAAAAGCGGCCAAGTGCGAGTAGGACATGTGGACCGATAGTTTGGAACCGCCACGTGATTGTGTTGCGCTCTTAGTATAACTATGTTTTCTCTGAAATATTTTTCTTTTATAATTTTTTACAGAAGTACTTCGTCGAGTTGGTTTTATGTATATTTTTATACAGCACGGTGTGCACTTTCAACACATCTAGTTTGACGCTTGCATGTACCTATCGCTTTTACCTAAAGTAAAGTTTGCTAAGCTTGACAAAAACTTGAACGTAAACAAGACCTTGTCTGTCCGTTACATGAAATTTGACAAGATTACGATCCCGAATCTGTTTGGCAGTTGGGTATATTAAAATGAACTCCTTAAAACATTACATTACTATTTAGTTCAGACAATCGTATAAACATGAGCCTCTGAAAATATTAAAATCCTATTTTGTTTAGGCAGTCGTTTAAACATGAACCGCTGGTTGCCTGGAAGAAATTGCTGTAAGCAATAAGGCCGCCAATTTTACTGTATTTTTGTCAATATTTTATGTTTGTGTTTTTCCCGGTATAATAAAGAATATTCTTATATATCTTATATACGTCCCACTGCAGGGCACAGGCCTTCTCTCAGAGAGAGAGAGAGTATGGGCCTAATTACCACGCGTGCCCACCGCGGATTGCCAATTTCAAGCGCTGAGGTATGTGAACACCTCATACACTCAGGTTACCTCACGATGTTTTACCTGAAAACATTAAACTCCTATTTTACACATCTATTTTATTCACGACTCATGCAAACATTAACCCCTTAAAACATAACACTCCTATTTTCTTCATGCAGTCATATCAACATCACCCCTGAAAAAACTACCCCCTTCAATGCTTGGGCAGTCGCGTAAAAAATTAAATGACCCCGCCGTATGAACATTACATACATACGCAGCCTATATACGTCCCACTGTAGGGCACCGGCCTTCTCTCAGGGAGAGAGTATGGGCTTAATCACCACGCGTGCCCACCGCGGATTGGCAATTTCAAGCGCCGAGGTATGTGAATAGCTCAGACACTGAGGTTTCCTCACGATGTTTTCCTTCACAGTTAGCTTAGAAAAACCAAGTTATAGGTACATGCCCGCACTGGGGATCGAATATGGGCCTCTCGCTTCCGAGTCTGATGTTTTACACACAAGGCTACCAAGGCTTAAACCATTATGACCATTAAACACTGAAAAAAAAAACAATTTTTTTGTTCGGCAACATAAAAAATAAAAATATCTATGGACCCTCGGCCTCGCCCCGCGTAGGCCTACAGAATCCCTGACCTACGCAATGCCGACGGCCGGCTTTCATGCGTCTCCGTTTCGACGGTCGTTATCCTTGAGCGGGGTCGTTGCCCCCTGTTTTGGCGGTTGCCTCGGCTGGGGGTGATTGACGAAACTTTATTAGGGCAGTGGGCCTCCAGACGGCGCGAGCTCAAGGTATGGTCGGCCATTGTAGGTCAGACAATCAGAGACATTTTGTTAGAGGGATGCTACTTTGTAAAGTCTACTTGTACTTTGATTTTAGCGTTTGTACCAAACGGGACCCTATTACTAAGACTTCACTGGCCGTCCGTCTTTCTGTCTGTCTGTCTGTCACTAGGCTGTATCTCATGAAACGTGATAGCTAGGCAGTTGAAATTTTCACAAATGATGTACGAGTATTTTTGTTGCCGTCACAACACCAAATAATAAAACAGAATAGAATAAATATTTAGGGGGAGCTCCCTAACAACAAACGTTGTCTAAAGAAGCGCTCGCCATCTAGCGGCCATCTATGTAAACTTCACAGCGCCGATGTCATGTCGTTAAATGTCAATGTTAAACGCTTCTTGTTGGTTTCTATAGATGGCGCTGTTCTCAAATTCGATTTTTGTCGAATGTTGTACATATAGATAATGGTACGGAACCCTTCGTGCGCGAGTGCGACCGCACTTGGCCGGTTTTTTCATTTTTTTTTTGTTTTTTTCGTGTATTTTATAATGTATTATGTGTATTAAAGAGTATTAATCTAATCTAATCTAACGACGAATAGGTTTGAATGGTTTATGCATATTGTATTAACATAACGTAACATAAAATGGTTCTTTCAGAATCGGTTACTAAACTTCTTTCGGGATTCTTGAGATCTGTAATAAAATAGTTTATTTTTTTACATTACACTACAAAAACTCACGCCTATATCCCAGAGAGGTAGGTTAGGTTAGAGGTAGAGACCAGGGTTTGCCACTTGCCACGATCCTGAGATACACCTTTCGTTTAATAAACATTTTTTTTTTCAGTTAAAACCAAGTTTATTTATTCATAGCTTTAGGTTCAGCCTGTGTTGCAGGTGGCGTTTAGGTTTTAATAACAGCTCAGTAAAGGTTATTAAATGTGAGCAAATAAATAAAAAAAAAACAATTAATAAAAAAAAGTTAAAAAAATAAAAAAGACAATATTGCAAAAGTCAGTCTAATCAAGACTGTTTATTGTATTTAATCTAAAAAAGGCACAAGAAATATAATATTATAAAAAATATGGAAACACAACAAACATATGAGTAATTTCTTATTATAAAATACACCTTCGAATCCAAATTTCTTCTATTCATTATAGCGCACAGACTGTGACTTAATGAACATTACAAATCAAACATATAGTCACATTTCAAGAAAGATCTAGATTGTTATGGAGAACCAATAGACTAAAAACTTTAAGTACCTATTACATTTCAAATTTTGTTCCTAACCAAAATAATTTAAATTCATATTCTTAAACCTACAACACGGATGATATAGTTTTTCAATCTCCTTAACGGTACAAATAGAATGTCGCTCCAATCAAATTTTGATGCAAGTTCCCCATTGCGGCCTACCACGCGCAACTTCCGTAGGCTTAGGTAAGCTTAGCTTACCCCGTAGCCGGTAGACGCCTGTTGCGTGGCGTGGCGTGGCTTGTTCGAATTCTCTAGGGGATTTTGCTTTGTTGTCGTCCGAATCTGGGTGCATTTGTACAGTGTGTATTATAAACAGATGTTTATTATAAACAGGGATTTGTTTCACAATATCAGATATATCAGACCGATGTAAAAAACTACTAACAATTTAATATATATTTTTCTTTTACTTATAGCATCATCATCATCAGCCACTTGACGCCCACTGCAGGGCATAGGCCTCCTTCGTGGTTTTCATAACCATGAGGGGTTTTGCCATAATCGCCACGCTTGGCAGGCGGGTTGGCGATCGCAGTATGCAGTTGGAATCTCAGGAAGACGCTGCTGCCCGTCTCCTCGTAATTGATTTCCGTAGTCGCCTTCTACGAAATCCACGGAAGGAAATGGAGTGACGCTATTCTTAATCCGGCGCCATACGGAATACTTATAGCACGTTGTAGTGTAGAATAAAGCTGTCATTGACATGACATTAATAACATAAAATCACGCCTGTAGGCGTAAAAAAAAACAATAAAATCATCCCTGAAGGGGAGGCAGAGACCAGTGTTTGCCTCTTCCTACGATCCCGACCAACCTCATTCGCTCTCTTTATTGCTATAAGCTATAAGGCCGCCAATTGTACTGCATCTTTGTAAATATTTCGTGTTTGTGTTGTTCCTGGTACAATAAAGAATATTCTTATCTTATCTTGTCTTTGAATAGGCACAAAATATTGAAAAAAAAAGAAAATCAACTACTGTATGAATACAATTACAAACCGGAGGAGATTCTCGCATACCATGCAGGTCTCTTTACTATGTTTTCCTTCATAAAATTAAATGCCGAGTAGATTTGCATTGCTAGGTACTACTTGCGGTGGGCACGCGTGGTGATTAAGCCCAAACTATCTCTCTCTGAGAGCAGGCTATGCCCTGCATTGGGTACCACCTCAATATATCATATAGGAGGTACTTGTACCAACTAATATATTATGCTTAAGATTTTTTGGAGTTTTTTTAGCTGTTTGTTTATCCACTACAACTCGATCCGAAGACAGCTGATAACATAGTACATTGACGTTTAAGAGACAGAATGTAACTTCTTTACGTTGAAATAAATTCTGAATTTCCTTTTCTTGTATTAGATGATTTGTCAGTAAAAAAACACGTGCATCCTGAATCGCTTTTTTAGGCAAGCTATTTCTTTTTAACCTGCCAACAATTAGCCTCCAACTGAGTGCGCTGGGGCAACTCGGAAAATGGGCCGACCCAACACCAACAATACAAGGCAGAAGCTGAAGGAAAAATTGGTCATAATGAGACTTCCACTCTACGTCTTTGGCCATAATGGTCGATCAGAAGGTCCACTCAGTACGTGAAGCGTAGCCCTGCTTCGGTAGCATGGCGGAGCGAGTCGCGCGTTTTAGCGCGCTCTAATGCCAAAAGTCATGAATTTCCAATACGTTAATGGAGAACTTGGAGAAAAATGTTTTAATGTAATTGGAGAGGCCGTAGACTGCCAAATGTAGGCCTCCCTTAAGGCTTATTGTTTCATTTCTCGGTCATAGCGGCTGTATGACCGCTGCCAGCAATCTGCCTACTATCGTCGGTCCAGTGAGCTGGTAGGGATCCTACGCTGCCTTTGCCAGTTCGTGGTCTTCAATCGAGAACCTTTGTACCCATCGAATGTCAGGTTCTTCAGCAGAATTGACTACCCCACTGCCACGGCACCATGCTAATCTTACAGGCTGTGCCAATCGCTAGTTCTTTGGCGTATTGTCTCACTTCTGATTGTGATTCATCAAAGAGACTCCGAGCAAAGCCTGTTCCTGAGCAGGCTGAGCGACTGCGAAACGGCAACTTCTTCTTTTTTTGTGACGAAAGCATCGACTGCTCTTCAGACATATCGCTCCTATAACTGAGCTAGTGAGATCGCTCTGGGTGATGCCTCCGCGAGAATCTGCAAGCTCCTCTGTGGAGCTTCAAGGCAGACATAAAGATGCGACGGTTTCTGTGCAGCTCCAGATCGGCACAAGAATTACGCATCTGTCAATGCTGATGACATTCTGTTTTTACAATGAATAAAAATATTTGAATTGAATTGAATTATCGTTGGATCGAGCACCACCTCGACTAATGAATTGACTGATTTTGACCACAAGCCGCTGTAAACGTTCTAAGAGAACCTTCTGTAATATTTCTCTAGGTGTCTGGGCCACGGAAGTGGGAAGTGAAATTTCATAAAACGGGAGCCTCCTGAATGAATGAGACAAAACCCGGGCGAAGAATTCTTTTGCGGAGGTGGTTTTTTGCGTTGTTTTGCGAGAGGGCGAAGACAGAGAGCGTCTCCGTTCAGTTGAATAGGCGGCGATGGAGCCAAGGAGGTCAGTACCTCTATTAGGAGGTCAAAACAAAACGAAATCGTCCAAGTGCGACTCGAATTTGTGCACCAAGGGTTCAGTCACTGGTGACAATAAAGGGAGTCCCAACTCAGACTTGGCCGGTTTTTAGTGTTTTTCTTTTGTTAAAGGGTTTTACCGAGGTTGGTCCTAAAAACGGATAATTCATCATTATTGATTTGTTAGATTACTTTATTGCACACCATACATTATAAAGATACATGAAAAATCTTAAATATGTAAGTTACATAGTATACATACGCGGTGTTATCGCTATAAGCTGTCTCTTCCAGACAACCTGGATTAATTAATTATGCTTTGTTATGCACATAAACATTTAACAGGACATTTACATAAGAAAAGTACATGCACAAACACGAGCTTATTTCTGTAAGAAATTTCTTCCAGCAAACCGAAAAAGTTCTGTTTTAAAATTCTGTTAGTATATTTCAATCCATTCAACTTTTTTCTGGATGTAAACAAACCGTTGGAGTAAAAACATAAACTCACGCCTGTAACCCCGAAGGGTAGGCAGAGACCAGGGTTTGAAACAGGGGTCGACCAACCTTTAAAATATAGAAAGCAATAAGGTCTATCAAGTTATATTCTTTTTGTTGCACTAACCCGTGCTGAGGACAATTTTAAAAACCTATTTAGAGGCTAAAAATTCCACATACGCCGGGACTTGAACCCGCGACCTCTGGCTAACTGTGCCAGCGCTCTCCCAACTGAGCTAATGGGCAAGTGCAGGCATCGGCGAAATTTCGAGCCTCTTTACAAACTTCTCTGCATTACGTACAGGCAGCGACATCTGGGTGAAGCAATTTACATCACTTGCAGTATGTATTATGTAGATGCAGTATGTATTATGTAGATGCCCCGACACCCACTTTGCAGTTAGGATTTATATCGGAATGATAAATAGATAGTTAGATACGTGAGCGTAGCTGCAACGGTATTACGAATACATTGATTATTTGTCACTCTTTCTTCTTCTTATTCTGCAGCATTTGTTTCCCAATTTTGAAAATCTATCCGCCCCCCATCAAAGCAGCCCACTGTTGACCACAGGCCTCTTCGCCAACCTTTCCCTATATGTAAACAAACTATTCTTTGAAATTCGATCAAATCTAGCATCTTGTGAAGCGCCTAGGAGCAGCAAATTACGAGATACACTTTTTTTTCGTACTATAACAATTTTAATAACAGGAACCCTTATTACGAAAAATGCGACATTATCGGAAGTAGCGAGATGGTCGCCAATCCGTATCTCAAGATATTATATGACGTCATTGGGCTAACACAGAGCCTTGCATTTTTAGCGTTCATTACTCAGTGGCAGGAAATATCGAAACTATAAAAAAAAACCGTATCACGTTGACGACCCTTCCGAACATATCGCTGCTTTTAAATAAGGGCCCATGGTATACACAGGACACGCGTGTTCGGTAGGTATAGCATTGTTCAATAATCAAACCAAAACAATGCAACCTACAAATCCAGAGGCCTACAATATTTTTGAACTACCAATCCAACGATATCCAACCCTATGGTGTGGCGAGAAAAACAATTTGCATCCCTAATTTAGGTATTGGGGGGGGGGAAGCGTACCGATCTATCCGTACCGATCGTTACCCCCATAACAACGGTTTCCCATTGTTCGTTTTTAATGTCATAAGCTAACAGGTTTAACACCATTAAAAAACGTGCGAACAAGGGAGAGACAACCCATTTTATGACCATGTTCGCCTTGAGTATTGGTTAGCAGTTAAAAAGGAGACCCAAAAGGAGCATAGATTAGAAGCCCTTGAGGATTGCAGCCATACGTTTTTGCTAAAACGAATCTTGCCATCCGCAATCAATACCGTACACTGGCCAGTAACAAATGAAGGCACAAAAAAGGAACAAAGAATAAAATTAAAATAAGAACGGAACGCGCCGACACATCTCTACGCTCTACAACCCCAAGCCGATATAGAACTGAAATTGCTTCGTTTCGGCACACCATAGACAACACAGCTCGATAGAGCTTGCGTAGGATTTCAATCTTGCAATCTTACGTTCTTGAATAATTTGAAGATATTTAGTAATTTTCTTCCTTATAAAAAGAAAAACAATGGGATAATATACAACCACAAAATTGTTTTCTAAGTTACGTACATTTGTGAATTTGTAGTTTATAGGTAACTGTAAAAGAAAATGTAGTAAGTAAATCTGCCTGAGGTGTTCACATACCTCAAACCTCGAAATTGCCAATTCGCGGGCACGCGTGTGATTAAGGGGATCCAGTGGGCCTGCACCTTTATAAAATTCTTTATGATAAGGACTAGAAACCAAGTTTGTGTGCCTTCTAAATGGCATATTTTTATGTAGATCATCATCATCATCATCATCATAACCTATATACGTCCCACTGTAGAGCACAGGCCTTCTCTCAGAGAGAGAGTATGGGCTTAATCACCACGCGTACACACCGCGGATTGGCGATTTCAAGCGCTGAGGTATGTGAATAGCTCAGACACTCAGGTTTCCTCACGATGTTTTCCTTCACCGTTAGCGAGTGTTATTGCTACTATAAGTTCACAAATGTACATAACTTAGAAAACAATGTCATAGGTACACGCCTGCACTGGGAATCGAACCTGGATCTCTCGCTTCCAAGTAAAATGTTCTACTCACTAGACTACCACCGCTATTATGTATTATGTAGATGTCATACATAATTAGTACACTTTTTTGCTGACGCTTTCATAGGTTTATTTAGAAAATGAGACTGGCCAATGAGTACCTAAAATTATTATTTATTTAAGGACATCAACAGCGAAATTTAATAATTTGATTACAATAATAAAGATACAGTTCACAAGGCTAAAAACGTACGGTCTTATTTATAGAAACACGATTCTTTATAACACTTTTCAGAGGCAGTTTAAGTAGTCTGTGGTAAGGGGAAAAACGTAACCTTAAACTGCCTCTGAGGAGTGTTTTGAAGAAATCATAATTTTATAAATAACTAGCTGTCCCGGCGAACTTCGTAACGCCACAGAAAACGTTTGTATGGGAAATAGAAAAGGGCTGTTTTAGGGTTTTCCCGGAAATTATTCGATTTTTTTTGCTTTTAAACCTTCCCTAGACCTCCACGAACATTTCAAGACTAAGATAAGATAAATCCGTTCAGCCGTTCTTGAGTTTTAGTGAGACTAACGAACAGCAATTGATTTTTTTTATATATATATATATAGATACTGAGTATTTCCAAACTAAAACTTTCATTGGCACTACACATTATACGCTAAAAAAATCAAGTCATTCCGGAAGTGAGTCCGGAATTAAGCTATTATGACCGAATATGTTTAAAAGATCCTTTTTTACGGCAATTTTAGACAAACCAACGCGACGTCTGTAAGGTTGTGCGCTCTACATTTCGGCATACACCCCCAGTCTCCTCTATCTTCCAACACACACAAACTAATAATTAATCATCTAGCGTCTTCCCCACTTTCCTTCCACCACGGGCCGCCCCCACCCCCAAGTTTAATTCCTGGTATAACACCCCACTTTTTTCACCGAACCCCGCTTTCATTTTGCCCCCGCCGTTTTAGTGGGACAGAAGAACTGGGCCGCGTTTCGTAAAACTACAATGTATAGATTTAAAACCCTATTTAGAGGCTAAAAATTCAACCCATGCCGGGACTTGAACCCGCGACCTCTGGCTAACCGTGCCAGCGCTCTTCCAACTGAGCTAATGGGTAAGTGCAGGCATCAGCGAAATTTCGAGCCTCTTTACAAACTTTCTCTATATTACGCACAAGCAGCGACATCTAGCCGAAGCAATTTACATCTCTTGCAGCCCCGAGTAACCCTAATAGGTAATAGGTTTTTAAAATTGTCCTCAGCACGGGTTAGTGCAACAAAAAGAATATATACAATTTATAGTTTTTATGACAATTCCGTGTGGCGCCGGATTAAGAATAGCGTCACTCCATTTCCTTCCGTGGATGTCGTAGAAGGCGACTAAGGAAATCAATTACCATTAGACGGGCAGCAGCGTCTTCCTGAGATTCCAACCGCATACTGCGATCGCCAAGCCGCCTGCCAAGCGTGGCGATTATGGCAAAACCCCTCAAGGTTATGAACACCATGAGGGAGGCCTGCAGTGGGCGTCAAATGGCTGCTGATGATGATGATGACGATGATGACAATTCGATCCACATTGCGCAGCCAAGTCTTCCTACTCGTAAATCTGTGTGTTGATCGACTTTGCAATGTACATGGAGTTGTCATAGTAAACCATGAATGGTAGTTCTATGAAATAGGCCCCAGACAGTCTTGGGTACGTGATCCGAAGACCGGTGTAACATTGCTCGGTAACTGTAACTGCACGACGCCGTTGGACTAGCATTCATAAAACGTTCACCCAACGTACGCACAACAGCCTTAGTAAATACATGAAAATAAAAGTCCGATGACGTCGTCAAATGTGAAACAGGCCAAATTGGGAAATAGTGCTTTCCGGGTGAGAGCCGATGTAGATTTCTCGCGTCTCTCTCTAGCACCTCATCGCTATTGCATAAATCCAAACCCTAGAGTATAACATCTAAATACATATTTTTTCAATAGCATGATGTAAGCACGACAATAGCAATCAGCTCCTACATTACACGCACCAAATCCTGACCGATTCCATGCCATATTATTTGCTGTCATAAACGTTAGGATTCCGACAGGATTTGGTGTGCAGATTTAGACCTCAGATAGGTGGTCCGGCGAGCTGGTGGGCGTCCCACGCTGCGTTTGCCTGCTCGTGGTCTCATCACCCATCTGCTAACGGTTCTTTGTCATGTACATCACCACAGGCTACATCTATGGTCCTGTTTTATTTATTTGTTTTGTCTGTTGTGTATTTACTTTTCTTTATGTTGTTGTGCATATTATGTTACTTATCTGCTTATTTTGTTTCTGTAATGTGGCTTGGAAAACCATGAGAGAGGCCTATGTCCTGCAGTGGTGATGATGACGATGATCATGATGATGTATCTTGTTGGTATCTATAATACATGTCTTTCTTCTTCTTCTTCAGATGTGACCAGACACTGCCACTGAAACTTACTGTTCCTAGGGGCTATGGTAATCTAGGAGTGGTGTTTCTGTAATATTAATTCTTTTTTCGTTACCAAGGAGCTCCTTTCGTTACGTACAAATTGAATTTTGTGGTATTCTGTGAATATTTTAGATGCAAAAGGATATTGGGTGGTTTCTGAACTGGACGTTGCACGTACAGTGCACATATAGATCTTCTGCCGACGGGAGGGCTGGGCGTATGTGCGCGGGACGCGGGGGAAGAGTCCAGCGAATTGTTTCGGATGAAGTTCTTACAATTATATTGATATACCTAGGTATACCAGGATCTCATGTTGAGAAAATTAAATTCGGGGTTGGGCACCTTTGGTTTTCCCCGAAAACAGAAAGATTTTATCTTTCGCGGCGCTACAAAATCAAGTTTCGGATATTTTGAAAAATATTTTAATGTTTATATTTTTACTTACTTTCTTACTTTCTTTTAAAATTAGATTTTTATTGCACACCATACTTAATAAAAGTACAGGAAATTTCTTAAGTATCTAAGTTACATACACATACATAGTATACAACTGGAGCGACCTGAAAGATGGAGAGAGTAAATAGGTGGTTTTTTATACCTAGACACGGCGTAAGTTCATTTTTTCATACGGACAGCGCCTTTACCGCTGAGATTGATTTTGGGTTTGCTGTCAAGACATTCGTGACAAGAACTTAAAATTAAATAAAACGTGCGCATAATTTTTATTGAAATAATTTACATAAAACTCAGTAAATTTAAAAACTATTACCAGCAATAGTGATGGGAGCAGTGAAAGCAGCCTCAGTCACAAACATAGTTTACTTCACCGCAAAGGGCCTATAAAATAACTTTTTTCTGTTTGTTTTAATTTCTTTCTTTGCATGTGTAGAATCAGTATTATTGCTCTGAAGTTCTCTTAAGTTTTTATATTGCTTTGCGGTTATAACGTCTGTTGCATTACGGTCCGGTGAAACTTAAGCTGGTTATTCTATTCTACTCATCAATAACTACCTATATATTACAAAATAATGTTTCGTTTCTGCTTTTCTTGTACGCTAACAATCTGTTGATCTAATGTTAATAGCTGAAAATGAAAATGTTTATGTCTAAAACAAAATTTTACAAACATAATTTACAAGGTTGACACCTTCTTTTAGATGTATAACAAACACGTGTGCCCGGATATCCAACTCTTCCACAACTGTATAAGTATATTTAGTTTAAGAAAGTGTGTCTGTGTGTGTGCGTGTGTGTGTGTATGTGTGTGTGTGTGTGTGTGTGTGTGTGTGTGTGTGTGTGCGAGCTAGCGTGCGTGCGTGCGTGTGCGTGCGTGCGTGCGTTCGTGCGTGCGTGCGTGCGTGCGTGCGTGCGTGTGTGTGTGTGTGTGTGTGTGTGTGTGTATGTGTGTGTGTGTGTGTGTGTGTGTGTGTGTGTGTGTGTGTGTGTGTGTGTGTGTGTGTGTGTGCGAGCTAGCGTGCGTGCGTGTGCGTGCGTGCGTGCGTTCGTGCGTGCGTGCGTGCGTGCGTGCGTGTGTGTGTGTGTGTGTGTTATCTGGATTTCGCGTTGAAGTTGTTTGTTGGTTACCTTACGTTACAACTAGGTTTAAATTAAAATTTAGTTTCTGATCAGATTAGATTAGAATAAAACTCTTTACTTATGTTTTTATTTACTATACTTACATATTCAGTTTTAGACTAAATGTTGCATCAGTGATTCCGTTTTCTTGTAGTCCAGTTTTGTTAGCCATTCTGTTAATGCTTTTTAGGGTTTCGTACCCGAAGGGTGCCAAACGGGACCCTATTACTAAGAGTTTACTATCCGTCGGTCTGTCTGTCTGTCAGTCTGTTGCTAGGCTGTATCTCATGAACCGTGATAGCTAGGCAGTTGAAATTTTCACAGATGCTGTATTTCTGTTGTCGCTATAACAACAAAATATACTAAAAACAGAATAAAATAAATATTTAAGGGGGGCTCCCATACAATAAACGTTTTTTTTTTGCCGTGTTTTGCTCGATATTAGTAACGGCAACAGGTAGACGCTTGACATATTCACAGAATATTTAGTTCTATATTCGGGGGGCTCCTATACAACAAACGTGATTTTTTGCCGTTTTTTCTCGATCTTTGTGTCTAAATGTTGTACTGAACTGATAATGGTACTGAACCCTTCGTGCGCAAGTCCGGCCTTACGGTTTTTGTTTGCAACGGATGAGACGTCATGGCAGAGATAATAAAACATCATGACAGTCAATTTTATCATTATTGTTTAAATTTTAAAATGGAAGTTTTGTGGTTTTCTAAGCTTATTTTTTAGCGGTTTAAGCGGGTTAAGCGGTGGTAGAGCATCGGTAGAACGCTGTCTTCACATTCGAGAGGTCGTGGGTTCGAACCCCGGCGCATGTACATGACATGGTTCCTAAGTTTCGTACATTTGTGACTTTGGAGCAACAATACCACTAGCCTACCGTGAAGGAAAATATCGCGAGGAAACCTGAGTGCCGAGGTGTTTAAATACTTTAGCGCTTGGCATTGCCAATCAGCGGTGGGCACGCGTGTTAATTAAGCCCGTACTCTCTCTCTGAAAGAAGGCCCGTGCCCTACACTGGGACGTACATAGGCTGCACTATTATTAATAGAACAATAAAGTAACGACTTAAAACCCATTAAATTAATAGAAGTCCAAAAACGTATTCTTATACCTCATGCGTAACTCTCGGATCGAACGTCTGTCTATGAACACTCTATACCCGCTGATTTCTGGGTGGTTTAAAAGCAATTAAAAATGGCATCTATTTCGACTATTAATTTTGAGTATAGACGTAAATTAAAGAAAACATTGTTGAGAAATCTTGTAAACATCGAGTTGACAAATCTTGTTTAAAAAAATGCACAAGCAATTAGTACCGCCTCTCCGTCTAAAAGCACAATGGCACGCAAACCCGCGGCGCGCACGCACCGCTCTGGATGGCTACTAATGGTTCTAATAGAGTCGAGTTTGTGTCGAGATATTTTTGAAGTGCGCTTTTTAAAAAACAAACTAGCGTGTTCGGTATCTATTGTCAGGCCCGTTCATTTGACTGTCTTTCAAACCACCCAAAATTAATGGTGTACAGACAGCTTGCGCAGTGTAGTTGACTGAAGGTCAGTATAGTCTCAAAGAATAAAATCATCAGGAAATCACTCACAAATCACTCCAAAACGTTGCAGTCGTCTAAATAACACCAATAAACTGCATGCGTAAGGTTATCTTTCCTTTTATATGTACTCGGTGGGTACCTACTTATCCGATTTAGGATCAATAAGGTCATCGCAAGAGCTGCGAGGTCACGAAAAGTGTCGGAAAATTAAGATATAATCGGCTCTCGGTAATTTGAAACTCAAGGGACCGGAGAAAAAATTCAAATCACCAAGAGTTCGAAATAACAGGAGTTACCACCAAGCCTGCAGGAGGGGGGTAAAGATGAAGTTAACAAGAGTTTGATCGAAATTCGTGGTTTATCATTTTAAACATTTGAAAGTAGGTACAATTATTCACAAAGGTTTATTTTGCAAGGAAGTTCGTAATTTTCTGTTGGGTGATCGACTTCAGTGTACCATTGTCCAATGAATTTTCGATATTGGTGACTTGTCTCGGTTTTGAGGGCGTAGAAGCGTAGGGGTAGAGGAAGCGTGGATCACACGCTTTTTTAGGGTTCCGTAGTCGACAGGGAACCCTTACAATTTCGCCATGTCCGTCCGTCTGTCTGTCCGCGGCTTAGCTCAGATACGAATAGTACAAGAAAGCTCAACTGACATACATATTAATCACGCCGACAAAACGAAAGAATAAAATGTTTAGAATTTTTTTTTTTGTGTTCCCCCCCCTGCACCTAAATTAGGGATGTATTTTTTTTCTCGCCTAGTGTGAGGTATCGTTGGATTGGTCGTTGAAAAATATTGTGGATGTAGGAAGATCATTTTTGATTAAGAGTTCCGTTTGTGAAATATTAAGCAAACTTTTGTCCGAGTAGGGCTTTAAAGACACTTTGTTCTATCTTGAATTGATTTTATGTAATAACACAAACCGAACATTAATATCACTTTGACGTTTGAAGGAAGACTGAAATGCGAGCTTGATTTCTAAGTTACGTACATTTGTGAAGTTGAAGTAACAATACTCGCTAACTGTGAAGGAAAACATCGTGAGGAAACCTGAGTGTCTGAGGTGTTCACGTACCGCAGCGCTTGAAACTGTCAATTCGCGGCGGGCACGCGATACTCTCTCTGAGAGAAGGCCTGTGCCCTGCAGTGGGACGTTTAGGCTTATAGGCTACATGAAAAAAAAAATCGGAGGTCTAACTTGAGTACAAAAGTTTTCACCTCTGATACAAAAAGTTTCCACTTCGAATACAAAAAGCTTGCACCTAAAATACAAAAGGTTGACGAAACACTGCTCTAGTCGACCCCCTGTATCCAGATGATAAAACAGAGTTTCTTTATCAGTCGAATAAAGTCAGTTGGTTGGCTCGAAGGCCGTTGCAGGCGCGTGGAGGAGCGTAGGCGTGGATACTGCCGAAGAAATCCGAGATGCTTCGGAGCATTCATTGAGGCACGACTAAAATAAGCGTGTTAACGTTTTTGTTGTTCGAATTTGAGTTGAGGTATTTATTTTTTTCCATTTTGTATAAAAATTTTGTAGAGTTTGCTTTGAACACATATGGCAACCCTACTTGCCTGTGCTTGAAAACGAAACGCATGTTTAGGGATTGGAACAAATAATGGATACATTTAAGTACTCGGTTAGAACCGAGTAGGGAAATTACGAATATACGAATTGACGATTTGAATACATTAATCATCTTGAATACATTTAAAAAAATGCATATAAGTACCAATGTTTACGTAAGCATGGGAGGAAGGGGGGTAAGAGCTTTTTTTTGTTTTACTGATGAGTTGGAGGGGGGGGGGGGGGGTCATAAACAGTTGTAATAAATCTGCTTACGTAATACTTGAACGGCTCCTTATTCATAAAAACACGATTTCTTAAAACAGTCCATAAAGACCGTATGCAATTATCTGTGGTAGAGACTTTACGGAGTGTTTTAAGGGAATCGTGTTTTCACAAATCACACCGTGTTTTTTTTGTAACAGCATCTTTATCCCCTGTTTCGCGTTCACAAAATCTGTAAATCTACTCTTAAAAGCTGTTAGTTAGCCAAAGTGTATAAAGGAAAAAACAACAGGTTAGCTAGTAGATAAGTCTAAGTAGCATTAACCTCGCCTATGTGCAAAACTATGTGTTTAAATGCAATAAAGAATTTTAATAATAATAACAGACAGCTGCTGACATTACATTTACAGATCATTAGCGTACGAGAGTGATTTCAATTCAATTATCTTTCCGGGTTCTACTCATCAGCCCCAACAACACACATCCATACTTTCGTATTTATAATAGTTTCCATAGATTACGCGATAGTCGTTTAGATCTAAAGCTTAGATCGGGATCATAGACTATATCATCAAGGTGTAGGTTTCATACTCGCATTAGGATTATGTACCAAGTTGTTGAGACGTCACACAATGCCGACAACATAAGGAAGAAAATTCAGTGAAGTGTAAATTAGCAATGGGAACATTTATACCTGCGTTGATTAGTGTCTCTGAGACTATTTTTCTACTTACATGGGTAGGAATTGCCTTGTGCTTTCGAGAGAAAAACCGGCCAAGTGCGTGTCGAACTTGCGCACCAAAGGTCCCGAACATAATGAAGTATTTTTCTTACTTCGAAAAAAAAAAAAACAGTTTTCAGTACAGCCCCTCTACTCTCGACGGTATTGCGTTCAAATTTCGTCACAATAAATGCAATGAGCAGAAATTAAAATAAGTCACAATTAAATGCAATAAGTCAGAAACCAGGTTCGATTCCCATTGCGGGCATGTACCTATGAATTTGTTTTCTAAATTATGTACATTTTGTGAAGTTATAGTAGCAATACCACTCGCTAACTTTGAAGGAAAACATCGTGAGGAAACCTGAGTATCTCAACATACCTCAGCGCTTGACATAGCCGATCCGCGGGCAGGCGTGGTAATTAAGCCCATACTCTCTCTCTGAGAGAAGGCCTGTGCCTTACAGTGGGACGTATACTTACAAGCTGCTTATATAAGTCAGAAGTAACGTCTTAGTAAACGTTCTAGAGCGCATCGGAAACTGAAAGCATATTTTGGCGAAATTCATAACAAAATGCACTCAATTGTAACGCAAGTTGGCTAAATTGGCGTCGAGAGCAGAGGGGCTGTTCCTCACTATTAGCCGGAGTGCCACTCACACTTGGCCGGTTGTTATTATTTATTGTTATATATTATATAGTTATAGATACTATAGGGAATGAACTCTGGAATCACACACTTGAATGTATAATCGTTTTACGATAGAATATAGTACCTACAAAAAAACCTTAAAAAAAGCACGTGAGGTACCCCCTTGATTTTTATTTCTTATTAATTTGTTGGGCCAACCAGCCGAAAACAGAACGACACGGTAGGCAAACAGCAGCCTGATCGTCGGAAGACATAGCGACACTGCGTCGACAGGGTTCCTTGGTGCGCATGGCAAGGGACCGTGAGAAATGGCATTTGCAAGATCCCATGTGTTATCCATTCATTGCGGATTTTACATCATTGCATCACATAAAGTCACGCGTCCCACATCGACAGGCAGAGACCAAGGTTTGCCACTGGTCTCGATCCTGACGAAACTCTTTGCGGATTTTACTTGATCAGCATTAGGACTGGCCCATGTAAAACCCGTGGTGAATAAGCCCATACTCTCTCTCTCTCTCTCTCTCTGAGAGAAGGCCTAGGCCCAGCAGTGGGACGTTTATAGGCTCCATAAAAAATATGTAAAGCCCGCAATGTCAATCACTATGATAAGACAGCTTAAATTTTTCAGAGAACGTATGTCGACTTACACACCTACCACACATTGCCACGTTTCTTTCGCGGGTTCCCCCACGGCGCGAAAACCAATAGAGGCACCCCGAAACGGCAAATTAATTAAGTGCAAAACGCACAAAGGAAGAGCTTTTGTAACGGACGTCTTAACGTTTTCTAGACCCGGAAAACGTGCGAGTGAGACCACGAGAAAAATGCACGCCGGGGGGCCGGGGCGCCCCACCCCCTCCTCACTAAGGGGCCCTATCGACCCCCCGCCCGAGTGCAGCGCGGGTGGCTGTATACATTTTTTCTTTTCCTTTTCTTAAGACGAAAATTTGTTACGCTTTTTATACTTATACACAGGGTGGGGGGCACGGGTCCGATCAATAGTTGGGGGGGCGCCCCCACCCGCCTTATCAGGAGCCACCCTTTATCAATTTTTCGTGGAGTTCTTTTAGTTTTTTCCCCGGGCGTTATTATTATACGGTGCCCTAAGTTTTTTGTCTGGCATAATTAATCTTTTTTCGCCTTCTCGAGATCCCCGGGGGCCCCGAGGGGGGTTTATCGCGAAAAGCACCTTAAACGAGTCTCGTGCTACGTTGGACACTTTTTAAACTAAAGTGGCGTTATGGATACTCTTATTTTTATTGCGTCGGCGTCGGCTGCGTTCAAATTTTTTTAATGGAAAATATTTTATTAGCTCTTCGTAGCGACGAGGCTGGCTTGACCGGAGTGCAGTTTAAATAAACAACATATTCAAGTTTTATAAATGCACAAGTTAAGATGGTTGGCTGTTACTCAATCACGCCAGCTTCTACACTACGTACACCACATGCGGAACTACTCGAATAGTCAAACGTCAAGCGTCGACGGTAGTCGCCAACCTGTCGGCGTGAAATATCCGCGTCGGCGCGTCAACGCCTGCCGTCGACGAGTGTCGACGGCTGCAGTTGGCGCTATGGTTCGCAACGTGCCGCCCGTGTATAAGCGCCCCGCGGACATACAGACGGACAGACGGACCGACGGACAGATCGACGGACAGATCGACAGAAAGACAGACGGACGGACATGGCGAAACTATAAGCGTCCCTTATTGACTGCGGAACCTATAAAGGCATATAAAAGGGCCAATAGCGGGCAGTGGTGGGCTGATGATGATGATGATAATAACAGTCAGCAGAATCTTTAACATGCGTGCACTCTGTCTACTTGTGTTCCAATTCAATCAGCTTTTATCAGAATGTAAGCAAAAGTGTTTGTGAAATGCTATCAGTCATGAAATTGATAATATAATAGGGGTTGATATTTCTTGATTTAATGAGACGAATAAATGACATAGACAAAATTTATTAGTAATAATTATTAAAAGCCAAATTGAAATTTTATAATCACATTAAAATATAAGTAAGTATAAAAAATTATAATAATTGAATTATGAAAAAATATTTCAATCAAATTAATGACAATAACCTTGTCAGTCCTGACCTTGAAAATAACAATATTTTCAAGGTCAGGACTGAGGAGGATAATATGAAATGTCCACAGTATATCAATCTGTGAAGAATTTCAATTTTGACATAATTATAAGAAAATAAAGAACAAGTGCGAGTCGGACTCGCGCACGAAGGGTTCTATACCCTTATCTATACAACATTAGACAAAGATCAAATTTGAGAACAGCGCCATCTATAGAAACCAACAAGAAGCGTTTAACATTGACATTTAACGACATGACATCGGCGCTGTAAAGGTTACATTGATGGCCGCTAGATGGCGAGCGCTGTCTTTAGACAACGTTTGTTGTATGGGAGCCCCCCTTAAATATTTATTTTATTCTGTTTTTAGTATTTGTTCTTATAGCGGCAAAAGAAATTCATTATCTTTAAAAATTTCAACTGCCTAGCTATCACGGTTCATGAGATACAGCCTGGTGACTGACAGACAGACAGACGGACAGTCAAGTTTCAGTAACAGGGTCCCGATTGGCACCCTTCGGGTACGGAACAGTAAAAATAAAAGCACATCTTAATAAGCCATACCTAAATGACCTAGGACGAGGAAACTTAGCAAACAACACAAGTAATTTTTTCCTTACTTCACAGAAGAGACACAAACTTTTAAATTTTGTAAACAGTTTTCCACAGAAAAAATATTTCGAAAAAATATTAAACGGTCGCTGATTAGTGTAAACGCTTGAATATTATGGATACGCGTAAAAGCTTCAAATCTGCACCCAATGGCATTCAAATGTTAAAAGCTTCAAATTTCAAATTTGTTTGCAAGCGAGTATTACTGATTTCCGTTTTTTAACGATTTCTATTAACGGTTTGTATACAATTAGACAAAATCTGAATGTAATGAAACTTAATGAATCGTTACATTAACTTACGTTGCAGCCAACTTTTCCATAGGAAACTGTGCGGATGTCAAGCGCTAAGGTATAATATAAGTAAGCACCCCAGACACGCAGGTTTCTTCACGCAGTTTTCCTTCACAGGTAGTGTCGGTTGCCTGGAAGCAATTGCTATAAGCAATAAGGCCGCCAATTGTACTGCATTTTTGTAAACATTTCATGTTCGTGTTTTTCCTGGTACAATAAAGAATATTCTCATCTTATCTTAGTTAGTTGCAAAAATGCAACTGTGAATTTTAAACTGTTGCTTATTGGAAGTGTTGATTAGGAAATAAATCCAGGGTCTTTTAAGCGTGATTGCATGGAAAACATACAAACTTCCCCATTAATAATGGGTATTAGTGTAATGGAGTTCCAATAATCACAATGTAGCTTCGATATACAGGGTGGTAATTTGAGATGGGAACTATCTGAACCTTTGTAGCTACTAGAAAACGTTCTTAGAAGACCACGTCTAACTTTTGTAGCATTTTGTAGCTGTAATTCCAGATTTTAATAAAATTCTACAGTGCAGTACAAGAAAACTGTAATTTTTAGGGTTCCGTACCTCAAAAGGAAAAAACGGAACCCTTATAGGATCACTTTGTTGTCCGTCTGTCCGTCCGTCCGTCCGTCTGTCAAGACCCTTTTTCTCAGGAACGCGTGGAGGTATGAAGCTGAAATTTATATCAATTACTCAGGTCTACTGTCCCTTGAAGCTGTGAAAAAATCAAACTTCTAAGCCAACGCAATCAAAAGATACAGCCGTTTATGCCGCAAATTTTCGACACTTGCAAAGGAATCAAAACCTACAGGGTGCTTCCCGTGAACTCAGAATCTTGAAATTTGGTACGAAGCAACGTCTTATAGCATAGATAAAGGAAAAATTACGAAAACCATAAATTTTTAGTTACATCACATAATATATATTTTTTTAATAATTTTAAACTTACTACCCATTTCCTCATAAACGCGTAGAGGTATTAAATTGAAATTCATACCAAATACTCAGGTCTATAATACCTTTAAGCTGTAACAAAATCTAACTTCTATGTCAACGCAATCAAAAGAAACAGCAATTTAAGCTGCATATTTTGAAACTCGCAAGTACTCGCAAGGGAATCAAAACCTAAAGGGTACTTCCAGTCGACCTAGAATCTTGAAATTTGGCATGAAGCAACGTTTTATAGCACACATAAAGGAAAAATTCCGAAAACCTTAAATTTTTAGTTACATTACAAAATATATATTTTTTAATAAATATAAACTTATTACTTTTTTCCTCATGAACGCGTAGAGCTATCAAGTTGAAATTCATATCAAATACTTAGATCTAATTGCCTTTAACCCGTGAAAAAATGTTGTTGACATTGCAGGTTTGTACGGAACCCTCGGTGCGCGAGTCCGACTCGCACTTGGCCGGTTTTTTTCATAGGTATTTGTATAATATGACACAATCTGCTGCTCGTTGACCAGTACGTAATGCGCGAATTTAATGAAATTTCAAAAAACCTTGACATTTCGAAAAATATCAATCCGTGACAAAACTCATAGAACAAAAGTTGTTGTAAAACTCTAATTATAACTGACGTACCTATAACAGGGATTGCGCATTTTAGAGGTCACCCTCTATAAAAGTCGTGCAAGAAAAGTATTTTTTCAACACACCTGCTCTTATTACAGCGTATTTACACTGATAATGCAGAATATTACCCATGCCGTGCCTTTTACATTACATTATCGCACTAGTGCCAAAAGGCATATCTTTTTAAATATTAGCAAGAAGTATTAATGTTTCGAAAACAGCTAAGTAGTTATTTGCGTAAATATAAAATTCAATTCAAAATGTGATAAATAATTAAAGAATTTCATGAAACTGCTTGTTAGCTTGTTGGTATTTATATTTTGACGGTGTATTTTTACCTATAAATACCCAATTTCAAAATTTATAAATATGTGGCTGATTAGCTACTTTGCCGGTGCCCTTATCTCAGACTTGCGCGCTCATGCAGCGCTGAGCGCGCGAAAAAATAAAATTACGGCGCCATCTTTTAAATGGGTTTCTGTTTGTTAAGTTTAAATAAATGTGAACTTTTATTTACTTTTCCTCGCAAGTGTGTTGAAAAACGTCGTATGAAACACGTTCGCCTTCGGCTCAGGCTTAAAAACCGACTCGAGTGTAATGACCAACATACCACACTTGTATCATAATGTACTATTATTACAGGCATGAAGCCATAAGTCGCAGTGTCGTCTGTATCACATCAAACCATTGCGAAATACCTAGTTATTTACAATTGCAAAGCCTACTAAAGTCCAGTTTCTGATATGAGTGAATTTCTCTGATAAAGTACTTTAGTACATAATAATCATTTTTTCTACGCAGGTATCTTGTGATTATTAAAAAAAAAATAACAATAAACCCGTCAGAAAAAAATACAAATCAGACCTAGACGAGATCGGCGTGCGTGCATGCAACGACTAATGAATGTTGAGGAAACGGAAAAGTTCTGTCAGGATCGTGGCAAGTGGCAGACCTTGCATGGATAGTACGAAGGCACGAGTCAGAATTTGACAGTTAATGTACTGGAATGTCGCGACTTTTGATATTTACAACAGGCAACTAGCGTCATGGTAATATGACCGAATACAGAGTAAGCATGTATGGGGGGATCCGCTGTCGACTGTACTTTAAAACTTTAAAATTTAGTTTATTGTTACCTAACACTATTTTTAAAAAAATGTTAAAAGAATGCGATTAATTCGCCAACAAACTGCCACGCAGTTTGGCGAATAATTTATAAAATTTAAAACTCTGCGATACCAAAGTAACTCAATAAATAAAAAAAAAATAAAAAAAAAATTACCCAGCCATGTCCGTGCCTACCCCTCCGGGATACTTGCGTGAGTTTGTGTTATCTAATGTTTTAAGACCTAGATGAGTGTGTTTAACTTTCAACCACATCAGCCTGGAGCTTTCGTTCGATTGCTCATAATTACTTTGATCGGCAAAATCGGTCAAGCTTTTTGGCCTATCGGTGGCCATGACCAAACACACATAAATACATAGGTGCCAAAAACATAACTCTCCTTTGCTTTAGCAGTCGGGAAATGGTGATAACTTTTTATCCGAAACTTACGCGAGTGAAGCCGTAGGTCATTTAGGTATGGCTCCCGGTTTCTCGTACGCTAAGTTGACCTAGAGCAAACAAAAAAAAAGAACTAACAATGGTTAACAGAAGATTAGCAGACTGTAAATGTACGAGAAACTGGGGGTTAGTCCGGAATAATTGCGTTCTTTTTATCTCAATACGATCTTTTCGTGATGAATCACTGCTATGCGACCATTTAAGTGTGATACATCGACATCAGCCTTTAGATGACATAAAAAATACGCAGCTGAGACGGATTGTTGATCGTAGGTAGAGAGAGACAGAAATCTATACTTCTGTACTGTATACTATAATAATACTAGATAATAATAATACGTGGCAGTAGCAGAGCGGTACAACGCTGGCTTCTCATTCGGGAGGTCGTGGGTTCGAATCCCGGCATGTACCAATGACTTTGTTTTCTAAGTTACGTACATTTGTGAAGTTGCAGGCAGTAGCAATACCACTCGCTGCCCGTGAAGGAAAACATCCTGAGGAAACCTGAGTGTCACAGGGCGTACACATACCTCAGTGCTTGAAGTTGTCGCGATGGGCACGCGTGGTAATTGAAGTTGTCGCGATGGGCACGCGTGGTAATTGAAGTTGTCGCGATGGGCACGCGTGGTAATTGAAGTTGTCGCGATGGGCACGCGTGGTAATTGAAGTTGTCGCGATGGGCACGCGTGGTAATTGAAGTTGTCGCGTTGGCACGCGTGGTAATTGAAGTTGTCGCGATGGGCACGCGTGGTAATTGAAGTTGTCGCGATGGGCACGCGTGGTAATTGAAGTTGTCGCGATGGGCACGCGTGGTAATTAAGCTCGTACTCTCTTTCTCTCTTAGAGAAGGCCTGCGCCCTGCAGTGGGACGTATAGGTTATGTAAAAAAAATGGTCGATGATGGGCAATATACTGAGTGTAAAAAGGAAGGAAAAGGACAAAATCCGAAACAAAACACGGCGCTCCAGAACCAACTTTGTAGAAGTGGATGTTGGAGCTGCATGCAACCGCTAGTCTGAAGTGGAATTGGGCGAGCGACGTCGTGTGGGCCGAAATCGTCACTGACTGGGTTCCACGCGACGGATATCGCAAACGCGACCACGACCTTTCTACCGGGTTGGCAGGAGGTGGCCATGACCAGGGAGGAGTGGAGAGCTAAAGGGAATGCCTTTGCCAAGCAGTGCGACACAAACGTGGCTACATGAAAAAAAAAACCGGACAAGTGCGAGTCCGACTCGCCCGTCGAGGGTTCCGCACAAATTTGTAGTCTCGCAGTTTTTTCTTCTAAGGGTTCCGTTTTTCCTTTTGAGGTATAAAACCCTAAATAGAGGAACAATTTGTAACTTCATATGTTCGTATGTAGGGGATGACCTCCGAAAATACTTACCCGATTTCAAAAATTCTTTCATCACTATTTCGAACATCAGAAAAACGCTGACGACAGCAGTAAATAAGTTCACAGAACGTAACGTTCTAAGTTGCTTCGCAAGGCACGTTAAGCTGTTGGTGCCGGCTGCCGTCGATAGATGGCAGTCGTTAAGCCAAGTCAGAGGCCTTAGGGCGGCTTGACAACTTCTGACAGTAGACGAGCCACTAGTCTACAAGCCTCCACCAATCCGGACTTGGCCCCCGTGGTGGAGTATGGCCTATACCTTCCTCAGGGAAGAGACCCGTGCCCCACGGTGGGGACATAATGGGTTGATGATGATGAACGTTCTAAAACTTTTAATCACATTATCCATTTTTACGCGACTGCGGCGGAGCTCGTATATAAGTAAGTATGTCCGATTTTATGTTCCCTCATAACTCCTTTTACACTATTTTCACAAATTATATCTTAATCGATTCGACGTGTTTGCGCAAGTGTCATAGGTTATATGAAATCAGTAAAAGTCCAAATAAAAGGTTAAATCACTATAAAGGCAAAAATAAAAATAACCAACACCAACAACCCGACTGCTGAACATTAACTACTAAGCAGGCGAGACCCAAATTCGACATTGCCTAGGTTAGTTTCGCCTGTTTAGTAGTTAAGACTTAGAAGTAGGTATGGTGGTTGGTATTTTTTTTTCGTATTACATTATACATTTCTACAACACATTTCTAGTTTCATTACTTAAAAGTAAACATGTAACTCGCATTTTTATTGGATGTTTGTAATGAAAATTAAATGTTAATATGCATTCTTAGAGTAGCTGAATAAAATACTCTGCGCTACGCTAATCAGCTCCTATATTACGCTCACCAAATCCTGAGCAATTCCAATCGTTTAACTGTCAAATTAGTATGCAATTTGACAGTTAGACGATTGGAATCGCTCAGGATTTGGTGCGCGTAATTAGGCCACTGGCAAGAACATCACAAACATGGAAAAAGACTGAGGCCATTTGTGTAAATTAAAGTAGGTAACTACATTGGCCCCCAGCGGGAATCGAACTGACGACCTCTGGCATGGTAATCAAACAGAGTGTTACCTCTAGACCATCGAGGTACTTACATATACCGTATTGTAGTTACCTCCGCCATCTTCCATCAATGTCCATTCGGCATTTTCGATCCTAAATTGGTAGCCTAGTGGGTAGAACCTCGGACTCGGAAGTGGGAGACCAGGTTCAATTCCCGGTGCGGGCATGTACCTATGACTTGGTTTTCTATGTTATGTACATTTGTGAAGTTATAGTAGCAATACCACTCGCTGACGGTGAAGGAAAACATCGTGAGGAAACCTGAGTGTCTGAGCTATTCACATACCTCAGCGCTTGAAATCGCCAATCCGCGGTGGGCACGCGTGGTGATTAAGCCCATACTCTCTCACTGAGAGAAGGCCTGTGCCCTACAGTGCGACGTATATAGGCTGCTTATGATCCTAAATTTATAAGGTTGTCTGAATGAAATTGCTATTTTGTCAATAAGGCAGCAGATTGCTCTTGTAATTTTCATACAAGTGATTTTTATTATTTTTTTGGTGTACGTATTCAATACAAAAACGTTAGGTTCCCAGTGCTCCAAGCGTTGCCTGTATCAAAAACTATTGTTTCGTTCCAACAATAATAATGATAAATAAAATTGCATGCCGCTAAACTAAAACCAACCTTATCTACAATACAGCTGTACCAAACTGCGCAGTATCCTTACATAAAAACGAGGCATTAGCATACAAAAATGTTCTAAAACCGGTCATCTAATTAACGGAAACAATGAAATGGGCTGCGCGGGCGGCGGCGGCCATTTTGGGCTACGAACCAATCACAGGCGTGGCAGCCAAGGTCGCGCGCAATGTCAAAACTCACGCTATTGCTGCTAGCTCTTCCTAGTGATTGTCTAGGCCGACCCGCCGAATACCAGCACACTGTGCATTTTATTGGCAATATTTATTTATTGATGTCTATTTTGTGGATTTTAATAAATATTCGCAGAGATCGTGAATCTATACGACCATCTACAATAAGAGATGGTCGGACTCATCCGACAATAATTCAAGTAAGTGATTCCGGAGTTAAGCTAATAATATAATCTGTACGATTACGTCAAATGACTACCTCTGCAACAACATTTATGGATTATTGACTAAATATTGTGAAAGATTGACGAAGGAAATATATCGATAGAAAGAGAGTGAAAGGGGCGGTAAGGAAGGTCCCAGGCGGACATACCTCGACCAAATAGGGGTTGTATTAGCAAAGGGCAAGATAAAAAGTATTTACTCGAAACCAGCGTGCGTGCAAGGCCTTATGAATGTTAATGAAGAAAGAGGTCGGTCAGGGTTGTGACAAGTGGCAAACGATGATCTACCCCTTTCGGGATACAGGCATGAGTTTATGTTACTGTCATGTGGTCTATGATTTTATGTTGCGGATGTTTTTTTTAGCGATATTCCCTAACATTGTGGATCTACTCTAAGATAAATAACTTTCACGCAACACAATTACTTAATTTCCAAATGACCTCCAGATGTTCTCACCTACATACCATTGCCGTCTGAGACACCTTCCAAACAGCCTATTTAGTTTATGTTCCGGGTTTTTTGCAATCAAGATTTCGTTAATACTTAAATTTATGATTTTTTGTAAGTATATTTTAGTGAGAACATAATGTAAACTCACGCCTGTATCCCGGAGGGTTAGGCAGAGACCAGGGCTTGCCACTTGCCACGATCCTCACAGACCTCTTTCGCTTCATCAACATTCATTAGTCATTTAGTGAGAATTTAACTATCTTGGTAGTGACTCGGATTTTTTTAGTAAACGCTAATTGGTGAGGTGAGATTGGTTACTAAATAAATAATTTAGTAAGGGTTTGAATTGTTTTGTAGCATTACATGTCAATTTGTGAGGTGGTCATACAGGGTTATTAAATATTGGTGTTTATAAAGGGTTGTTAAATAAATTGTAGAGATAAGATGTATATGTGTCGCAAGTGAAGACCCTACTACACTATAAATATTCATGTAATTCATGTAACGTCACACCAGGGGAGGAAGGAGGGGGAGCTGGGTACAAAATACTGCTATGATCTGTGACAAGGACGGAGAGGGGATTTAAGGCCTGCGTTTTCGCCATGTTAAAAATACTGTCAATAATATTGATAAATGTAGAGACGGAAAACGGGTATTGCTATGATAGAGATAACATTTAGGTAGGTAGCCATTTTGATTCGTGCCATGACGAATAGTAGGCACCCGCCCAGCAACGATTCTATGGTGACCCCCTTTTACTGCACGCTTTTTGGACTCCTAGATCACCGATACCACAGCTGGCTACTTTAAGTTGTTTGACATTGAGCGCTATTTATCTTTAGTTGTGTGCGTCGATGTTTCGTTGAAGTCAAAATATAGCTGATAATTTTGCTAGATAAATAGAATTTAGTACTAGGAAAACAGATAAGGATGGTTGGTTTTATTAGCTGTAGCAGCTGAAGTGTCAGCCTTACTATGCTATGTAGATTGGTCTGGGCCTGGAGTCTAATAAACACTATATTTGTTCAACAGAATGAAATTGTCACGACAATAGCTATTGTTTGCCTCTGTTTTGTAGTTTACTAAGCAATGGCAGTTCAATGTCATTCCAACCCGCGCGAATTAAATAGGCTTCTCTCGCGAAAAAGATGGAATCGCGCGAAACCCTGAGTTAAGGTGATACCATTGTAATGCAATTGGGTACTAGACTACCAATAGTGTCAATAAAACAACCATTGCCGTACCAATACCACTCTATTGAACAACTGTGCATTTAAGAGACTCTCCTCTAGGTCTCTATATTAATGCTTGCTAAATACCAGTAAATTTAATTCATTCGGTTGGGTATTTCCGCGCTTGATGTAAGTATTAGCTCTAGATGAATATTCTTGGTGCATCTACATGTTTAGGTAGGTATAAGAATAAATATATTACACATTACATTACATTACAAAAACTCACGGCTGTATTCCGCAGGAATAGGCCGTTATCTGGTCTTGCTACTTGCCACGATCCTAAGGCCACGACCACAGTCCTTGCTCTGCGGTCGCTTTTGGTCTGTGACTCTATAACATCTTACCGCGTCCTCGCCCCACGTCCCATCTGTGTGTCTAGCGCCTCACAGTCCTCTTTTGCACTATCAACATTCATTGGTCGTTGCGTGCACGCACGTTCTAAAAAAAATATTATTTACTAGCTGTTGCCCGCGACTTCGTTCGCGTGGTATTTTTGATGTGTATTTTTCCGGGATAAAAAATAGCCTATGTGCTAATCCAGACTATAATCTATCTCTGTGCAAAATTTCATCCGGATCCGTTTAGCCGTTTTTGCGTGAAAGAGTAACAAACATCCATCCATACATACAAACTTTCGCGTTTATAATATTGGCAAAGAATTTCAATGGAAAAACAACAGCCGATTAATAATACATTTATATTTAATAAATAACTGTGTAATTTCCATGTTTATGTACAATAAAGTGTTCTCTATCTATCTATCTGTTTCATCATCATCATCAGCCATTTGACGCCCACTGCAGGACATAGGCCTCCCTCATGGTTTCCCTAACCATGAGGGGTTTTGCCATAATCGCCACGCTTGGCAGGCGGGTTGGCGATCGCAGTATGCGGTTGGAATCTCAAGAAGACGCTGCTGCCCATCTCCTGGTAATGTATTATCTTAGTCGTCTTCTACGACATCCACGGAAAGAAATGGAGTGACGCTATTCTTAATCCGGCGCCACACGGAAGCTACCTGTTTATGAGACTTATAAAATTAGTTAGTGAGCCAATTACAGGATTTCACGAACAGCCATAAAGTGCTAGATTTCTGCAAGAATACAAAAAAATGTGGTAATAGTACATGGGGCATGCATCGCATTATGTTACATTGATGCGTAGCAATTGGAGGTAAGGATTCTTTCGAATATTTATTGCCTTAAAAATCCCTCTTAGGACCGTATTAATAAGCGCACTAATACTTTTGAGATCGCTCTCGACTGCCCATTTCGAGATGGTGTCCGAAAACAGGAACTGGACATCGCACTCAAGATCGATATTAAACCGGTGAGACCGCTTTACAAAATACAGTCATAGTATGTGGGGTTCTTGCTGTAAATGATAAATAATATATACCTAGGTAAACGACTCCCAATACTATGTTTTATATCACTGTAGGTAATATGTATCGCAACAAAATGCACTTGTAAATGTAGTTTAGTAACTAAATGACAATAGTATTTAATTTTATCAAAAGGTAGAGTATCAGTAGTATGTGAAAATTAAGGAAAATCTAGGAACGGATGAGGTAGTTTGAAATTTTGAATTTAAAAATGTTACAGGACAGAATGAAAAAGAAATTACGAAAGATAAAGTAAAAAGGAATGGTGTAAAAAAAGGTTACACCGTTACAAACTTTTAATGTTTCGCGATTCTCTTATATAGTTATTTAATTGCGATAGACCATTTCAAATTAAAGAGGTTTGTCAGGATCGTGGCAAGCGGCAAACCCTGGTCTCTATTTACTCCATCGGGATACAGGCGTGAGGTTATGTAAAGTAATGTAAGTTAAGTTTGCAATAGCATTTTTCGAACCCTGAGAGCGCGAGTCGAGTCAAGCTCCCTTCTTATTGCTTCAGAGATCCACAGAGTCCACAGATCTGTGAAGTGGGCCTTATAAGTCTAGTATTAAGTTGGGTAAAGGTCAAACTAAAATACCTGAGTACACTCTTGTTCTAAGGCCTGTCACCCACTGCGCGACTACAGCTGCATGCAACTGTCTCCCGGGGAGTATTTACATATTTATTTATTTTATTTATCTTAGTTGTTCGTTACTCAGTCACCCTGCAACTAAGTGCAAGTACATATATATTAATTAAGTTTAATTTAAGTAAATTTGCAAGTTATGTTCTAAATTGACATTGAAGAGGAGGTCGGATGTTACGTCGAGACTCGAAAGAGTTACGGTAACGTTACGGGCAACTCCGCAACTAAAATATAAAGATAAGATAAGAATATCCTTTACTAGCTGACCTGGCAAACTGGCACAGATAGAACACTTACGGTGTTATTTATGTAGTACTAGCTGACCCAGCAAATGTTACTTTGCCACATTAATTTGCCTACAACCTATTCTCAGACCTACCAAATATACACAAAAAACTCATAAAAATCGGTGAAGCCGTTTCGGAGGAGTTCGATAAAAAACGCTTTCCATATTGTGCCACCCTTTTTATGCCTTATTTGTGGATGGAGAAATAAAGTTAATCTGTATTTAATTGTATTTGTACTTTGACACGAGATTTTTATATATCCGATTTATTCATCTTACTTAGTTGTTTGTTACTCAGTTACAATGTTACTAAGTGCAAGTATATGTATAATTGAGTTTAAGGCCGACTTGCACCACTTTCTTAAATGTGTCTTAAACAGCATTTAAGTAAAGTTCTTCATACAAAAGTCCATTTAAATGGCGACTTAAGTGACATCTAACAAGTGGTGCAAGTCGGCCTAAATTAAGTTAAGTAAAGTTATGCAAGTTATGTTCTAAATTCGGGTAAAGTCGGGAGTTCGGCAAGGTTACGGGCAGCTTTGCAACTAAAATGTGAAGGTTTATGTAACCTTTATATTTTAGTTGCAAAGCTACCTTAGATAAAAAGGTGCTGCCTTCAGTATGGAGGAATCCTCAAGGACAAATTGAAATTCGAGCGTTGTCCATGTACAGATGATTTATTTATTATTATCTACAGTCGACAGCACATCAAACTTTACATAAGTGTACTCTGAGACTCTGTTAAGAAATCATCGATTGTCGTAATAAACTGCACAGAAACATAAAATAACATAACATAAATGGTCTCTGTCTACCCCTCCGGGATACAGGCCTCACGCCATAGTGTAATGCTAATAGCTAGGCAGTTAAAATGATGTATTTCTGTTGCCGCTATAACAACAAATGCTAAAAACAGAATAAAATAAATATTTAAGGGGGGCTCCCATACAACAAACGTTGTCTAAAGACAGCGCACGCTATCTATGTAACCTTCACAGCACCGATGTCATGTCGTTAAATGTCAATGTTAAACGCTTCTTGTTTGTTTCTATATATATGGCGCTGTTGTCAAATTCGATCTTTGTCTAATGTTGTATAGATAATGGTACGAAACCCTTCGTGCGCGAGTCCAACTCGCACTTGCCCGGTTTTTTATGTTGCCCTTTGCTGTACAACTGTACATACAGTTGCAAGCTAAAATATCGCGGTGAACGAGGAACCTTCGACAGAACATTAGTTGTGCACAAAATCGCACAAATTACAGATTCAGCCGCTCCACGCCCGCCGGTTTCTAACTTCGAAGGGCAGAGGTGAGCCCTTTCACTCCTAAAGGGAACGCTGTTTGTTTTAGAGACGGACGATTGAAATTTGCGGAGAAATTGGCGATTGATGTGGGAAAACGGTGCATTGCGGCAGGTTCCTTAAGACGGAGCAATTCCCATACAAACGTACTTTGCTTTGAATTCCCAAACGACGTTCCGGTTCGCAATGACACTTTACAAATATCATTAGTGGACATCGTGCTTACAACTGAGAATAACAGAGTAAAAAATAAATTGAGCCTTATAAGACTTTTCGTAGAAACTAATCACAATGCTATAACTTTTTTTTGATAAGTTTGTTTCCAATTCGAAGTAGGTACAATCAAACCGCGATCTCTGGCCTTTAAGCCGTATCCCTAATCCGGCATATCGTTTGTAAATAAAAACCAAACTACGTTTGTATGGGAATCTCTTCGTGAGGGGCCACCTTAATAATATAGGGTGTAGCGAAATTATCTGTCTTTCTGTTCACCAATCCGAGTTACTTTCATCGTCGAAATTAGCGCATCTTCAAACAACTCATCCACATGTATTTCCTTGACTGATCATTTTAATAAAATTAATATAGATACAAGAGAAAGAGCGCATTAACCTATACAAGGATAAATCCTCTATGTAAAAAAATACAAAGTTACCTCTATTTCGACGATTTATCGACTTTTTCAATAACTAAATGGTTGTTACTGGAATAATACTATACACACAGAGGTAAATTAAGTCTGTGACTATACAAAAATGTGTACACAACAATGAGTCACGTAAGTTTACAGTTTTCCATGTTTTATTCAGAAAATTAATTTTCTTTAGCATTGACGAATTGGGCCAAAGAAGCGAAACTTCTTAAATGTTGCATTAAATTATTTCTATTAAAAATGTAAGGTGAGATTCGGTAAGATTGAGTAAGATACCTGGAAGGCAAATTCCAAACCGACATTGTTTGATATGAAGAAAATCTCTTCATTGCTTATTGGTATGTAAGTAATCGAGTTTAGTAATTATCTTCAATATGTATTTACGTATTTTTGCTGTTATTTATTTATGTACTATCATTTATGTAGGTTTATAATAATTTCTATTATCCCCCCCTCCACTAAGTCTAAGTTAATGTATTTCCCTAGGTTTACGTAAGTTTATTATTTCAGTCTCTTCAATACCAAAGGTTTGCTGGAAGAGAATGCCTCTTGCATTAAGCACGCCCCTGTACACTTACAATGTAATTAGTGCAATAAAGAATTAAAATAAAATAAATAAACCAATTGGTCGTCTGATAGATTTTTTTATCATGTCCCTCAACCTCTGCACCCTAAAAGCAAGGCTTTTATTAACTTCCAATCGGTCGAATTGTATGCTTGTCTGTTAGCCCCGGTTAAGGCCGGCAGTGTATGTCCTGCAGCCGGATAAACGCGGTCTGATAACCGGCTAGGGATGCGACCATCCCGTTATAGATATCGATATAAATATCTAATAGACTTTATTTACATTAAGTACATTACATAAACTCACGCCTGTATCCCGGAGGCGTAGGCAGAGACCAGGGTTTCCCACTTGCCACGATCCTGACAGACCTCTTCTCTTCATCAACATTCATTAGTCGTCGCATGCGCGCGCGCACTTCATTTGCCTTGTAGAAAAAGCGGTTACTTTTTTTTGGTAGAGCAAAAACAAACCAATCGTCACAAAGCTCGTTTTTTTGGGTAGTGCAGCTACCCAAAAAACAGTTTTTTACTTTTAATATTTTTATTTTAGTTAATTGGTCAATCTACCATAATAATACATAACTACTCTATGAAAATGTCAATTGGCTATTTATTCCGGTCAGTGGGCAGACCAGCAGCTCGATAGTCGTACGATATACCTAGTTGAGTCGGCGGAAGGTCCGTGGATGTGGATGGCAAGAGACCGTGAAACCGTGACCGCCTTTGAGGGAAAAGGCCTGTATCCAGCAGTGGGCAGCGGTGAGCTGATGATTATGATCTATTCAGATTCAACGGGAAAAGCCGTTTATAGGTCAGAAGCACAGACTGACAGACACAGACGTTGTAGGCTTATTAATAGGGTCCCATGTAAGACTTTTGGTCGCCAATTAATTCCGATTGAGGTCAGCCAGCCATGGCTTATACCCATTACTACACTACAAAAATAAAACTAATGAGGATACAATACTTGGCAGAAGAAAAAAATTCATAAGAGTGCGACCAGGTTAACAATGTGCATTGCTTACGAAAGTTTCAGTTAAAAAAAGCCTTAAATGGAAAAATACTGTATAATATTTTTCTATTATTTTTCCAAAAACCAGAAAAGCAAAAACTAATTATGAGTACGTTGGTCATAAACAGCATGATGGTGAATACTCAAAAGCGTACACATTATTGCCATCGAAAATAGAGGCACAACACTATTTATTTTAAATCGCGTTATATTACAATCAGAGAAAGCGACATGACGGTGCATTTCCTACTTTTCAGGCTTAAACTTTCAGGCACCTGCCTTGCATAAACAAAAAACAACCATATTCCAACTCAATTTAAAGCCTATTCTCCTATAACAAGAATAGTTGCTGTTTTCTATGTTGTTTTCGGATGCAAGTTGTTTGTGAAAATACTGTGTGAGAGAGAGGCAATGCGGTTGCAAACTGGAGATGAAGCGAGACAGGGATATACTAAATTTACGGAGCCACAGGTTGTGATGCACCTCGGGTACACACGCAAGCTGAATTTGAATTTGTAGTTAGATTGTTTAAATTTAATTCTTTTTATAAAAACGTATAAGCAATTTATTAAGACAAATAATATTGATAAACAATAAATATATGAACTAAACTAGAATTTACCTAAATATATTAACTAATCTAACTTACAATTTAAACTATTTAAACATAAACTCACTCCTGTATCCCAAAGGGGACAAATCAATTATTTAAAAAGGTACCAAAATATAAAATACTGCGCCCAGAACATCACTGCCTCTGGGAAGGCTGCCCAGTATGTTGGCTAAGATACCTCGTGGGATGGCAAGACTTATCCTCTGCCCGAGGTAAGAGCCAGCCTTACTGGTCGTGTTTATTATTGTTTTTGTGTCTTTTCGTTCACTCCAGTGTGGGCTCCGATTTCACGAAAAAGAGCGATCCCCTTATATCTCGGAGAGTTGTGAAGATAGGATATTCAAAAAAGGCTCAAAATACACGTATTTACGAGAGCTGTAAGGTGCAAAAACAATTATTCGATAAAATCAAAAACAAAAAAAGTTGTTTTAAAATTTGATGTTCTAAATTTCAATCTCCGAAAGTCTTCACCAGAACATCACCAAATTAACTTGGGACTACTTTTACGCTATTTTATGAAACATACGGATATTACTAAAGGATGGGTCCCAATAAGGCTTATTTACTGCTGTCCATTGAAGAGTTCCGTTCTCCATCTCTGAAAGTCTTCATCAGATCTTCACCAAATTAAAATGGGACCAATGGGACCTTATACCTGTTCGAACAAAAAAGAATTGTCGAAATCGGTTAAGATTTGACGGAGTTATGGAGGAACATAGCCAAATAAATAAATATATATATATACATACGCGTATATGTGCGTATATATACGCGTCGAATTGATAACCTCCTCCTTTTTCGAAGGCGGTTAAAAATGAGCGACTCTCATCAGTAACCCGGGGACGCTTCGGGAGGCCTGCTCCTGGAAGAACTGCGGTGGTAGACTGAACGAAATCTTTTTCCCATAAAAATCTTTCATGAAGCAAAAAAGGCTCTCTAATTCAAATTGAAACCCTTTATTCACTACACACAAAACAATTTTAACACAGAATAACGACAAAAACGTCTGTGTATACAGACTCAAAATATTTAAAAATCATATTTTATAAATATCTTTTCCTGGTTGTGCAACAAAGTATTTTCTATCTATATATCTGTGAATTTCTGTGTCTAATGTCTAATAGACAAAAACAGTCTCAGTTATATAAACAGGATTCCTTAAAAAACTCCTCAATTGCAGTTGGTAATGGGAGAAGTTTACCACAGACTATGTAAACTGCATAAGCAGCCTATATATTATGTCCCACTGTAGGGCACAGGCCTTCTCTCGGGGAGAGAGTGTGGGCTTAATCACCGCGCGTGCCCACCGCGGATTGGCGATTTCAAGCGCTGAGGTATGTGAATAGCTCAGACACTCAGGTTTCCTCACGATATTTTCCTTCACGAACTTGAGGAGTGTCTTGGAGGAATTATGTTTTTCTAAGTTACACCGCACTAGTCGAGTTGCGCAAATATAAATTGCCACCAATAGATACCAATAACACATATTTACAATTCATAACTGTATGAAAATAGGTCACATCTAATTAGCGGTCAGAACGGCATAATTAAACATAAGAGAAATAACTAACGACAGCTGACATTCCCATGCATGGTGGTGGATAAATATTCAAGCTAATAGCAAGTTGTAGGTTTGTCACTTAACAACTAGGTAGGTACAACTGATTAATATTTTGCACATTGTCATTCCTCAAGTACCTAGTAGACAACACTTAAGTAGTAGAAATGTCTATAGTAGGTAATCTTTAGCAGGTTTAATTATGAAACCTGCTATTCATAAGCAGCCTATATACGTCCCACAGTAGGGCACAGGCCTTCTCTCAGAGAATGTGTATGTGCTTAATCATCACGCGTGCCCACCGCGGATTGGCGATTTCAAGCGCTAAGGTATGTGAATAGCTCAGACACCCAGGTTTCCTCACGATGTTTTCGTTCACCGTTAGCGAGTGGTATTGCTACTATAACTTCACAAAATGTACATAACTTAGAAAGAAAAGTCATAGGTACATGCCCGCACTGGGAATCGAACCTGGGTCTCCCACTTCAGAGTCCAATGTTCTACCCACTAGGCTACTAGGCATATCAAAATGACGCAAAAAAATAAAGCGTTATTACTACTATAATACAGTCATATAAAATTTTATTTTATTGTATTTTTATATCTTAGGGGTATCAACAGCGAGCGTAATTAATTAATAAAAGTGCTAATACTAAAATACAATAAATAGGGCCAATAACAGATACTCATACTACAATAAATAAATGCGGAAAGCCAAACGTAAAAGCTAATCAACAAAAAAAAAACTAACATTAATGGATGGTTAATTTTTTCAAGCACAATATTCTTTTTTCGCCTCAATTTTAAATAAGGAAAAATATCCCCTACATATAGAAGGAAACTTAAACGGGTAATTTTGCCATACAGTTAAAAATCGATTAAGCTATTCAGGTTTCAGTTCATAACTACAGAGTTTGTGGGAATCATTCCAGATGTTTTATTTGCAGGTTTAAAACGATTGGCCAATTTGGCCTGGTTCGGAACGCGTTTTAGCATGCATTCAGACATATAAACTAACAACTAACTGTCCGATGATTAAAGTAATTTTTCTAATAACAGCCTACTGTAGAATGCAAAAGTTATTTCTTTAGTTTCTTTTAAAATACAAAATCTGAATTCTACTGGGATTAAAATTCAAGGATTAAAGTTTAACCACGTAATTTATGTTCCGACTTCTTCCACAATAGGACGCCAGCGTTAGGTCGTCAGCAGATCAACCTTTTGTTGCAAAGTAGCCCTTTACGTAACTGATAAGAGTGCACTTATGTAAAGGTTGATGTAAGATAAGATAAGATAGGAATATTCTTTATTGTACACACCAGAAGTTATAATAACAAGCATGACAGGAAATTATAAATGTGGTATACTTACTTGTGTTCGGCATGAATGTATTACGTACGTCTCTCCGTAAAATTGTTTTATATTTGTGTTACATTACAACAGATATAAATGTTTTTCACTTTCACTTCCACTTACCTATACAATATATAGGTGTATGTTTCGAAATGGGCTGTTAGGGAACTATGGATTTCTAAGTAAAAGTGGACATTTCGAAATAGGCTGATAATGAACACTTAAACACCATTGTTTCTTAACAGTCTAAGTCACTTTGAGACAGTTAGAATGATAATTTGACTTGTACCATTAATGATTCGGAAAGAGTGAAAAATTTCCTACAAAACTGCATACTTAACTCGAAACACGTGATTTTGGAGATGTTCCAGTAATGAATCCGACCGAGGATATAGACTGTACTGTCTGGAATGTACTGTCGACTGCACGTATATGCTAAACAACGTATTACAGAAATAATGCAAAGCCTGAAAATTGTTTCATTGATCGATAGTAAAATTATAATTAAACCACTTCCAATAAGCATATTATACTTAAAATTATTTTTTATGTAGCCTGTATTCGTCCCACTGCAGGGCACCGGCTTCTTTTTCGGCTCTCAAGAAGAGAAATAGTACGGGCTTAATTTTTTATTTTTATTCTTTTGCTAACTTTATCACCGTAATATTAGGGCAGTTTGTAAGTAACGAGTATCTATCCCAAATGCTTTGTGCCATCTTTTCTCGCATGACTGTCACTCTGCGATACGGCCGAAAGGCCAGTCCGGGTGACGGTTGCAATTGGGAAACAATTTTTACTTTAGGATTAGTGTCTGAGGGTTTCTTAATTGAAAATTTCGCTAAGTAAATAGTTAACTGCAGTGTTATCTCTTCGAATTTCTCAGAAAAAAAACGTGACAGAACGTTACTTAAGTATTTACTCACTGAAATTCTCAATTCAGGAGCCGGCCCTCGCTGTAAGCCGTATTTTTTTTTGTTTTATAAATTATTTGTATTTTGTATTAATTAGTACCTCCCATTACAGGGCACGGGCCTTCTCTCAAAGAGAGAGAGTGTGGGTGAAATTCTTCCTTCATATTTTATATATATCTACACAAATTGACTGCGTCAAATTTCAAGTGTATGCAAAAACATTTGGGAATTTCCTACTTTTGTTTATTGGAAGAGGTTTCATTAATTTTATTGATAACAAAACGAAACGATTTTCGGGTTTTGCGTTGTATCAATAATACTATACATAAATCAATCACAACATTGGAGGGAAACCAAGTAGGTATCTTATGTGTTCGCAGGCCTCAGCGCTTGAAATTGCCAATTCGCTGTGGGCACACGTGGTGACAAGAGCACACTCTCTCTGTCTGAGAAAAGGCCTGTGGCCTACAATGGGACGTATACGAGCTGGGCCGAGTTTCACACAACTACAGTTCGTAGTTTACCACGACAATTCGATGTACATTGCGTAGCAGTCTTCCTATTTTTTTATGTGTGGGTTAATCGGCTGTGCGATGTATGTTGAACTGTCACAGTAAACCACGTATTGTAGTTTTATGAAACAGGCCGCTGTTTATACTAATTTATATTAATGCACTTGATAAAAGACCCCAAATATCTTTGCGGAGTTAAGAGCAGTGGCCGCCTACTGTTGGTTAGTTAGACAGACCCGAGATTTCCGCACTTAGCCTCATAGTTGGGCCGTTGTACTGTACGTAGCAATGGTACAGAAACTAGGGTTTCCTCACGATGTTTTATTTCATGCCTAGCGAGTGGTATTGCCACTACAACTTCACAAATGTACGTAACTTAGAAACCGAAGTCATTGAGAAGCCGCTCCGCTACCAGCGCTCTGCCGCCTACGTAATGTGTTAATTAATGTGTTTTTTCTTCAAATATCCAAATGCAGTGGACAGGATCAGAGAGAAGGATTGTAGATTTAGTCACGATGCTCGTTCTTTACGATAGGTGAGCTAAAACGAAGATACCCAAATAGATATTTTCCTCAGACATTAAAGTTTCCTCACGATAATCCTAGATAATCACAAAAATAATTACACGATTCGTTGGACGATAAATGGCCAGCCTGACGCTGTCAATTCGAATAGAATAAACAGTTATAAATCGGATTAACACAAATTAATGCTGAAATGTTCGACAAACTCGCAACCTTGGCTCGTCCACCAGCCGCGCCATTGGGAAAATGGTAATTAGCTACGGGCCTTATTGTCGAAGTCAAACCGACATTATAAACTAAAAAAATATAAAATAGATTGATTTTTTTAACTTTAAATGTCAAAATATGCAGTTATTATAGCTTAAACTAAATATTAAATTAAACTAATAGCACGAAGCACGATTAGCAAAGCTGATGACATTAATAATATATGTGTACTTTATGTGTCACTGTAGCACAATCTGACACAACAATCTGACTTTGCTGATGACGTCAATGTCAGATTCATCGTTGTTTGTTTTTTTGTCAAATAAAAATATATCGAGCGTATGTGGGTGGGCCGGTAAGGGAAGTCCGAGGCGGACAATCCGACATACTTCGACCAAATAGGGGATGTATTGGTAAAGGACAAAATAAAAACTACTCAAAACCGACGTGCGTACATGCAACGACTAATTAATGTTGAGGAAGCAAAAGCGATCTGTCAGGATCGTGGCAAGTGGCATCCCGCGTCTCTACTACAGGTGTGAGTTTATGTATGTATGTTGTTTTTTGTCAGCAAGTGGACGTGAGCCGAAAAAGCTTCAGCAGCTTCTTTCAGAAGGTCAGGTAATTTGCGGCTAATCCCGACCACAACTGTACTGGCATGTAAATCTCTCGTACTTCCTATCCTCGACAATGCTAATGCCAGCAGAGGAGCAAATAGATAACCTTGGGCGCCTCCAAAATTTTCCGATGCGGTCTAAATCTGGTTCGCGAAAATATCGCCTTTCCAAATATCGCGCTGATGGAAATCGTTAAAATTCGTGAAGCAATGATCGGTATCTATCAATATGTTTGCTCGACTAAGTCATCTCACCTTATTAATTCAAGAAATATCAACCCCTATCATCAATTTCTTGTCTTTGACATTATTTAATTTTTTTAACTGACTTCAAAAAAGGAGGAGGTTATCAATTCGACGCGTATACCTATATATGTATTTTTAGGGTTCCGTACCTCAAAAGGAAAAAACGGAACCCTTATAGGATCACTTTGTTGTCCGTCTGTCCGTCCGTCCGTCCGTCTGTCAAGACCCTTTTTCTCAGGAACGCGTGGAGGTATGAAGCTGAAATTTATATCAATTACTCAGGTCTACTGTCCCTTGAAGCTGTGAAAAAATCAAACTTCTAAGCCAACGCAATCAAAAGATACAGCCGTTTATGCCGCAAATTTTCGACACTTGCAAGGGAATCAAAACCTACAGGGTGCTTCCCGTGAACTCAGAATCTTGAAATTTGGTACGAAGCAACGTCTTATAGCATAGATAAAGGAAAAATTACGAAAACCATAAATTTTTAGTTACATCACATAATATATATTTTTTTAATAACTTTAAACTTACTACCCATTTCCTCATAAACGCGTAGAGGTATTAAATTGAAATTCATACCAAATACTCAGGTCTATAATACCTTTAAGCTGTAACAAAATCTAACTTCTATGTCAACGCAATCAAAAGAAACAGCAATTTAAGCTGCATATTTTGAAACTCGCAAGTACTCGCAAGGGAATCAAAACCTAAAGGGTACTTCCAGTCGACCTAGAATCTTGAAATTTGGCATGAAGCAACGTTTTATAGCACACATAAAGGAAAAATTCCGAAAACCTTAAATTTTTAGTTACATTACAAAATATATATTTTTTAATAAATATAAACTTATTACTTTTTTCCTCATGTTTTGCAATAAAAATACCATAGTTATGACTCGATTGTCGTAATGAACGAACTTTGTAAACCTTGCAGGTTTGTACGGAACCCTCGGTGCGCGAGTCCGACTCGCACTTGGCCGGTTTTTTATTGCTATGTTCACGCATAACTCCGTCAAATCGTAACCGATTTCGACAATTATTTTGTTCGAATAGATATAACGTCCCATTGGTCCCATTTTAATTTGGTGAGGACTTTTGATCTGATGAAGACTTTCAGAGATGGCGAACGGAACTCTTGAATGGACAGCAGTAAAGAAGGCCTAAAGGAGCCCATCCTTTAGTGATATCCGTATGTTTCATAAAATAGTGTAAAAGTAGTCCCTGGGTTAATTTGGTGATGTTCTGGTGAAGACTTTCGGAGATAGAAATTGAAAACTTAAAATTTTAAAGCAAAGAATTAAGTAGGGTAAATTATGGTTATAAGAGACTTGTTTATTGTTCTCCCGCTGCCACACAAAAATTGAAAAATGTTTTTTTTTATAAAATAAAAGCAGACTTCAAAACACTACATCACTAAAAAGTTGAAAATGATTTAAAAGGCTATCTATAAATTACAAGTATGTATACATGTAGGTATTGTAGAAGCATAATTTAGAGTCGTTGCCCAAAATATATGTGCTGGTCATGAAACTGACTACAAATTATACTTCTATCGAACAAATTATATATCTATAGTCGGTTTTTATTGTTTATTTAAAATTTATATTTTTACACCCAGACCAAAATACCTACAAAATATTTATTGCCAGATTTTTTTTTATATTATGAAATACACAGCGGCCCCCATTAGGAAAAAACTTTATCGCGGATGCCCAAAATATTCTCGTCAAAGAAAGAGTTAAACGAGCAAACATTTCAAAATTTAAAGACAAATCTGAATGTCACAAAGTATTCATTGTGATTGCTTCCACATTTATTGTCCCTGCATCCAACTCAGCCGGCGTGTGTGCGGTAACTGTTGCTCCCACAAGTCCGCAGGATAGCGGCTGGAGACAGCTATCGGGGCTAAAAACTCAACAATCGTATCGATTTTCCACCTCCAGCGTTATTGGCAGTCTGGGGACGGCGGGTTGATGAAGGGAAAGAGATCTGTCGGGATCGTGGCAAGTGGCAGACCCTGGTCTCTGCCTATACATCCGGGATACAGGCGTGAGGTTATTTTATATTATGAGGATGATTTCTGCGAGATTGCCTGAGTGGAGTGTTTTTGGCAGCGTTTTTCTCCTCAAACTTCTGGTTCCCACGACACAGGGTATCCTAGTGTGGGGCCAGAAGCAATGTATGTGCCTGTATGTAAATGTTTATGTTTATTTTAAACTTGACTCGAAGGTAGCGGCTAACATTATACAACAAACAGAATGTAAATTATTTACGTAGAAATATTTTTTTATTTCTGATTGGTGCAAACCGATTAATATGCCTACGATGACTGTCTGTCAGTCCTTCCGTCCGTCTATTCATTCGTCTGTCCGTCTTTTTACAATTATCCCGGAAAAATAAAGATCAATGAAAACGAAGTCGCGGGCAACATCTAGTTTTGTTATATATCACGTGACCCGACCATGTTTCATGTTTCATGACGCATGAGCGCGCAATGAAAAGAAATATCGACGGTTCATGCCATTGTCATTGTACTGCAATCGTCATCACCATCAGCCCAGTGCTGGGACATAATAGCCTTTTCCCCCAAATTTGCCATTCGCATCCACGGACCATCGACACATTGTATTACAATGCATTGACAGAATTAAAAGATAAAGATAAAATTTATTCATAAAATCGTAGGTATAAAGTATACACAAGAATTAAATTTAAAATAGGTAAGAATGAAAATGTAGCCTAAGCTAGGAATAAATCTGTATTTTAGGCTGTGAATTTAAGACTTTGAATTATTACCTATAACGACGTAAGTTAACAATCATTTAGGAAATAAATGGCATGAATCAATAAGGTACCAAATCAGTAAGGTATCAGTAAGGTACCAAAGTCAGTAAGGTACCAAAGTACCTTAGAATTTTATTAAACATAGGTTACTTAAGCAATAACGACGTCAACAATCACAGCGAATAACGGGGCTACAAAGGCAAAAATTATAGATTTAGTTTTATTATCTTTTTATTTAATTTTATTATCTGCATTAAGCGTGAGAAGATTTTGCTGAAGTAAGGTGTTTACTTGGTTGAAACCGTTTTGTGTATATTCGAAGACTTATTCTCTAGACTTCGCTGAGAAAAGTAGCGCAGTGTCATCAGGATAGGAAACTATCGTCCCGGAGTTTATTTCTAAGTCACAGAGGACATTGATATAGACCAAAAATAGGGTTGGGCCTAGAATACATCATTGGGAAACTCCGAAAAAAGCATTTTTAAGCTCGGAACTGATGACATTACCTATTTAAACTAGTTGTAAACGTCCAGTGAGGTATTCGGTGAAAAATTGGAGCTGTTTTCCTCTTATACCGATATATTCTAATTTACGCAGAAGAATAGGAATAGACACAGTGTCAAAAGCCTCAGCCAGGTCTAGAAAAACTCCTACAGAGTGGTTACCCTTATCCAGCTCCTAAGTTAGGTAATCTGTTACTTGATGTAACAATCTAAGACCTAAACAGAATCTCTATCTATTCTCCCTCTATGGTAGTCTGGAAGAATTTTTTGTCATAAGACCGCTTTAGAACACTTTATTGTACACACAAAATACATTAAAAGGCTTACATGTCTAGGTTTTAAGTTTTACGTTTGTTAATTTTTTTTCGTAAAAATAGGTAATTTTCAAAGCTTAGGCTGAATATTTCGTTATAGGCGGCTTTATTAATTTTAAAGCGAAAAATAAGAGCCAGGGTCTACGAAACTGGAAGTATAGTCCGCACCGATCTTTTTCGCAGTGACGTGAACATAGTCACAGATCGTTTGCACATCGCTTACTGTCTTTACAGTGATGTGTAAGTAATTGGCGTAGTGTGATGCGTAGTAAATTACTTTTAATTAATTGCTAAAATAGTCTATTACTCACACATACACTGTAAAGATAGTAAGCGATGTGCAAACGATCTGCGACTATGTTCAGATTACCGCCAAAAGGATTTGTGCGGACTATACGTCGTGCACGGAAGAACATCATCAACTGAGATCCTACGAGCTGTCAGTTTCTAGTGATACCATGACTGTACTGAATACTGATACTGAACTCTTTAAATAAACAAGACTAAAAAGACTCGTAATCTGTGCAAAATATTTGGTATCTTGGCGATTTTTGTTCAAAAATATTAAACCTACTTTCATTCACGAGTGAAACGACCGTTAGAAGGTCGAAATAGTCACACACATATTCACAAAAATACAAGAAATCGGTGAATATTAGTAATTTATAATTGTAGCATTATATTTACCGACCACTATGAACTGAAAGAGGATGTAGTGACTAGAATTGAGAAAGGAATGTTGCTTTGGTTTGGACATGTAGAGAAGATGAAGGAAGAAAGATTGACGAAACAAATATGTCGAACGGATGTGGGTGGAACGGCCGGTAAGGGACATCTCAGGCGGACGTACCTACTTCGACCAAATAGGGGATGTATTAGCAAAGGGCAAGATAAAAAGTACCCGAAACCGGCGTGCCTGCATGCAACGACGACTAATTAATTTCGAGGAAGCGAAAGTGATCTGTCTCCAGTGATCTGTGATCCTGGCAAGTGGCAGTCCCTGGTCTCTGCCTACCCCTCTGGGATGCAGGCGTGAGTTTATGTATGTTTGTATGTATGTATTTACCGACCTATCCTGTATCTTTTAAATTAAGTACTTATATTTTGTAACTATTGTCAATATTTAGGACAGTGACCATTGTACTTTGTTTACGTTTATATTGTGTTAGGGCGGCTTGCACCAATGCTTTCTGACAGCACTATCTATCTGTTTATCCATGCGTAAGCTCTATCCAGTGAATAAGTCCAAAAACGTTTTGCACCATGATATTGCAGAGCTATCCATAGGTAAGTTTTATTCAGCCCTATCTATCACCTGTTTATTCGTTTATCCCTGGATACGTATTTATCTATTTACTTATCCAGTGACTGAATAAGATAAGATAAGAATCATCTTTATTGTACCAGGAAAAACACAAACACTTTAAGCAGATAATAAACCGATAAATTATCTGATTGACAGGGTTGTCAGTTATATAATTTGTATATGGATAGCTCTCTCAATGTCATGGTGCAAGACGTTCTAGGACTTATTACTAGATAGAGCTTACCCAATTCCTGTCAGATACCATTGGCGCAAGTCGCTCCTAGGTACTGTAATTTCCTGGTGTACGTACCAATATTAAACATAAACATAAACATTTACATACAGGCACATACATTGCTTCTGGCCCCACACTAGGATACCCTGTGTCGTGGGAACCAGAAACAACGACATCACAAACATGTAAACATCCAAGACCTGGGGTTGTTTTTTTTTTTTGTCCCCAGCCGGGTTTCGAACCCGGGACCTCTCGCATGGTATGCAGGTGCACTACCGCTGCGCCACGAGGTCGTCAAAGGTACAATAAAGACTATTCTATCAATCTATCTAGGTAGACCCAGTTAGACACTTCGCCACTTCGGACCAAGCCCAAAAGACCAGAGTCCAAAGAGAGGCGGCTGGCGATCTGTTTCAGTCACTTATCGGCCACCCGCAGTCTCCCAGGGTATACACTTAGCGGGCTCTCTCTTACGGATGTGACATTTCAACGTGACAAAGTTAAACAAAAAAACTTAGAACTATGCTAAATGCTTTACACAGCGTAAATATAGTAAAGGAGACTACTTAAACGCTGTAATTAATTTATTTATTTCATTTATTCATAAGCAGCCTATATACGTCCCACTGTAGGGCACAGGCCTTCTCTCAGAGAGAGAGTATGGGCTTAATTACCACGCGTGTTCACCGCGGATTGGCGATTTCAAACGATGAGGTATGTGAACACCTCAGACATTCAGGGTTCCTCACGAAGTTTTCCTTCACAGTTCACCGATAGTAAAAGTTGTTCATACTGACGAGTGAAATCCCCATTCTCGAATATATATGGAGGCTTTACGACACCTTGTATAAACATTGCAAAACTATAGAATAATCCCATTAGAATCTACCGAAAAACGTAAGCCGAAAGACTTCTTTTTCGAGGGGTTCAGATAGAAAATATCCAAGTTTCCTCCAAATCCGTTCATATGTTTATGCCTGATTGCGTGACAAACACCCAAATATTCGTACAAACTAATAATAATATAAATAAAACTAATAAAAATAAAGAGGTAAAGTTTTTAAGTTTGGATATAGAAAGTACCTAATATTTGGATATGGAGATGTGTAATTAGTAATTAAAAAAAGACGTAAATTAAAAATACTTGCGGCACGTACCCACCGCTCTGGATGGCTGGCTAGATGATGGTTCTAATTCTAATAGATTCAAGTATCTGTCGACATATTTTTGAAAAGTGCGTTTTTAAAAAAACAAACTATTATTCAATAGCTATTGTCAGGCACGTTCACTTTGTTATGTCTTTGAAACCACCTAAAATTAATGGTGTACTCGTCCTATAAAATCCTATAAACATCCCTCCTATCACGTAACTGTCCACTGTATTGGGTTACCATTTCGGCGTTTTCGAAGTGTCAAAATATGCCTGTATTTCACAGTTCGGAGTAAGTAAATTCGGACGTGTTGGAGAAAGTTACGTAGTAGGGCCACAAGATGGAAACAGGCTGAATTCACGGCAGGCAAAGCTGCAGGCACACCTAATTCACAATATTAGTGAAACACTAAGAAATGTTAGTGTAAAACAGTCTTAAGACATTTCCCCAAAAGGATAAACAGAGACGAACTTTACTTAGAAGTAATTCTCTAAAGGGACGACCGTCTTCCGTGCGCCAAACCCCCTCCGTATTGATTTTGTCTGTTCCACTTTTGTGCGCGTTGTTGTAACGTTTTTAAAATGTCAATGGACTTCTTCAACTGTCCTTTCAACGGGCAGCGATAGTAATACCGTGATTCGAGGCCAAAACATCACTAGACAAACGTCATTAAATGATCAAATCAAATTTTGATTCACCAATTTTGAAATTCGAACAAATAAAGTCGTTTAGGGCGAGTCGCCTAGGGTTATTATTCGCCTCTTTGGCAGGCAACTGTCACAAGCCCCTTAACTGTAATTTTGAGATCTGTTTTACAGGCGCACACTGCACTCACTACATTCTGAGTAAGCGTGGACAACTGTATAAATATAAAAACAGTTCAACGCCATTTTTGAGTTCCGTATCTCAAAAAGAAAAAATAGAAAGAAAGAAAGACATTTATTGGAACAAATTAACACATCACAAAAAACAAGTACAAAGGAAAAAAAAGTCACAAAAATGCAACATAATACAAGGCAAAGTCAGAGAGTGCATCCTGTGGTGTATCAAAGTTGCCACAAAGGGCATCTGACTCAGCATTGTGCTAAGGGTGTGAGCCCTCAGCGCTGGTTATATTACAACTTGGTGCCAAACAAATGAAAATAAGACAATATGTAGATACATATGTATAAAGGTATATATTATATACGTTATGAAAACCACGAGGGAGGCCTATGTCCTGCAGTGGGCGTCAAAAGGCTGATGATGATAATATATTATAAGAAAGTGGTTAAAGAGTGATAACTAGATAATATTCCAAAATTAATATACTAAAAATAAAATATGATGACGGCAGGTACCGCAGTCATGTCTAGATAGAGGCAAGATAGTGCTGGCCATTCACGGATAACCACCCAAACAAAAATGGAACTCTTTTAAAATCACTTTTGTTGTTTTACATTGACCACTACGGTACTATCGTTAACCAATTATAAGCAAGACAAGTAATTATAGAATCTTGTAGCACCGAGTTATAATGATTTCATAACATAGTAGTTATATATTAGGTACAGTTATTATGGCAGAGTTGTAGACTAGAAACTTTTGTGTGTATAATACAGTATTATTGTACATGTTTTGTCTTATTTCATTTTCGGCAAGTTGAGATAATTTTCATAGCTTTATACGTATCTAATCTAATCAACGTCGTTTAGATTAGATAAGCAACAGAGATCGTAATGAAACCCTAAATCATAACGTAGGTATGAGTTACATTGCAGCACGCCGCGGAAGCCTGCTTGGATCAACAAGTATGGATTTGCAGCTGAACGGACGAAGCTATAGTCTTGATTTGGGATCTATAAGCCCGAATTAGGTTGTGTTTACCCACAACTTGTTTTAAAAGTTTTTTCTTAGATTTACAGTGGAGTCGTAGTAATAACTAAGGTTAGGTTAACGGTGAAGGAAAACATCGTGAGGAAACCTGAGTGTCGGAGCTATTCATATACCTCAGCGCTTGAAATCGCCAATCCGCGGTGGGTACGCGTGGTGATTAAACCTATACTCTCTCCCTGAGAGAAGGCCCGTGCCCTACAGTGGGACGTATATAGGCTGCTTATGCTTATGCTTAGTAATAAGGTCCCTTACCCCTTTGGGTATGGAATTAAAATTAAGAGTAAGGAGCGCTAAACGCTAAGCGCCATAATTAGAATATAGGCAGCTCGAAAAACCGCGAGATTTCCCTGAGAGGATATTGACTACGTGACGAAGACCTAAGCCCCCCGTCCCTGTGACCAAGCGTAGCATTTTGAAGACCCCCCTCCCCGCCCTAAGCAGTTACGTTGTATTGTACGTTCCCTATCAGCCGAGAGCCGACTAGAAGTAGCGGCAGAGGTACCTGGCACCTACGTCTCGGGCACGCGGAGGAGGCGTGCTTGTGTTGCATTGACTATCTACTGGATGCTGGATGGAATGGTGGTCCGGAAGAAATTACATTTGTAATAAGGCCGCCAATTATACTGCACTATACTGTTGTTTGATTCTCATAAGTAATGCCTGGTGTACATACAATAAAGAATATTCTATCTATCTATCTAGGTGCATATCTGTGCTTCAAACCCAAGCCTAGACTATGAATACGGCGCTTCACCCTTGGAAGGCAACCTAGGCATTGCGTCGACCCACACATCGACGGCGAGCTTACGCGTACCTATGTCCCGACACACGCACACACCCGAAGGAGGTTTAGGAGTGCAATATTGGATTTTGTCTACGCAAATTGGCTTCCTTTTGAACGGCGACTCGGCAACTAATGCATAATCAGGTCCTACAAGGTGCAGTAAAAAAAAGTACATTGATGAATCATTAATAATATTGTTTTTCACAATGAAAACAACTTTCCCTTAAATTATTGATGACGATTTCAAAATCTGCATCACTCTTATCCAGTGACCCCCCAACAAACGTTACAGTGCCGGTGACATGTTTAGATGTGTGCTAAATAAAACAGTTGGCAAGTCAGATAAATTACCAAACCAAATTGCGATAGTACAAGCAGCAACCAGGTACAGTCGACTGCAGGAAAACAATTTTTTTCCTGGCGGTATTAAGTCTCATCATGGTCGCCATGCCGGAGGTCGTGGGTTCGATTCCCACTCGGGGCCGCCGTACATTTGTACCAATGGCTTCAGTCAGGGGCCTGCTTCATAGAACTACAATAAATTCATGGCTTGCTATGACAATTCGATGCACATTGCAAAGTCGATCAACCCACAGGTTAACCGGTAGGAAGACTCTGCTACACACATCGAATTGTCATAACAAACTATCAGGCCCCTGGGTGTATTTCCATGTGTTTGATGTCACTGATGTCCTTACCAGGTTACCATGCTAGTTTGGGATCAGGACAAGTGATTGTGTTGTGTGGAAGGTATTATTATTATTTTTGTTGTAATTTTTGACCTGCTGCTTTGCAATATTTACCGCAAGACCTAGGCTTAGATATTTAAGAAATTTTATTGTGTATGTTAGGCAATAAAGAGTTCATATCTACTCTAAGCCCCCTCCCTCAGACTTAATCCAATCCAACAGCCAGCATTCGTCCACAGCTGGTCGTAACAAGTGGCGTACCTGCCTTGGCCATCCTCTGGCCTGGTTGTCTGTTGGTTGTCAGTCTGGTTGCTGGTGGTTGTTGGTGATGTCCTTGCCTGGTTACCATAGCACAGGGTATCCTAGTTTGGGACCTGGACAAGTGATTGTATTGTGTGGAAGTGTTTTTTAGGGTTCCGTACCTCAAAAGGAAAAAACGGAACCCTCGTAGGATCACTTTTTTGTCAGTCCGTCCGTCTATCTGTCTGCCAAGACACCCTTTATCTCGGGCACGCTTGGAGGCTTGGAGTTGAAATTTATACCATATACTCAGGTCTGCAGTCCTTTGAAGGTGTGAAAAATAAAACTTCTAATAAAAACTGATTTTGCACGGATATTTACTCGTTTATTTTATAATTTTACAATTTTCCGACGTTTCGGCACTTTTGCAAGTCCCGTGGTCTCGGTACTCAGGTGACAGGCGTCTTTTTGAAAGCATTAACTGTTAGTTTACTGCCCTCGGCAAATAGAAAAAATTATTAAGAAAATCTTTTGGCAAAATAAACGAGTAAATATCCGTGCAAATTTTTATTATGTCTAGTGCTCGTGTTAACCTTAGAAAATACTAAAACTTCTAAGTTAACGTAAAAATAACATACGACCGTTTATGCCGCAGAAAACGTATATTTAGACACTTAAGGGAATCAAAATTTATAGGGTACCTACTTTCCGTTGACCTGGAACAATGAAATCTGGCAAGTAATATAGTCTTATACTACAACTGTAGGAAACATTATGAAAACTATGCATTTGTAATTAAATCACAAAAAAATTGTCTTTGAAGTTCGGGAACAGCTCGGAAAAAACTGCGAGACTCGGTTCCTGAACTATTTATAATATATTAATACCTACAAATTGTACGGAACTCTCGGTGGGCGAGTCCGACTCGCACTTCTCCGGTGTTTTATACAGACTATATACGTGCAACTGCAGGGCACAGGCCTTCTCTCAGAGAGAGAGGTGGGCTTAATTACCATGCGTGCCCACCGCTGATTGGCACAAGCGCTGAGGTATGTGTGTATGTGGACTCCTCAGAGGTTTCCCCACGATGTTTTCCTTCACATGTGGTATTACTACTACAACTTCGCATTTATGATTTGTGAAGTAGCTCTGAAAACAAAGCAACTGATGCACGACCTCTCTACCGCTTCACTACCAGCGCTTAGCTGCTAAAGTGCGTTTATCGATTAAAAAACATCGAATATTTTTTTCTTTGCGCTGACATTACAGTATGTACTCCCAGGAATACTCTAGATAATTTAAGAGGTCGTGTTGCGTGGTGCGAATTATTTCAGTAGACCATTCACACGGCATTTTGTCAACGACTTGTAATTTGACGGCGGAAAAAAATGGGTGATTTTTGTTTATGTAGGCCCGAAGTGATGAGCTTTCTTTCTGCGTCGGACGAAATGTTGCTTAAAATACCGGCCAAGTGCGAGTCGAACTCGCGCACCGAGGGTTCCGCACAAATTTGTAGGTAGGTACTAATATATTATAACTTGTTCAGGAATCGAGTCTCGCAGTTTTTTTCGAGCTTTGCCCGAACTTCAAGGACTAATCTTTTTATGATTTAATTACAAAAGTATAGTTTTCAGATCTTTCCCTGTATTTGTAGTATAAGACGATATTACTTTTTTATTATTCGATATTACGATTTTATAGTTCTTGGTCTAGTCGGACAACAAAGTGATCCTATAAGGCTTCCGTTTTACCTTAACCCTAAAATCGGTGCAAAAAAAACACTTTTGTTGTATGGGGTCTCAATATTATTATTTTTTTATTTTATTATTTGCTAGGTAATCTGCCGTAATAACACATATTCTGTGAAAATTTCAACTGGTTACCTATTACGGTTCCAAAGATAGAGCCCAAAATTAATTACGTTGAAAAAATGACTCTATGATTTTTTTGTGATACAATAACTTGCGTTTTATTCGCGTTTTCGTAAAAATGGTCACGCCCCGTCGTAGTTTAAAAAAAATGTGTTATTTCCTCTTTTGGTCTAAAAAATATCGTAAAGCCGTCGAAAAACGGCTCTAGTCGTTTTAAGACAAGATAATTTGACAAATTATGACGGGCTTAGTAGGTCATAGAGCTTGTTACGTAACTGATCCGTAATTTTTCACGTTTCAGCGGACTTTGCTCTATCGATCGATCGATTGCCAATCGATAATTGCGGTGACACACTTTTGTCAGCAATATTTCGGAGAAGGAAGCGATTTCGTGGACTAGAAAACGTGTAAAAATGCGCAATTACGAGCATGTCCTTAGGTCTTTGCAGCTACTGCTTATATCTGACAAACTAGCGGTCTTATTTTATAAAACATGATTTATTAAAACACTCCTCAGAGGCAGTTTATTTAGTCTGTGTTCAAGAGAAAAACGTAACCACAGATTATTTCAACTGCCTCTGGGGAGTGTTTTAGAGGAATCTAAAACATATCTAGACATATCATATCTAAAACACTATTAAATAGCGCCGTGATATTATTGATGCGAAAGTTCGTGTATTAAGATGTCACGCACGGTTGGCTTTTCACGTATTTAAATCATTTTTATCTACACTCATATCATAATCTTCAAATTAAGAATTCAAAGGTAAACACATACAGGCTTTAAACAATACATAACTTTAAAGAAAATAAAAAAAAAGTGTAATATAAAGTTACATTAAAGGTCAGATTTTTCACTTTATGTTACAGTAATTTTTTTTAAAGTGTTGCTGTGATCACGGAACAAAACTTAAGTTTTTTTTTTAATGTCAAAAGTTGACTCTATAAAAAACCTAATTTCATTTTCGTGGTACCAAAAGTGCAACTAAAAATACCTAAAATTGCGCGCGCAAAACTGAGTGCAGACGATTGAATGTCAAGATACTTTTGTCGAAATTGCGCCATTTTGTTTCAAAAATTTCATTATGAGTGTAGATAAAGTAGTGTATGAGACTGCACATAACTTGGTATTAAAACACTCGCGAATCTAGCTCGTGTTTTAATAACCCTCATTATGTGACAGTCACATAAACTACTATTATTGCACAGATAAAGACACAACGGAAACAAAAAAATTATAGAATAAAAAGTGTACATGCCGAGCTTATTTCAGCAAAAATCTCCTTCAGCCAACCGGTGGTGATGAACATTAAAAATGAGAGGGGGGGGGGGGGAATTGTACAATAACAATTATTATATATTAATCTAGCACAATCACACATACGATGTATACAACTACTTAAATATGAGTGCATAGTTCACCTCCTGTCCACTAACAAGAACTTTTGTTTGTTTTCCTTGAACCAATCCCGAAGTTAGTTTTTCGCATTTTTATAAGGTCCTGGGTATATCTGCACTACTGACCTACTAACATACAACCTTGTCCAAATGCACAATGTCAAAGTCTAGACTGAGACGAAAAAAACGAATGAATAATATGTATTAGTCAGACATTCATGTTTTCCGTATAAAATAGCACTTAGGCTGAACTAGGGATGAGCGTTTACTGGTGTTTGGAAACGTTCCGGAAATTCCGGAAAAAAAAAATTCCCCACAACACTATTACTTGTCTTGATCTTAAAACTAGAATGCTCTGTGCTATGTTAACCAGAAAAGGACAAACATGGAAAAACACTAAAATATTACTACAATCTGAAAAATCCGGCCACGTGCGTGTCGGGCCACGCGCAATGTAGGGTTCCGTAGAAATAGGAGGTTTTATCTGCTTTACAGAACTAACAACGTCATCAATGTAATTTTCAATGGATTTGTACGAAGTTTTGCTTTTATAAGTTGGTCGCCTATTACTCGTTACCTTGTAAAGCCTGCTTAGCCATGATAGTGTTCCTTTTAAGTTCATTATATGTGCTACCACACTGAATTTTTTTAAGGTTCTTCAATCAACCTTTTAGCCAGGAGAGGCTAAAAGGCTAAATTTTACCCTGAATTTTTTCACGGTTCTTCAATCAACCTTTTAGCCAGGAGAGGCTAAAAGGCTAAATTATACCCTGAATTTTTTCACGGTTCTTCAATCAACCTTTTAGCCAGGAGAGGCTAAAAGGCTAAATTTTACCCTGAATTTTTTCACGGTTCTCTTCAATCAACCTTTTAGCCAGGAGAGGCTAAAAGGCTAAATTTTACCCTGAATTTTTTCACGGTTCTTCAATCAATCTTTTAGCCAGGAGAGGGGTTTGGGGAACGTGCTACTCTGACAGAAATTTGCGCTTTAAATCTTATTATTTCGCAAACGGAACCCTAAATCAAAAAAATCTTCCTACACCCACAATATTTTTAAATGACCAATCCAACGATACCCCACACTATGGTGTAGGCGAGAAAAAAGACTTCGGCCTAGCTCAGACAAGCGGAAATGTATAACGAATAAGTCCCTTGAGTTAATGGATCATATTATATCCTCTTTGGATCGATTTATTTATTTCATTGAGAACACAAAACAGGTTACAGACACACTTACCTCATTTTACATGCATTATAGATCAGATCTAGCCTACCCTAAACTTGTGTACCATGCATGCATTTACATTACTTGTAATTTTTGGCCCTAAGCAAATAACTAGACAAAACTAATTTAAAAAAACTTTTTTTTCTGCTGCTTTTTTGTGTGACAAAATTGTGGTCGCACAAAAATGCAGCAGAAAACTGGGTATGTTCTAGAACTAAGTTAAAGAACTGGCTGTGGGACTTAGAACACTTAGGCTGAGCTAGGGCCGCGCCTTGATTGGTGTTCGGAATCGCTCCGGAAATGCCGGACAAAAATTATTGTTACTCCAATGTGTAAAAAAAAGCTTCGGATAAACGGAAAAGTAGAAAGTATAAGATCCGTGATGGATTAGTTTCTTTTAATAAATATTAATATCATAGTTTTTTTTGTTATGTAGCCTATACAATTATACACACTGCAGGCCACAGGCTTTCTCTCAGAGAGAGAGAGAGTATGGGTTTCATCACCACGCGTGCCCACAAAGGATTGGCAATTTCAAGCGCTGGGGTGTGTCAACACCTCAGACGCTCAAGTTTCCTCACGATGTTTTCCTTTGCTGTCAGCGAGTGGTATTGTTACTACAACTTCACAAATGTTCGTAAAATAGAAAAATACTAACTTAGAATTCATATAGTACAGGTATGTTAAGTTTATGAGTGATACTACGAATTCACTTTTTTACAGTCATAAATTAATGGTATTCACTATTTATCATTAAAAATAACTAAATATAGAAAACTGCGCCCAGATCGCCAGTTTATGAGTTATATTAATATAACATGTGTTACTGAAAATGAGTAGAAACGTTCTTCGAGTTTTTTTGCAGAAGTCTTTCAATTAGAAGATGTCATGTGACACATCCACATCGCACCAAAAAGTATAACACAGAAGGTAATTTCTCAAATATATCTTGATATGCGCATACGAGATTATTTATGTTATTCACAGTGGATTAGGATGGTCGAGGACCGCTATTCCTCAGAGCCTGAAGACAAGGGTCTTCAACCGGCGGTCAACTGGCAGCCGTCGACACTCGTAGACGTACATGTCAGCGTCGGATATCGACGACTGCAGTTCGCATACGTGCCGCCCGTGTATAAGCGCCCTTACAGAGCTGTAACGTTTACACCGATGGCAGGACTAGTCCACCGATTCAAAGTCGTTCAGCGTGCTCTGGTTGAAGTAGCAGGGAGCTGGTCAGTGCCGAAGAATAGATAGTCGATGGGGTTGAAAGGTTCTCGAGAAGAGACCACGAACTGACAAACTCAGCGTATGACGCCCACCAGCTCGCTGGACCGACGATCTGAGGCAGATTGCTGGCAGCGCCTGGTTGATGATGGCCGAGGACAGAAAGCCGCGTCGTTTCTTGAGGGAGGCTTATGTGAGCTTCTGTTCAGAATTGGACGCATACGGGTTGATCGATTGGTATGGACGCCAACTTCTAACCGTTGAACTAAACTTCTACAACCAATTTTATTCATAGATCAAGCGACGTCTTAACCCAAAACAAAGGCGCTTACACAAACGAACTGCCGGCTATTCATTAGTTTAATAATGAAAAAGGTCAGCCAACAAAAGGTTTGTTTTTATATCTAGCCGTAGTGAGAGAATGCCCTAGCATTTTGTTTGGAAACGTCTGTTCTAAGTACATTCAGCGATAGATGGCTCTGGACATGTGGCTCTTTTCTTCTGTGGCTCACTAGAAGTAATGTAGTGGGTTGCAGCAAGGTCTGGTAAGATTCTACTTGTCAATCTTCTTCATGTGGTGCTATCATCGCGTGATCAGATTCTACGAACCCCTTCTAACAGAGGTCACAGTGCCACATCACGGGTTACACTGACCACAATGATAGCCGCGTTGTGGTCGCTGTGTGTGACCCCGCTGTGTGGCGGTTCGGAACGGCATCATCATTATCATCATCACCCCACCGCTCCAGACTGCTGGGTATAGGGCTTTTCCCCCAAATGGGGATTTTTAATTTTTCTTGCAGGATCAGTTGGATCAGTTTTCTTTTCATTATTGGCATATATTATTTTACCCATATTATTTTGTTATTTGTGTAAATATGATCCGTTTCACACCTCCGCTCCAACTCACCAAGGTTTTCTGGAAGAAATCTCTTACAGAGATAAGCTCGCCTTTGTACATGTACTTTCTTTTGTTACCTTTCCTGTACTCTATTCTTGTATGTGCAATAAAGTATAATAATAACAGTTGGTGGAGATCGTACTTATTTTTATAAAAACCATACCTATTAATCTTAATCGCTTATATATATCTAGACGTCGTTGACTGTACCTAGCCGCGGTTTAGTTATCTAGCCGTCTATAAAACAAGTGTAATGAAATAATGGGTGTTTTGATAGGGCTCCGATTGATCGACATGTGTGTCTGACCTTTTTCGCGATCTCAATTTCTTCATCGCGGAAAATTGAGCGAAAATACACACAATGCCAGAAAATTTACTAGGTTTTATGGTATAGGTATAATAATAATGCTTTTTACGTGTATATACGTCCCACTGTAGGCACAGGCCTCCTGTCAGACTGGGAGAAGGGATTGAAATTGAAAAACGATTTTTATCACACTAATAGATTTGATAACATATATATTGTATAATATTACAAGATTAGAAACAGGTAGGTATGTGATTATATAGTAAAGCAGGTATGTGAACAATTGACACTCATGTCATTGGTACATGCGGGGATTCGAGCCCACGACCTCCCAAATGTAAGGCCGGCGATCCACCGCTACGCTACCACAGCTCTGACTATAATATTAATAGTAATTAGTGCTGTCGAGTTAGCTGAGACTGGACCCTTTACGTGAAGCTATTCTACGTTTCAATTATCACTAAACATGCCACTAACTGTGTCTAGGTTCAACAAGTACAAGGTCCTTCGATCTGGGTCGTCAGAGTCGACTATTTGGTGCTTAGCTACTCAGGTTGTACAGTCGAAAGCACATGAAACTTTACATTTTTGTTGTAAAGTTGCCCGTAATGTAACCGAGTAGTGTGCATGGGTGTAAAGGATGTGCTCAACTATTAACTTAACTACCCGTCTCTCTTTCTCCTTCGGCAACCTTTCCGTCACAAGGTTGTCTGGAAGAAATTGCTGTTAGCATACTTTTTCATTGTAACTTTCATATTTTATATCTCTTGTTTCTTGTGTGCAATAAAGAATATTCCTTTCTTATCTTATCTTATCTTAACCAGGTACACCTGGTCCCTGTTTCATAGAACTATAATCCGTGGTCACACTGCAAAGTAAATTAACCGACAGATGAAATACTAATCGGCTGCATTACTACTATTGTCATAATAAACTGTGGATTGAAGTTTTATGAAACTCGGCCCTGGGACCTGTTTCATAGAACTACAATTCATGGTCTGTGTCTTGGATTTTGTAAGTTGGCTTCTTTATAAATAAAGCAACTAAATAAATAACTTCCTCTCGATCCAATCACTTGTCCCGAACTAGGATACCCTGTGCTATGGTAACCAAGCAAGGACATCACAAACACGGAAATACATGCAGACTGAGGCCATTCGTACAAATCAAGTACGGCGACCCCCCAGTGGGAAACGAACCCACGACCTCTGTTTTGGTAGTCAAGCGTGTTAACCGCTATACCAAAGAGGCAGTTATTTATTCATTTGTCACATCTAAACAATTGGGGATCGATGAAAATCGACTATAATGATGTAAAAAGGAATATTACGACACTCATCAGAATGTTATTAGCCTATTCCTAGCGCACTTTTGGTATTAAACAAGTACTTTCTTTTGTCAGCAAAATGCTGCCGATATTTCAGTTGACAATACACCTAATACGTGCCATTTGACCAGCGACATTGAATAATACAGTGCAAAGGATAAACGACCTTAATGCCTTTGAGACGTCAGAATCGTGGCAGGTGGTAAAATTTGGTCTCTTTCAGACAGAAAAATATACAGGGTGAATAAGAATCTGCTCGTCTACCCGAAAACAGAAGGCTTAGGCAGAAACAGAACTCGTTAATACACACACACTAAACTCACGCCCGTATCCCGGAGGGGTAGGCAGACAGCAGAGTCTGCCACTTGCCACGATTCTGACAGATCTTCTTCACTTCATCAACATTACATTCTTTTTGTTTCACTAACCCGTACTGAGGACAATTTTAAAAACCTACTTGGAGGCTAAAAATTCCACCCATGCCGGGACTTGAACCCGCGACCTCTGGCTCACCGTGTCAACGCTCTCCCAACTGAGCTAATGGGCAAGTGCAAGCATCGATGAAACTTCGAGCCTCTTTACAAACTTCTCTGTATTACGTACAGGCAGCGACACCTGACCGAAGCGATCTACATCACTTGCAGCCCCGAGTAACCCACTTTGCAGTTAGGTTTTTACATCGGAATAATATCGCTGTATCTACATGATTACGTTCTTTTTAATTTTTTGCTTTTTAAAAATTGTCCTCAGCACGGGTTAGTGCAACAAAAAGAATATAAGTAAAACTATACTTCATTTGTTTAGGTATTTAACTAAATGTAAGCAATCTTGATACGTCTTTTTATTGAAATATACAGTTTATAAATCTAAATCTTTACACTTTACAAAATTCAATGTGAAATTACATAAAATTTCATGAAATTCAAGTAAAATGTAAATATTTAGATTTATAAAGTGTATATTTCAATAAAAAGACGTATCAAGATTGTTTACATTTTGTTAAATACCTAAACAAATGAACTATACACTTTCTAAATTCATATTCATTTATACTAATATTAAAATGGGGAAAAGTTTGTAAGTTTATACATTTTTAAGATTGTATCTTCTATATACTTAGCTTGTATGTAGGGGGTAATCTCCGAAAGTACTGGTCCGATTTTGACCAGCTTTAAGAATGGACCTTCAAAGTAGACTTAGGTTATAGGATATTGTTTGATATAAGCGCGGGCACTGCCAGGGTAAAGATAAAGTAAATAAACGATACTTAAACTGAAACTGAAAGAGCCCACGAGTGGAGGTAGGAAGTGGAAGCGGTGACGTCGTCGTTTTTCGATGTCGCCTTGGTTTTAGGCCGTTCTTGGGGTACGGTAGGCAAGGGATTCCTCCTTTTCTATGTACCTAGCTCATAAACGTCCCACTGCATAGCACAGATCTCACAGAGTTACCGTGCGTAATTCTCCTTTCTTAACGTATAATTTTTGGATAGATTCTTTTGGATATGTAATCTGCCACTCATCAATATTTTGATTGATTGAAAATCCCTTAATACATTAAAAACATTTGTAGATAGGCGAGTTTAATACTAATAAGTATTTTCTTCCAGCTAACCAATATTTCCATTTTATTTTATTTGGCTAGATCAGTTTGTATATGCAATCTGCCACCCATCAGCAAGCGAGTTCCCTGTACTGAAATAAGAATATCAACATAAAATTATGATGAGCACATTTTTTCCACTGGAATGTAGTTTCTAACTTAGCGAGTACTTAAAAGTTAATTTAGAATGAAATCCCATTGTGATGTGGATAGACCTTAACTCGGTTATTCGCGTGCCAACAACGTCTTTGTCGTTGATATTTTGCCGAATTACGATATAAAACGTTTGTGGGTCTATTCTGTTCGACCAATTGTGAAAAGCGACATTTATGCGACAAATTAAGTTTGAACAATATTATATTTACATCACCATCATAAGCAGCCTATATACGTCCCACTGTAGGGTATAGGCATTATCTCAGGGAGAGAGTATAGGCTTAATCACCACGCGTGCCCACCGCGGATTGGCGATTTCAAGCGCTGAGGTATGTGAATAGCTCAGACACTCCTTCCTCACGATGTTTTCATATTATATTATATGAGCAGCCTATATACGTCCCACTGCAGGGCACAGGCCTTCTCTCAGAGAGAGCTTAATCACCACGCGTGATACATATTAAAACAGCGAAAATAGGGAACCCTGTATTCCGTTGACACAGTTCGCCCACAGTGAACGGTTAGCATCGTTTTGTACTCTTCCACGAATTTCACCCGGTTTTTCAGTTCGCTGGCCGTTCACAAAAAACGGTTTTGTGTAAGAACACTGAATGGCGTGGAGTCAACGATTACTTCTTAATTTTATCTAATATCGGCAAACCACAGGCCTCTCGAGCACAATTATGTTTTGGTCCTATTTAAGTTTAACGTTTCAAACTTCTTACCTTATTCTCAAAGTTGCTGCTGACATTGTGCTGGGTATAAAAATTTACTGCGAGCTATTCATATATAATTTTACTTAATTTAATTTAGTTTAATTTGATATGATTTGGTTTGTCATAAGTCACAATTGTTACTAATACTATATGGGCATTGCCTGAAGTAAATTAATACAATACAATACAATATTCCGAATCGTGAGCAACATATATCATGGGGATGTTAAAATCTCTTAAATTAGTTAAATTACACTCCTTCATTGAACTCAAGGTGGGAGGCTATAAATAAAAGTGTAAATTATATTCTTTTTATTGCACGAATCCGTGCTCCGGACAATTTTAAAAACCTATTTGTACGTAATACAGAGAAAGTTTGTAAAGAGGCTCTAAATTTCACTGATGCCAGCACTTGCCCATTAGCTCAGTTGGGAGAGCACTGGCAGGGTTAGCCAGAGGTCGCGGGTTCAAGTCCCGGCATGGGTGGAATTTTTAGCCTCTAAATAGGTTTTTAAAAAAGTATAAATTATTATAGAGCAAACTATGAATTTTAAAGACCATAGTTTTTAGCTTAAAACCCCGAATTTACAGTAGGTACATAGATTCAAATACAGCCCTAAATTTGTGTCAATACCGCTCCATGGGATCCCTAGTGCGTCCGTGTATCATTCTAACTAGTTATTAAAGTGTCCGGCGGCGCTAACGCGACAGGCTGTCGTATATTGAATACGTGTCTCAGATCCATTCGACAGCGAAATATAAAGGTATGAACGATATGAGTAAGTAACTACCTGCAGTTATTGTGTTGACGGCAAACGCGCTTTGCATTTTCGTTCATTCTGAAGGAGAAAATAGGTTATTGGATCTAAGGTAGGCAGCGGTGGCCAAATACAAAACCAGTGAATTCAATTCTAGCACGGGAAGAAAATTTTCTTACGAGCTGTACAACTGTACACTGTTTTTGCAACAATAAACGCAGAAAATGTTAGTAATGGTGGTTTCTATTTTCAGAATTAAGAACCTAGAAGCAGTAACCCAGAACTTTCGAAAAAAAAGGCCATTATTAGCAAAAATTGTTTGAAATTCTTGGCCCTAGATCCTTGGGTGCAGTTTTGGAAGATAGCTATCGCAGATATATGATGTTTCTAAATACTAATTTAAAAGGTGGAGAAGTCTTGCCACCCAACCAGATAACGTAGCAGGCAACGATGATCTGGGCGCAGTATTTTATACTTAGGTACCTTGTTAAATAATTTAAGTTGTAGGTTAGGTTGGGTACATTAATATATTTACGTAAATTCAAGGTTAATTCATATATTTATTATTTATTAATAAATTACGGAGTCAATTTATGTAAGAAAATATTAAATTGAAAATTCTTTATTGCACAAGAAATTAATCTACACAAAGCTTAAAAGCACTTAAAAGAAGATTCATTCCATTGGTGGTCTTATTAACCACTCGTCTGCCGCGACACAGATCTGTGTCCAACTTAGTATGGGCCACCTATACGTTCCATTCCGCGAGGGCAGTTCAGAGGTTAATAAAGCGCTCTTACCTCTGAGATTCTTTTGAATGCTATTTTAAGATGCTGTTCGAAACAAAACAACTTGAGAACGCTCTCAAGAGCGATCAGCCTGCGGCTATTGTAGTCCAGATCGACACTGTAGCCCTGATGTCATCAGATCATTGTATACAGTCGACAGCAGGTCAACCGGCGAAGTCACTAACGTAACTGAGTAGAATGCACCCGTGTAAACGTTGATGCGTTGTCCACTGTACGTGATCTGCCTTCACTTCGTTCTCTTGTGAGCATTCTCCATGACAGAACTTTACGGTTCCACCATCCATTCTCCTGGTGACATACGTGGCCTGCCCACTGCCATTTAAGTTATGCTACCCTCTTTCCGCTATCAATAATTTTGGTGCGTTGGCGAATGGTTTCGTTCCTTTCTCTGTCACGTAGGGATATTACGAGCACCGGCCTTTCCACTGCTCTTTGGCGACTTTGAGCCTGTTCACGGTCTCCACAGTGAACGTCCATGTTTTGCAAGCGTAGGTCATGACTGGCGGAGTACACTGATTGTAAACCCTACTCTTCAGCGTGTAAGGGTTCCTTGAGTAATCAATCAGCTTGAGTTGATCCTTGATAAATCATCTAGCGGTGGTACTGCGGTCTGTAGGACGCTTGCCTCACATTCAAGACGGTCGTGCCAATGATTTTGTTTTCGAAGTTACGTACATTTGCAATTCCACTCGCCAATCTACGGTGGACAACCATCATGATTGAGCTCTCTGAGAGCTCTCTGAGAGAAGGCCTGTGGTCTACAGCAGCGGGACGTATCTTTATACGTCCCAGTGTAGGGCATTGCATTTTAGCTCTAGCAACATTTTAGGGCCTAGGAGGAACCAAATTAGGGCGTGATAGTAAGTGAAATTCTGGCAATAAAAAAATGTAAAACCAAGACAGCTCCATGAAATCCCTGTTCCGAGCAACGTTTTTTGACAACTAGAGCGTCCTCGAGTTAAATCCAAAATTGCACTATTCGTTAATTACACCGGGTGCTTTCGGGTTTCTAGCGACTCTACCACGAGTTGTAACTTGTAGAACAACTGATGTTACAACTTGCGCTTAGGAGCTTATTCATAAAGCTGTCTTACCTTTGAGATTGCTGCTCAGAAGTATCGTTACCTATGTACTTACTAAGTAGGAAAATAATAGGTATAGGCCTGTTCCCCCAGATGCCACCTCTCACGGTCCCTTGCCTGGATGTCGTGTCGTTACGGTTATCGTCCGTAGTAAATAAGTATAGACTAGATGTCGTGTAAATAAGTATAGACTAGATCTCAGGTGTCAGCCGACAGACGCCTCCGGTGACGTCGCTGACAAAAATTTAGGCAGCGATAGCAGAACAAGCGAGAAGCAACAGCTATTTTGTCCATCAAGTCACGTCTCGATGAACAAAAAAGAAAAAATGTAACCCGACTACAGTAAAAAAACTGGGAACACTGTTTACAGAAATACATATTTTTTGGTTACCGTAATTTTTTTAAGTAAGTCAGATCTTGATAGCTAATGGTCTTATTGAGTAAAACGAATCATTTGATATTTCAACATATTTTTAGGCACTTTCACGTTAATAACGTTATGATTCAGTTCAAATGCTGAATGCTGTGCTTATTTCTATCTTTGGTTGAGACGTCATCTCCTTTGGTGATATTTGTCTATCGAAATTCTAGATTATGTGTAAATATTTATCAGAAAATGCGGATAAAAAAATATGTTGAGTACTCTAATGCAAAAAGTGTAAGTATACCACTAAAAGTTATTTTGATGACAAAGATGTTTGGATTAGAGCTAGTTCAATCATACATAAGTTCTAGGTTTTAGAATAAGAACCAAGTTAAAGAATAATAAGTGTGCAGTTTACTTTTACATTTAACCAAAAATAGAAAAAAAACTGTTTGTCCATGTTGTATTTTCCGATCTAAGAGACTAGGCCGGCTTTTTTGCTATCTCTCCCGATTTCCGATAAGCGTTGTATTTCATTGTTGTGTCTGCGTCGATTTCGGTCGTTCTCAGCTGCAAACAGATCCGATATGCAAGATGCTTTCCCTGACTGAACCGACGCTCTTGAGGCTTGTTCACTAAATTTTGACTACAGGGCCTCGATGCAGTTAAACACTTATGGCAAGTACAATGAGACAGATTTACGGTCGAATCACGTGATATTTTGTTTCATTCCATTGACGCCTAAAATATTTAATTCGTATATCTTCCTTCCTTTAGTCCACAACAAATGCAATTGCCATTATACTCTACAAAAATTTACAGAGTCTAGCACATTTTATTACGCTGGATATGAATTTTTGCGTGCGACTTGAGATGGCAATCAAATGTAAACATTTGTCAAAAATAGTTAGCTTATCATGTAGATTAAACTGTTATAGTCTTTAAAAAATATTCATACATAGTTTCTTGCACTAGAGTCTGAAGTGGGTAATATACAGAACAGGGCCGGATTTAGGGGAGGGCAGGCAGGGCTACTGCCCTGGGGCGGCCTCTACAAGGAAAGGGCCCCCACAAAAGGCTAATATGTACTATCATTAAACGCCAATTTTTTATGAGTTCTTATAACGTCTGTTTGCTTTCAAATTTAAAGAAAAAATTCGTCGTATTCATTGTAGTTTTTGTTTCGTATTTTTTATTCGGGAATAATTAGGGGCCTCCGCTCCTTCGTTGCCCTAGGGCCTCCAGACCTCAAAATCCGGCTCTGGTACAGAATAGTAATTTAAAGTAGAAATAGACTGTTATGATAAGCAAGACGGAAGGAAAGAGAAGGCCGGGAAGAAGAAGTATCTCATTATTGTGCAACATTAAGGAGTGGACCGGTGTTAAAATCGCGGAAGAGTTTTCTAGAATTGCACTGCACGAAGAGCGTTGTAAAGAGCTGACTGCCAACCTCCAGTGATGGAGAGGCTCTTTCGGAGAAGAATAATTTTATGTACAGCGTGTTCTCTAACGATGTGGGTCTATTAATCTTTTATGCGTATTTTTTGCTGACAGTATAACTTTTTCAAGATCTTGCCGTTTGCAATTACAAAAAAGTGGTATTAAGTCCCGCCATCTTCGTTTTGGTCTGCTGCTTCGGTCTGTTTAGACAATTTCGGTCCACATGTCTCTCACCTACATATCTACCTAAAACATTCGAATACTTTTTCTACGAAGGCATTTTTAGGGTTCCGTACCCGAAAGGTGCCAAACGGGACCCTATTACTAAGACTTCACTGTCCGTCTGGCTGTCTGCCTGTCTGTCACCAGGCTTTATCTCGTGAACCGTGATAGCTAGGCAGTTGAAATTTTCACAAATTATGTTTCTGTTGCCGCTATAACAACAAATACTAAAAACAGAATAAAATAAATATTTAAGGGGGGCTCCCATACAACAAACGTTGTCTAAAGACAGCGCTGTCTAGCGGCCATCTACGTAACCTTCACAGCGCCGATGACATGTCGTTAAATGTCAATGTTAAAAACTTATTTTTGATTTCTATAGATGATCTTTGTCTAATGTTAATAGATAATGATACGGAACCAAGGATGTTTTAGCCAAAGGATATGACACGACCGAAACTTTATAGGAAAATACAGACGACCACTTTTTGGGGGGCGGGAGGTAGCTGTCAATGTCAAATTATGACTTAAGAGCTTGGAAAAGTCGATAAAAATATTATCGATAAGTGATGATTGAACGAAATGAATGAATGAGGAAAACGGAAATTCGATTTGTAATAAGTAGTTTGAAGGCAATAAAAAATATCAAATAAGTAGTTATTTAGATGTATTTATTTCTCTAAAACAGTTTGCTTTCCATTATTTCCATTTTATTTTATTAATTTTTACGGGCCATTTGTCAGTAATTTTCCAGTCGGTTAACCGGACTGCGAATGTAAAGAAGAGTTGAGTTTTCGAGCTAATTTCGTTTATTTAGTTTACAAATCACCTCGTAACTATGACATATTATTTTTTATTTTTATTTTATTATAATAGGAAAACTTACAGCTATGAAAAACATACATTACAAATGAAATAGACACAGAGAGCCAATGACAAGTAATAAGTTATATAATAATAAGTATGACTATGACACAAAAACTAAATTGTGGTCTAAGGCACACACACACATACACACACAACACATACATAACCTCCTCAGTCCTTGAAAATATCAATGGTTTTTAGGACTGAGGAGCTTAAAGCAAATGTTACGAAAAAATAATATTTTTTTAAAGATATTTTTTGCAAAATGTTTCTTCTTATTCTCGCAATCATTTTATTAGTGGTTTTTACTGTTTTATTAGTGTTTTTAAACTGACCACCGAGAACTTAGTAAATCTGATGGAATCCCGGAATGTATTTTTTTTACTGAAAACTAGAAAATTGTATGGATAACCTACATAAATAAAAACGTTTCTTTGGTATAAATAATTAAACTACTTCAAATAAGCAAAAGCTTAAAAAATTATCGTTCTCACCTAAAGATTGTATGAATGTATGGTTTATTACCCACTGAAGAAATAGTTATCAGGTTACCAATTTTTTTCACAGGCTGTATCTGACGAAACTAATGAACTGATTTTGAAGATTTTTTTTACACACCACATAATTTCTGTCTCTTCCTTTGTAATATGAATTCAATGCCACTTATGCAATGCGACTGAAATATTAAAATGTGATAGTCTTATTATGGCATCCTTGGTCCGTGTACTTCCAGGGGAGCATAACAGTAGTACATTAAATCCGAATGCAGCAAATGCTGTATTGGAAAAGAAGAGTTATTGTCAATAAAATTAATTCCCGATATACGTCAATAATAGTTTGTTATTTAAAAAAAACATTTGCTCTACGGCTTGATTTTTTTTGTACTTTTTTTTATGACACACTAGTTGACGCGTATCACTTTTTTTATTCTCACCTTGACTTTCACCAATAAAGAAAATTGCTACATCCATCCAGCCGTTCTCAAGTTTTAGCTTGACTAACGAACGGCAATTCATTTTTATACATAGAGATATGATAAATAGAATGCATATACACACTTCTGTTTAAAACAATGATTTACAGGAAGCTGCGACATTAGTACTATCCTATAAGCGCAAATTTAATAAGTGAAATTATGTTAACCCTGACATTTGGTACAATTAGTTGTTGTAAAACACAAACACTAATTTCCGTTAAAACGCATTTCCCTCTATACATTTTAGAGGAAACTCCGTATAGCCTGCACTTTTTGTGTTTTGTAAATATTCGGTTTGAAATTAATGTTCCTTATGAACTGCTACCAACTATTTTTTACTTTTCTTGACAGCTTGATCAACTGGTAATCTATAAAACGTTTTAAATAAAACACCGAACGAATATTTTATGGATATTTAAGTAAGATAATAATAATTTCTACGTCATGTTTAGAAGTCAATTAAAATATCGAAAGATTTTATCGACTGTGTCAAACCCTATCGCAAGGAAAAAATACCCAAAAAGAACAGAATGAGGTCTGAATGAACAATATTACACCACTAATTACAGCTAATGTCAAAGTGGCATATTCAATTCAATTCAAATATTTTTATTCATTGTAAAAACAGAATGTTTACTTAATGAACGTCAAAGTTGTTAGTTAGTAATAACAGTTTAAATAGTTAAGCAGGAACAGTTTAAGCAGGAACCATTTTTATTTCGGCGTATTACATGTTGTTTACGATGCACGTTTTATTAATTTACCAAAGAAATACCGCTTACAGATGCATAAAATTAAAGTTACGAGTTATAAGAAGCATTAACTGTTTTGTGGCTTTAATTTTTACAGAGTAATAGGGCGCATTTCCTATTTTTTTTTGCACTTTTCTTCTGATGTTTTCTCTATAATCTCTCATGTCATACTGATAAGACAAAATCAGGACCGTGTTCATTTAACACGGTAAGTGGCACGCGGGGAAACTAGGAAAACGTCAACTGTGTCGTGTCCATTGGGTAAAACGTTCTTGTACGGAACCCTTCGTGCACGAGTCCGACTCGCACGAGGCCGGTTTTTCCATCAACCCATACAACAATTATTGACTGCACTCGCTACTACAGTCTACCCGTGACCACGCCATCAGCAACGTTGGGAATCAAAGTTATTAAGTTTACCTGATAAACTTACTTAGTAAAGTAAAGTAAAGTAAAAAAAATTGTGATCTGTTTTGTATCTACACCAAATAAAACAAAACAAATAATCGCGGTCCGAATGTATGACCATCGCGAGTCGTAAAACATACAATTTTTCAACATTTTTAATGCAAATTGTATGTGAAAATAAACTGTTTGACTGGCGTGCTCCGTTTTCCAGCAAATACTTCTACAGGTGTCATCTGGGCAGTTAATAAAATAACAGTTTCCAGCTGTATTGAGGCGGCAAGTTTTGTCAAGCGTTAGGAGGTTTAATTTCCGTTCATTTCAATACGCAACAGTCTCTGTGGTGGCTGTATTGTATTATAAGAGTGGGCTTGTATTGTAAGGCGCGGTTTTTAATGGAAAATGTACAAGTGACACGCTGAAATGAGCGGGGAATACGAATGTATAGTTGTGGCTAAAAAAGTAACTTTAATAGACCAGGGGCGCGTCGGTGGAATTCCTTCGTCATACGTAAGGTAACACAGACTGAACGGATTCCAGCTCCCAAATAGCAGCCGGCGTTTCTATTGTTGTTGACGGTGCAATCCGCGAATTTTATTTTATAATGTTTATTGATAAAACCCACAGAACAAGTCTGATAATATAAATAAAATAATAAAGATTTAACCATAAGTCAATTAAGGGCTTTTATTATATATTCTTGACTTAGAGACAGGCATTTTCAAACAATGAAAAGTCATATAAAATAAAACGTATAATTTGAATTAAAAAATAAAGCAGAAGAGATTACGACAATCCAGACATGACAGACATGAGTTTATGGATTTATGTTTATTTATATGCGGTTTCTGAATTTAGAATTTCACTTGGTCAATTTCAGTTTGATTCGATATTTTTTGAGACATATTTAGAGGTAAAGCAGTACCTACATGTTTTGAAAACTGACTAAGTGAAATGTTCAATTCAGAATTGAATTAACTCCGCCGCATCAATAAATATATTAAATAAACCGTTGCTTCAGGAAATTGATATTAGGTAAAGTTAGGTAAAGCCTGATTACAGGCTATCAAATTTATTAAGAATTTATGAGCCTGCGAGTGTGCGGTTTCTGAATTTAAAATACACTGCAATAATTTTGGGTGGTTTCAAAGAGATAGCAAAATGAACGTGCCTGACAATAGCTATCGAATACGCTAGTTGATTTTTTAAATAAACGCACTGTCCACAAATATCTCGACACAAACTCGAATCTCTGGATGGCTACTAATGGTTCTACCATTAGTAGCCATCCAGAACGGTACGTGCGTGCAGCAGGTCTGCAGGTCATTGTTCTATTAGACGGAGAGGCGGTTGATGCATTTTTTTAAACAAGATTTCTCAACTCGAAACAAGATTTCTCAATTATTTTTTACGTTATTTACGTCTATACTTGAAAGTAATAGTCTAAATAGAGGCCATTTTTAGTTACTAATTACATAACCGCGGCTTTCAAACCACCCACAAATGAGCATGTACGTATTGTCTGTTTGATTCGTTCTTCTCTGAGAATTACAAAGAGGTAGAGGCTAATGAAATTTTCAATTCAGCAATCGGCTTGTGTTTAGCTGTAGTAATAATGAATTGTTATTTCAGGAAATTAGATCACTATTTCAGGTAAGTAAGGCCTGTAATAGCATGTTTACGTACCTGCTTTCTGTGCGTGCGTTTTCTCTACAAACAATTTCCAAAAACGTCACGTATTCATGAAGTTGCATGAAGAAAATCGATTCTTAATCAATCGAGGTGTTGCTAAAACTTGCATTTAAAAACAACGTGTTGAAAAATCACACGTAGCAATTAAATTTCTACGATGAATTTTTCGAGACCTCATTTAGTTGGGAACAAGCCTAGAAAATCCTGTACCTCAGGATTTTCGGCTTCTGTGATAAAAGGATTGCACTATGGCACGGGCCACACCGAAGGGGCGAGGGGCGATGACAGGGCAAAGACGCGATGCGTTGCATAATATTTGCGCCTTGCCTCGCTCGTCTTATATGAGTAAGCTATGTATGCCCTACGACTTTAGTAGGTTTTGTTTGAAAGTGAATTGAAAGTACTACTACACTCGTAGCACACAAGTATTCCTAGAAGATACGTAAATTGCTATAAGCCACGAGGCCGCCAATTGTACGGTATTTTTGTAAATATTTCATGTTTGTGTTTATCCCGGTACAATAAAAAATATTCTTATCTTATCTAATGTTATCATAAATTCTATGTTTACGATTTATGTAAAATAAGCTAAGTAGGTATATAAGTGAACTGTAAATATTACTCAAAATTTTGCTATGCCCTACAGGGTCCATAATGGTACTTATAACACTACCGTCCTCGTCACACGTCCCACCTGTGTGACCCGCACCGGGGTCCCGCCAAGTGTCTACCATGAAGAATCCTTGGATCATAGTTTCAGGAAGGCACTAGCAATGTGAGACGCCATTTTCAAAGTTAAATTATCGTAATCGAGATATTTCCAAATTAATTCTAGTTATTATTCGCAAATTATTCTACAAAAAAGCTCCATGCATACGCAAACTGTGAAGTCACAAGCTGCAAGTGGCGCCTTATAATCTTGGATAATACAGGGTTATTTCTGAAACTTGAAAGCGAAGGTCAAGATAAAAAGTACCCGAAGCCGGCGTGCATGCATGCAGCTACTATTGATTGCAAGATAAAAGTACTCGGAACCGGCGTGCATGCATGCAGCAACTATTCATTAGTGATAATGAAACGAAAAAGGTCTGTCAGGATCATGGCAAGTGGCAAATCCTGGTCTCCACCTACCCCTCCGGGAGAGCCGAGAGTTTGTAAATACCCGTTGTGTAGATTCGATGAGTCATCATCATCAGCCGTTTGACGCCTACTGCAGGACAGGCCTCCCTCATGGTTTTCCAAGCTTCCCGGTATTGTGCCGCCCGTATCCAGCGACTCCCTGTCACCGAAACCAGGGCCTCGATTCTGTTAGTGCATTACAGTACAATACCAGATACATGGTCGGTTCACGTGACGTGTTTTCTCATACCATTGACGCCTAGAAGGTTTGATGCGTGCTCGCGTAAACTTAAAGCTGCAATGAAATGAAACTGACGCATTCATGCAGTTTTCATTGTACTACAATGCATTAACAGAATCTAAGCCCAGGTCATCAGACCATCTAGGTGGGGGGCTAGCCCACGCTGCGTCATACGGTCCGCGGTCGCCAGGAAAGAACTTTTCCGCCCCAACGGCCATCAGTTCTCCGTTGTATGTGCCCCGCCCACTGCCATTTCAACTGAGCAATTCGTCGAGCTATATTAGTAACCCGGGTTCTTCTGCAGATTTGATGCGCAATTTACCCGAAACGTGTAAATTTCTGGGTACAATCACAACTCTACCCAGGTGTCGTGGCCTTGTCATTAAATTTTAGTCCCCCGATGAGCAATTAGCGGCGTTTCATACATTCCTTCGCAGTTTGAGGCGATCATTTTCCACGGAAGCTACTGTACCACCCGTTAAGAATATTCCGCTTCTCTGAAACAGGATTGGGATCTACTCGGGCATACGGAGAACCGATGGGCTCCATGCAGCCACCACGCCACCAATGGAAAGAAATCATATAGTTTTTGTAAAACAATCATGTTAATAGGGTAAACATGGCATACGTGCCCCAGTCGATAACGTGCCCCAGTAGCAACATTCACCGAAGTAATTCAAATTTGACGCTCATTTGCACCATAGGGGTTAGTGCTACAAGTATGGCGGACATGTAAACAAACCTGTGCCGGTTTTATTGTGTTTTGCGTGAGAAAAAGTGATCAAAAGGTATGTCACACCACTTGAATTTGTTTTGCATGTAATTACACATAAAGTAAAGGTAACTAGTTATTGAGATCCAACTATTTTCAAGTTTTTATTTTAAACTAACCTCATGTAACTTTTCAACGCCGCTTGTGCGTTTTGTTAGTGCAAACCCAACACTTCATGGCGAAGTGGGGCACATTACCCTGATCATTTGCTAATGTGCCCTAGTTTTTGTTGGGTATTGTGCCCCATGTATAAAATTCATCATACTAATTAACGTTGATGTATTATAACTTATTTATTTTTATTTTAGAATATGGGGAAGGTTACTCCAACTGACACAAGAAAATGGACAGAAGAAAACTTGAAGAAGACAGTAGATGCGGTGAAAACTAAAAACATGGGAGTGAATGAGGCTAGTCGTATCTACGAGATACCGTCAAGAACTTTACGACGACACATCCTTAAAGGCTGGCAGTGCAAGCAGACTATAGGTAGACCATCAGACCTGGGCTGGCAACGTTAGTCCATTGCCCATAATTCATCAAAAAGTTAGCAAAAGGAAACAAAACGTTAAAGTTTTGACATCAGAAAGTCACTTGACAATTCGTAAACTTTTCGAAGAAAAAAAGAAGTCACAACTGCAGAAGAAGGATTTGCCGCCGCTGAAACGTACGAAAAATAAGAAAAAAGATCTGTCTTCTTCATTGGAAAGCGAAGAAGAGATACACCTTCCATCGAGCAGTGAAGAATGTTCTGACAAAATAGAGAATATTTGCGTTAAGTGTCTGGAGTCATATTATCAAACAAAATCAAAAAGTGACTGGATACAGTGTGTACAATGCTCTAAATGGTTACACGAGGACTGCACAACTTATGCGCTCAAATGCAAAACCTGCGGAGCAAAGAATAAAGGCAAAGGAAAGGGAAAACGGTCTGCAAAGTGAAATACTATACTGGGGCACAATAAACGGACATTTCAGTGTAATGTGCCCCTCTTCATTTTTTTTAAATTGTTGATATCAGTTGTTTTTAATTAGAATTTAGAATATGTTTTTAGTTTTTATTGTGCAAATTAAGCCAAAGTAAAGGAATGATTACCTAATAAATGTTATTTGATTATATACAAATTTTTATTCCATTTCTTAACATGGTGGAGCACGTATGCCTGGTTTACTCTAGTGATTTTTAGGACCTACGATCGAGAAAATAGGATTACGGACTAGATTGTGTCGTCAAGATCATTTTCTTGTCTCTTAATTTAAAAAAAAAGTGACGTGTCATCTGCATATAATACTATCTCTGACATTTTTATAACCATGAACGGCAAACCACTTACATATACAAGGAAAAGGAACGGCCCCAAAATAGATCCTGTGGCACTACTATCTTAACCTCTGACCATGACGATTTAGTTGTATTTATGTTTAGTGTTTTGTATCTTAAGACAAGTGTTTCACGGTCTACGCAATCAAATGCTTTCGAAAAGTCATATAATAAGCCTTTAGCATCCTTGCAATCCTCCCAGACGCTGGCGTCTGTCGTAGAGCGCCTGCGTGAAGCCGAATTGCTGACCATGGAGAAGTTGAAAGTTATTAATGTTCACATTCATTAATTAGCCATTCAGCATGCCTCTGCTACGCCATCGCCAATTTGTTGCGTACGAGAGTAGTAGCCTCAGTTTTCTGATGACAGACCAGGCTCCATCGTGACTATTACACGGTAATCCCCCGCTTCCGGTCAGTTAGGCGAAAGCAGGTTAGTCCCGCGCCGATGTGTGCATCGACTATTCACTGGAGAAGTTTAACTCACTAATTAGGGAATATGTTATGCTTAGGGGCGGTAGGGGGTCTTCAAAATACCACTCTACTTCACCGGGACGGGCGGCTTAGTTCTTCGTCACGTAGTCAATATCCTCTAGTCTAGGGAAATCTCGAATTTTTTCGAGCTATATTCTAAATTATGGCGCGCCGGTGGCGGCACTAATTGCAGTAAGCCAATTTATTAAAACTATATTTATTATTTACTAAGTGAATAATAGAGGGACTGGGGGGGAAGGTCTTGGCATATACTAAGGGTGGTCACTGAGGGAGGGGGGTAAAAAAATGCAAAAAAATTGGGTCACGTCGTATCGGTACGTACCCTTAACGAACAGTAGTAGTAGTCAGTTATTATAATAACTATCATAATTATCGATTATTTTATTTTATTTTATATTTATTAGAAAACCAACAGACACGATAAAACATAAAAAATACATAACAAAAGTTAAATATAAGGTCCAATTATAGGTTAACAGTTAATGAAAATTTGACACGCAAAAAGAATGAAAGAATTATTATTAATCGTTTATTTCGGATCTTAAAATCCATATAACTTAACCTAATGAAGAAAGAAACATAGGTAGAATGAAGAAAGATATTACCTACACATTAACAGGGTTTAGCGCAGTCATACAGGTAATCAAGCTTGTATCTTTTTGTTGACACGACTTCTAAAAGAGTTCTTACTAAGATAAAATAAATCAATATAATTGGGTCGAAAGGTATTTATTTCTCATAAAGAACTTACAGTTCACTAAATTAATGAGAAAATAAACTTAAAATTAGATTGAATTAAAAAACTTATCACAATTATAAATTATATCGACAGATCTTTTCTACTTTGAGTATAATTATCATGATCGTTTTTGTACGGATGTAAAGCCTGGAGTGGTTAATAAGATTTTTTTAACCATGAAGGTATGGTATTAAGCCCTACCTTTAGATAGAAATCCATGTCTTCAACTGTCTATGCCATTTTTACTTTTGACTATAAATTTCTATTGTCAAGCATATTTTAAAAGTAGCTATAAAATGTTCGGGTAGTATAAATTAAGTGACGAAACTGCATTTACAACTGCAACTTTTATTGTAACTAAAAAAGTCTTGAACAAGTTTAAAGTAGGTAACAAACAAGCGATGGTAGGGCAGCGGTAGAACGCCGGCTTCTCATTCGGGAGGTCGATTTTCTAAGTTACGTACATTTTTTAAGTTACAGTAGCAATAGCACTCGCTAACTGTGAAGGAAAACATGCTGAGGAAACCTGAGTGTATCCGGTGTTCACACAAATCAGCGCTTGAAATTGCCAATCCGCGGTGGGCACACGTGGTGATTAAGCCCGTTCTCTTTCTGAGAGAAGGCCTGAGCCTTGCAGTGGTATATTGTGCGCTAGTACGGTGTTGACTTGCTATTATGCTGCGTTCAGTTCATTTCTACTAAAACTGGTAGAAAACTCAACTAGACTTAAAATTGTATTTCATCGCCGTAAATACTACCAGCTTTCTATGAAATAACATGAAACACCAAATGCCATTCTTTCTTATCATGAATGAAATGTGGCTATAAAACATGTTTGGAATTTTCACAGCCATACCAATTACAAAATACGAGGAAAAACTTCGTGAGCAGACCTGAGTGCCTAAAGTATTTAAGTAAGTAGGTACCTCAGCACTTGGTCCGTATAGGCTAACTTGACTGCCTCATTGGACTAGCCGTTAAGGCCTTTAACTACCAAGTCTGAGGTCGTGGGTTCGATTCCCACTGGGTATCCTAGTTTGGGACCAGGTCAGGTGATTGTGTTGAGTGAAAGTAATTTATTATTTTTTACTAGCTGTCCCGGCGAACTTCTTACCGCCACAGAATTCTTATAGACTATTCTTGTCACCATGGCAACGCAAAAAATAAATAACAGAAGAGTGGCTTCAAAAAGGTTACGTTAACAATAAAATATTATACCACGGGAACGCATCACCGGTATATCAAGTATCCTATGTCTCAATTCAGATCTTTATCAATCTGTATGCGAAGTTTCATGTAATTCCGTTCAGCCGCTATTGTGTGATTGAGTAACTAACATTCAAACATCTTCACAAACTTCCACATTTATAATATTAAAGTAGGATTGTTATTTATATTCTCTGTCTGAGAGAAGGCCTGCGGCTTTCAGTGCGCAAGGACATAATTGGGCTGGTATAATGGCTATTGTCACTGGCCAGGATCTTAAAAAAATTGTCGTGAGTGAACCAAACTCCTTTCGGTTCCGCAACCGAGGCCGCGTTTCATAAAAATGCAATCCATAGTTTATTAAGATAATTCGATGCACATCGCTCAGCTGAGTCTTAATAATGCAGTCTATATACGTCCCACTGTAGGGCACAGGCCTTCTCTCAGAAAGTGAGTGTAGGCGGCCGTATTCAAATCGGATAGACGTACAAACTTAACACGCAAAACGTACGTAACACCAACTCATTCGGCCGGTTGTCTGGCGACACAAAACGGTCATTGTTGCGTTCCGTATTCTCAACTTAAAATCTGTTCTTGGAAAACGAAAAGATAACACAAATTTCCGCGCGCCGCGACAGACGAGCCGTTGTTTGCCCCATTCGAATTCAGGGCAGCGTATTCAGAACCTCACGGTAACAGTGACAGGTAACGATCGATAGGTCTACCCATTAGCGTATGTATCCTAGATACGCTAGATATCAGTTCTAGCGGTATCACGTCTGATTACCATGCCGGAGGTCGTAGGTTCGATTCACACTGGGGGCCGCCCAAATTGTACAAATAGGCTCCGTGTGGGTGTATTTCCATGCTTGTAATGTCCTTGCATGGTTACCATAGCACAGGGTATCTTAGTTTGGGGCCAGAATAAGTGATTGTGTTGTGTGGAAGTTATAGTTATTATTATATTTTCCAAGGGGGGCCTAGGGGGGTGGGGCTAAAAAGCAATGGCCTGCCTATTGAGGGGCGGGCGAGAATGATTGTTTGTTTGTTACACTTTATTGCACAATAAAAAACATTAACAAAAATGTTCCAGAGAATATTCTCGCTTGAGAAAAACTTGAAAACGGAAAAACGTGTGAATTTATCTTTATTGAATTAATTTACAGTTAATTCAGTGTATTTGTGAATCCGTGTGACGCCGGATTAAGAATAGCGTCACTCTATTTCCTTCCGTGGATGTCGTAGAAGGCGACTAAGGAAATACATTACCAAGAGACGGGCAGCAGCGTTTTCCTGAGATTCCAACCGCATACTGCGATCGCCAACCCGCCTGCCAAGCGTGGCGATTATGGCAAAACCCTTGATGGTTAGGAAAACCATGAGGGAGGCTATGTCCTGCAGTGGGCGTCAAATGGCTGATGATGAAGATATGTGAATTGAAAGATATCTAGTTTTATTAGGTGTGGTAATGCGATATCATTATCCCCGAATTATGATAAAACTCCGATTGCTTAGATAATAACAGTTTATTCTTTAAAACCAATAAATATTACGTAGGTACCCACTAAACCGTGGAGATACCTTAGGTATATTCGACTCGGTATGCGTCCGACCATAACTTTCACCCCGACCCATCTCTAGGCCTGCAGCATCTAAACCTGAGGCACGTTTACAGTAACCCTACATTCTGGGCCGAGTTGAAACTCGGTTGTATGAATACAACTACAATAATAATTCGTAGTTTATTATGACAGTTCGAGATACATTGTGTAGCAGAGTCTACTTTTCAATCTGTGGGTTAATCGACTTTGCAATTTTCATCGAATTGTCATAGTAAACCATGCATTATAGTTATATAAAACAGACCATTCCGGGGTGGGAATGATCCACCCGGCTTCATCTATCTACATCCTTAGACGGTTTCACTCTAGGCAACTTTTTGATTACTTTTTTCATACAACGCCACGGGCATAGTAAATATATGAAACAGATGTTGTATTGTTACGGTTATCGTCAGCTCCTTGCCCCATGAAAATCGATAAAGACAATCACTTGCCCATGTTCCAAACTAGGATACCATTTCCGTTTGATTACGTTAGGGAATTTAACCACTTGCTGACCTCCCGAAAGTGTCTGAATCGCCCCTCTGAACACTTTCGGCGAAAATTTCTGAATTTGTGCAGTTTGTCAAAACGGACTATTGTCGATTGTTTTTTAAAAAAAATTCTGGGTAGTTTAGTTTTTAGGGTTCCGTAGCCAAAGTTCCGTTTTTTTTAATAACGATTTTGTTCATTTATTCATTATTTTCCGAGCTTTTCCCGAAATTCAAAAACATTTTTTTTAATGATTTATTACAAATGTATAGTTTCAGATTTTGTAATGAAATCATTAAAATGTCTACTTATAGCATATTACTTGCCAAATTTCATAGTTGTGGGTAAACGGAAAGTACCCTATACATTTTGATTCTCTACTTGAGTGTCGAATTATACGTTTTTTGCGGCATAAACAGCCGTATCTTTTTTTACGTTAACTTAGAAGTTTGATTTCTTCACAGCTTCATGGGACGGTAGACCTGAGTATAAGGTTATAATTTTAACTCGATACTTCCACGCGTTCCCGAGATAAATGATCCTGACAGAAAGACAGATGGACGGACGGACAGACGGACAACAAAGTGATCCTATAAGGGCTCCGTTTTTCCTTTTGAGATACGGAACCCTAATAATGAAGCCAATCAGAATGAAGGATATTCAAACTTACTAAGGCGACTCGCGTTATTCTTTTTTAACCCTATCCTTTTTCAGTAAGATTGAAAAATGTTATCACCATTGTCCAATTATCCCTAGGATATTTGCGAAAACTTGATATATCAAATCATCCTACGACATAAGTTCCTAAATGCTTAATGTGATAGGTATCTTATAAGAACTCCCGAAATATAGGGAAAAACCAGTTTTCGGAAAAGCCGTCCGTCTGTCTGTCAGTCTGTCCGCGGATTAGCTCAGTGAAGATCAATGCCAGAAAGCTGAAAATTGGCATAGATATTAATCACGCATATTAATCACGCCGATGAAACGGTAGAAAAAAACCTTAAAAAAAAGTAAGGTTTCATTGGAAAGATCATTAAAAAATATTTTAGGTGCAAAAAATTCAAGGCAATATTACATAATTATTATATTAGATTAGATTAGAACACTTTATTGTACAGACCAGAAAACAAAATACATTAAAATGCTGACATGTCTAAGTTAATTATAATGAAGTTAAAATGCAAACTATCACAGCTAAGTAGGCTTTGCGAGTTAACAACAAATTATAGTCGACGTAAAAAGGAAAACTTCGTAAGGTTTTCTTTATTTTTTTTTTTGTTGATTTGACTAATCTAAACTAAATGTCTCCCCCGCCAATAAGGTCCTAAATAAGTCGAAGTCATTTGTTCTAGTTATTTGTCGGGCACTACGCCCTGCAGCAGTAGACGTTTTTATGCTAATCATGTCGCTACCAAAAACTAAGTAGAGGCGATATCTAACATTTTGAGCTTTCCATTCATCAAATCAGAATAACGATTTCATTGCAATCATTGTCAAAGTTTTTTATCTACGACTGTCGAAAAGTAATTTTAGTTATGTGCAACAAAAACGCGCTATAAAAATCGGGTTCAAACTATGACGTCACTGCTTGCACGTAAAGCCTTGACGCCCACTGCAGGGCACAGGCCTCCCTCGTGCTTTTCATAGCCATGAGAGATTTTGCCATAATCGCCACGCTTTGGCAAGCGGGTTGGCGATCGCAGAATGCAGTTGGAATCTCAGGAAGACGCTGCTGCCCGTCTCCTCGTAATTTAGTTCCTTAGTCGCCTTCTACGTCAAGCCTTATAATGTCTTAAAAAAATCACTGCTTGACTGATCTTGTAAGATATGTAATATTTTATGCGTGTACACCCGTATTTCAAAAAAACTTTGAGAATTCAATGAAAAAACTTTATCTAAAAAGGTTTTTTTCTTATTAAATATACTTGATTTTTAGCCCTTTATGGGGCCGGTAAATCTGAAAAAAATAATTAAGTATACATAGTTCTATTTGTAATTATTTCTGAATTTTTGTATTGTGTATATAACTAGCTGACCTGGCAAAAGTTGTTTTGCCATATCAATTAGCCTACGATCTTCTCAGATCTACCAAACATGCACCAAAAATTTCATAAAAATCGGTGAAGCCGTTCGGAGGAGTTCGATAACAAACACTGACACGAGATTTTTATATATTAGATTACAATGTCACTCCAACCTAAGTTTGAACCAAGGGGTACTTGCCTCAAACTCGACAGTAATCATTACAAAGACAACGTACCCTATTCCAATTTCCTCGCAACCATCATTTAAAGCGAGTCAACGCTCTCCTAACGTTTCCACCGCGATGTCAAACGCAAATTGATACGAATGGTACGATAATCAACGTTGTAAAACAGCAGTTAAACAGTCAGCTATATGTAGCCGTAAATAATACACTGGCAGATACATCCGTGAGAAATACGACGTGATAAGGGCAAGCCGTGGGCAACTGTTTAGGTTGGGAGTGAAAGAGAAGGGTAGATGAGAGGAATCGGAAAAAAGATACCAAGTATGCGTTTCATAAAATTACAATTCATAGTAAAGTTTATTACGACAATTCGATGTCTTCCTACTTGTTATCTGTGGGTAATCGGCTATGCAATTATACCTTGAATTGTCATAGTATCTAAACTATAAATTGATACCAAACAACGGTATATAATATATTAATATAGAAGAGAGAGAGTAAGATAAATGGCGGGAGAGATTGGACGTATTTAGTTACGAATTAATCAAGATACGAAATAAAAAAAAAAGTGAAAAATATTTATTTCCAAAAACATATACAAATTAATAATTAATTAATCCAACACATTATTTTTACTGGTCTACGGCTATAAGAAGAGTTATGATTTTAGCAGTGTATGTATGTTTTTATTACGGATGTTCCACCGTACCGCCTAGACTACTAATCCGATGTTAATGAATGAGGTGTCGATCTATTTTTTATTACAGTCCGATTGACAAAAGCTACACTTCATAAGAACAAAATTAATTTTGCTATCGTTTCGAGTGGGTTATCTTGTGAAACATGAGAAGATTCTGAGTTACACTAAACTGAGACTCGTTACTAAAACTTTGCAATGAAAATGTAAAGCTTAATCACTTGTGACCTGTACCTATTAAGGACCATCATAATAGACACATGGCCGCGCGGGTACGTTAGCAGAAATAGTGTCTCTAGAAGGGTAAAGAGCCTTAAGAAAACCGCGAATTCAATGTAAAGATCAAGACCTTCTAAGACCCGCTCGAGCGCGCGTAAGAACCAGCCAGCCGCTCCCGCCATTTAGAACGGTTGGAAATGTCAAACCTTAACCTCAAAACCGTGACGCCGCCATTTTGGATTCGTTCGGGAATCTTCGGTTATGTTCGGCGGCGCTCGGGACCAGAATAGCTTGAACTTAGAAGCGTTAGACGTTTCCAATAATAAATATGTGGTTCTAGTGGCCAACCAGACAGATGTGTTGGCGGCTGCATATTTATCTAACTGGTCTTGGCGTTAGGAGCTCTAATTATTATTATTAATTGATAGTTATTTGAAAGTTTTTTTGTTTCATGGGTTATATTCCTCTTTTTCTTTAAATACGCTTAGTTTAAGATCGTGTACGGCTCAGGCATTTCCTTCCCCTTGCACATTTTACATTTTGAGTGACTGTACCTAAAAGAATGAGTTTATTTTTGGGAAACATAATGTGGTATATAAAATTAACACTGGAAAATTACCTTCGTTATGTACATTTTAGCCATTTAATATTTTTTTTTTAGTTTTCAAGGTGTCCGTAGTTTTTCTTACCAATTTCATTTAAAAACAATATGATGACATATGTGTTTAAAATTTCATTTTCTAGTGACGTTCTTTACGGTCTTTACAGACCTCAATAATTTGTCAACAGTGGGTACACATCCCTACTAAGATCATCTCCATATTTAAAAAAAACGGACAAATGCCAGGCGGACTCGCCCACCGAGGGTTCCGTTTAAATTTGTAGGTACTTACATATTATAAATAGTTCAGAAATCAAAGACTATTTTTTATGATTTAATTACTACAAATAAATAGTTTTCAGATTTTTTCCCGTATTTTGTAGAATAGATCGATATTACTTGCCTTTCATAGTTCTAGGTCAACGAAAAGTAGGTACCCTATAAATTTTGATTTCCTTGAATGGAAATATAGGTAAGTACGTTTTTTTGCGGCATAAACGGCAGTATCTTTTTTTTACTCGAACTTAGAAGTTTGGTTCCTTCACAGCTACGAGGTCATCTTGAGTACCTATATGGTTTTAATTTCAACTCCATACCTACACGCGTTCCCGAGAGAAAGGGGCTTAACAGACAGACGGGCAGACTGACGGACAAGAAGTGATCCTATAAGGGTCCGTTTTCTCCTTCTGAGGTACGGAACCCTAAAAATTTTGGTTTTCATTTATAAGGCTCCATAAATCAGTCTATATACCTGCGACCTACTGTAGGATCAGTTCCATACAATTATAAGAAAAAAATAGGATAACAAAAAAAATGCTTATACAAAATTCAGTTCTTTAAGCAAATTGGTTTACTCGTGCTAATTGTTCCTGGGGATAGGACATTTCACATATTTTTTTTTGGAACCATCTCTAACAACACCGTTAAGCAAGATTATCAATTAGTCGTCAATATCGCGTGCAGCCTAAGGTGCGAGCTACGGCCTTGAATGTAAGGTACTCGTAGGTATAGATCTTCTATCGAGAGGAGGGCTTTTGTTCTTAGTTACATGCGTATCATGCATAAGCACGCCGTAGTTCCACGCAGACGCCAAGCTCAACTGTGCACAAAAAACCTCTAACAGCTAGAAAACTAGTAAGACAAGCCTCAATTTAGTTTGAAGGCACCTTTGTTAGTGAACTTTTGACTTTAGGGCATTTTTAGGATTCCGTACCGCAAAAGGAAAAACGGAACCCTTATGGGACACTTTGTTGTCCGTCCGTCCGTCCGTCTGTCTGTCAAGACCATTTATCTCGGGAACGCGTGGAGGTATCGAGTTGAAATTAAAACCATATAGGAACTCATGTCCCTTGAAGCAGTCAAAAATCAATTCTAAGTTAACATAAAACATAATATGGCCGTTTATGCCTCAAAAAATCTTATATTTCGAAACTCAAGGTAATCAAAATTTATAGATTTCTTTCCGTTGTACAGGGAAAATCTGAAAACTACACATTTAAATTAAATCATAAAAAAAATAGTCTGAAGTTGGGGAAAAGCTGGGAAAAAACCGCGAGGCACGATTCCTGAACTATTTATAATATGTAAGTACCTACCTACAAATTTGTACGGAACCCGCGATGCGCGAGTCCTACTCGCACTTTGCTGGTTTCTTATGATATTGATACTACTATTTATTTGATTTTTATATAAGTACCCGAAACCGGCGTGCGCGCATGCAACTACTACTGAATCTTAATGAAGCGAAAGAGGTTTGACATTATCGTGGCCAGTGAGAACCTCTGCTCTCTGCCTACCTCTCTAGCGTACAGGCGTGAGTGAGTTTATGTAATATAATGTATTTATATAAGTTAGTAAAACCATGAGGGAGGCCTATGTCCTGCAGTGGGTTTCAAATGGCTGATGATGATACTTATCATCTACTAACTTTAGTAAATCAAAGCACCTGCCAACAGATATGCAGTTTGGCAGAAATAAAATGCATGTATTACATGAATCTTTGAACTAAGGACTTTCCTAAGCAATTTCACATTATTAGCTTAATTCCGGATTCACTTACTTGAATCAAGCAAGTGAATCCGGAATTAAGCTAATCATCATCATAAGCCATTTGACGCCCACTGCACGACATATGCCTCCTTCGCAGTTTTCATAACCATGAGGGGTTTTGCCATAATCGCCACGCTTGGCAGATTAAAACCGCATACTGCGATCGCGGGTTGGCGATCGCAGTATGCGGTTTTGATCTCAGGAAGACGCTGCTGCCCGTCTCATGGTTATTGATTTCCTTAGTCGCCTTCTACGACACCCACGGTAAGAAATGGAGTGACGCTATTCTTAATCCGGCGCCACACGGATTAAGCTAATAATAGGTAAAAATCTTTCGCCAAACACAAAAAAAATTTTTAAGAAGCAAAGTACAGTATTGATTACTGGCAAACTGTTTCGACAGTACTTGCCTATGTCAGTACATAAACTTGTACATTTTAGTTGCAAAATCAACCGTAACGTAACTGAGTAGAATGCACGCAAACTGAATCGATTCATACTTTATTTTAAATAGTTAAAAGTGAATGTAGCAACCACGTGGCTACAATACATTTCTGATCGCGAGGGATTTTTTTTATTTTAAAAAATCTCGTTACAGTTATTTACAATAATTTGTAATTTTTTTTGCCCACACACTGGCCGAAACGTTGATTCTATTTGTAGACCTTCCAGGATAATCCAGACCAGTTTAGAAAGCGGCCAAGTGAGAATCGGACTCGCGACCGAGGGTTCCGATCCGTAGTTATCTTAATTAAAAAAGTATTATTTAGAAAAAAAATGTGTTTTCTTTCATTGATTTGGAGTCCCACAGTCCTTTAGCAGGAATCCCTTAGCAGAATTTTTGTTATAGGTACCTACTATAGGTACATGTATAACGAAAAACACTATGGTCATACAAATTGCATAATTATATTACCATTTTTACGATAGAGCAAAAAAACGTTATAAATACGTCTCTTGTACGGTATGTAACAATTGAATCATTTGACTTATTTTTTTGTACATACTAAGGGAATAGTAAAAATTATAGAAGTATTATTCTCTCTGTCGTTTTCACATAGGATAGTAGTTAAACCAACTACCATCATGTTTTACATACGTGAAACGTATACCACGTTTTGGTAACTATTTTTTTTTTAATAGTAACATATAATACGTCTCGTAGAGAAATTCCGAGCATAGCCCTTTCCGTAGCTCGTTGCGTGACCTTGAGCCTTCTTATGAGGCCCATAGTGAGAGACCACGTTTCAGTGCCATAAGTCACCACTGGTAACACACACTGGTTGTATAATTTTGTCTTGAGCGATTGAGGTATATTAGACGAAAAGACTTTTCTAAGTTTCCCGAATGCTGCCCAGTCGAGTTGGATTCGACGATTGACCTCATCATTTCTGATTCGATTGACGATCGAAACAGAAAGTCGTCGATATAGCCCAGCGGATTAGTAAGTTGAAGTGGCAGTAGGCGGGGCACATAGCACGCAGAGCTGATGGCCGATGGGGCCGAAAAATTCTCGAATGGAGACCACATATCGGCAAGCGCAGCGTAGGACGACCAGCCACAAGATGGACAGTTGACCTCATCCAAGTGGCAGGAAGGCGCTGGATGCAGGCCGCTTCCAACCGGTCTTTTTGAAAATCCATGGAGGAGGCCTATGTCCAGCAGCGGACTTCTTGTGGCTGATGATTATGATGATGAACATATAATACAGGAAAACATGCCTTTTACCTCAGTCTACCGAGACCACGGAACTTGCAAAAGTACCAAAACGTCGAAAATTGTAAAATGAAAAATAAACGCGTGCAAATTCAGTTTTTATTATGTCTAGTGCCCGTGTTAAGCTTAGAAAATACTATATAATACAAGAAACATGATATTTTTTTAACTTTTCATTGTTTTTGCTGTATCGTATTTTTTTATTATTATTTGTTGACCAATCCGCCATAACAATTATTGTTCAGAATAAAAAGCCCTTTACAGGCCAAACAGGCAGACGGACAGACAGACAGACGTCGTTTGTATATTAATCGGGACCGGCTGCTACCCTTTGAGAACAGAACCCTAAAAACCTATGGATTATCGGAGACACATTCTGTTTTCACGAATTTTAAAATTATTGCATCCAGCTCACCACTGCAGTCAAGACTCTTCATAGGTACTGCTATAAAAATATTTACAATAAGAAACCTTATGTCAACAAATCAGCCAATGAACTGTAGGTCCTAAACCTAAAAGAACAAAGTCTATGTTAGATTAAAATTGCAACTGGCACCTAAGGTGATTGCAATGCTAAATTCAAGAGTTACTACTCAAATCCAGTTAGACCTATTACATCCCACGTTTGGATCCCATTTGAAAATAGCTGCTAAAGACAAATAGTTGCTGCAAAAATTAAGGTGGACAAGTGCTTTTTTTATGTGAACAATTGCACGGGCTAACTTTTTTCAAGTCTTCTTTAGCTAACTGATTAAATTAAATTGCCTCTCCTGCACCACCTGCGGGTTGACGGATAGAAAATGCCATTATCATGAAAAATTCAAAATAATAAATACTTAGAGTAAAAGTTGAATGAACCCTTTTGACCTTTAGAATAAAACGTATCTTAATTTGTTAATCCAGGTTGTAAGCTATATGTCCCAAATTTAATATAGCATTAAGTCCGCCACATTGCCATTGTATTTTTTACTTATGTACAATAAACTTAATAATAATAATAATAATAATAATAATTTTATCCAAATCCGTTCAGCTGTTATTGCATGACTGAGCAACAAAAATCTAAAAGTAAAATAAGATAGTGTGCCACTTACTGAAAGTTATTATCATTTAAATTCTGTGATTTATTCAGAAAAAATGTTGTTTCATGTAAAATTAGAAATTACTTAAAGATAAAATACTTGCACCATACATTGTCCACCACCAGTTTCGTCAGTTATTATCATCATGCCACCTTAATAGCCGGCAGAGTACGTGTCAGGCCACGCACAGTGTTGGGTTCCGTAGAAAGAGTTATTTTTTACCTGATTTACAGAACTTCATCAAAGTCATTTTCAATGGAATTTGTAAGAATATTTCCTTTGGTCGCCTATTACTCGTTAACTTGTAAAGCATACTTAGCCGTGATAATTTCTCTTTTAAGCTAATTAAATGTGGTGTTTTTTTTATGCTTCTATAATTAACCATTTTGCCGGGAAAGGGGAGGGCGCACGCACCCTTCTCCAACAAATCATTGCGCTGGATTAATATTTCGAAAACTCACACCTGTATCCCAGAGGGGTAGGCAGAGACCAGGGACCGCCACTTGCTACGATCCTGACAGACCACTTTCGCTTCCTCAACATTCATTAGTAGTTGCATGCACGAACGCCGGTTTCGGGTACTTTTTATCTTGTCCTTTGCTAATACATCCCCTATTTGGTCGAAGTATGTCCGTCTGGGTCGTCCCTTACTGGCCCTTCCATCCACATTCGCTCGATATATTTGTTTTGTCAATCTTTCTTCCTTCATCCTCTCCACATGTCCAAACCAACGCAACATTCCTTTCTCAATTCTAGTCACTACATCCTCTTTCAGTCAACAACGTTCTCTAATCCAGAATAAGAATAAAAAGGGCATAGAAAAGCTTTTTTTAAGTGAAATAGTTTTTTTAAGTGAAAACTTCTATCTAAGACGTACTTTGTGAACAGACAACGAAATTGAACCATCACGCTCGGTTCGGTGACGCTAAATTGGATACACACGGCTCCAGTCAGTCGATGGCGCTGAATCGCGTATACTCGGCTCCATTCAGCATCTTAATCATGTAAATTCCCCCGTCCTTATCACAGTTGGCCACATTTGATGGACACTCCCCCCCCTCCCGGTGTCTCGTCAAGGAACTTGGTCTCCCACTCGCCTACCTTGTCACACGATCTCTCCATTACTGTGTGACGTCATTTATAAGTGATCTGTTCTGTCGCGTGGTCTCCACACACCGACATTTTGTAGTTTCTTTTATAAACATAATATCAAAATTTCAAACATTGCTATCTTCACATTATCTCCAAGACTTTCTTTTTCATTTGGACAACGACGCGAGGGTATCAGAAATGGTGACCGAACGGGAGCAATCGGCCAAGTCTAATGACAAGGTTGAAAAACCTGTACTGGTTCTAAGCTACGCAGCCGTTCGTCGTCCGTTGTGGCAAAAAACTGCGCCATCTTGGACGTTGATGGCCGTTTTCTTGCTGTGTAATATTTCCTAGGCGAATGTGCTTTGGGGGGTTCACACTGGACGGTACAAATACCTGTGGGTTTCCTTAATCATTTACGTCCCCCTTCACAAACACATACCCACACCCACATACACACACACACACACACACACACACACTTTTTGTTGCATAGTCGCCCTTAAAGTAACTGATTAGAGTGCACATCTACTCACTACATACACAAAGTAAGTACCTATGTACATAAAATACATAAATTACATCTTTCACTACCTAGGTACTTAAGCGAATTCCCTTTAATACATTTTATCAACAGGGTCTCGGTTGTATCAATAGCTTGTACAAATAACCACATAAAACTTTGGCATTTGCATCTACGTAATGAGATGATTTATGCAGCGTCCACTGGAATCTACACTCACACCACATTAATTTATTAGTAAATAAAAGTGTTGGAAAAAATGTTGCATAATTATGTTAATTAATATTGCAAGTGAATTATTATTATTAAAAAAGTACCCGAAACCGGCGTGCGTGCATGCAACGAATAATTTAATGTTGATGAAGCGAAAGAGATCTGTCAGAATTGTGGCAAGTGGCAGACCCTGGTCTCTGCCTACTTCTCCGGGGTACAGGCCAAATTTTATGTTATGTTAAATTATTATTATGCAACGGCAGGTGAAGTATGAAAAGACTAAGGTCGTAGTAAACGTATGAAACTAAATGTCGTGTCGTCACCGTTATCGTCCAGTGTGAAACTGACTTTTCGTGAGTAGGGTAACCAGCTCCTCTGTTCTATAATTACTGTCCACTGGGTGGTGTCTACGACGAAACGTACTTCAGTTTTAATAATTTTATTGTTAAACTACTTAAGTGCCCGCAACTACATTCGCGTGGTAAACAGATAGCCTATGTCCAACCAGAAAACAGGAAAATAACCACATCTAATGGATTCCCCAAAAGACGTACCTACCGGACATCATCTCGAATGAACAACAAATTTGGGAATACCGCGTTCCCTTCGTATGGTAAAATTTTGTCACTATCACTAAACTTTGATACCGAATTGTGTCCAATTAGTTCCTACCAAAACACACGCATTATGACGCCTTGCAATACCCATAGCTGCGCATTCTCTTATGAACGATTTGCTAAAAAAACATTGCAGGGATTTTCCTAGGGTTTGTCCATTCTAACATTTCAGTCATTGTAAGAAAAACTTGACCTCGAGAAATTCTTGCATGAGTGGTCAGAGGTGGCAAATGACCGAAAATCTTATTCTTAAAGGGGGGAGGCCTTTCCCCTGCAGTGGGACAGCCATGTTATGGAGGTAACATAAAAAAAAACTTCTAATCGAAAAATGTGGACAAACTAAGTTCTAGAAAATAGAATTACGGCCATTACGGCCATTTAAAGACGTATTTAGTTTTCACACATAAGTATGTTATTATCTAAGCGTATGCACATTATTATGTAATATGTAATTATAAGTACTTATATTCTTGTAATCTTTCGCTATACATATTTGTTACTTCACATACCATTATATTTCAGATTCTCTTATTTATTTACCGACTAAGTATATTCTTCCTGCAATCCACTCCATCCAAAGGTTGTCTGGATGAGATCGATAAGACCGCCAATTGTATATCACTACTTAGATATAATAAACTATTTGTAATTCTTTCACCTGGTTGTGCAAAAAAGTGTTTTCTATCTGTCTATCTATGTTTTTGATGATGGGGAAAGTGTAAGGAAAGAGAAGCCGGGAAGAACTATGAAACTGCTACGCAGTTTGGCGAATTATATTCTGTACTGTACCTATCTTTTTAGGGTTCCGTACCCGAAGGGTGCCAAACGGGACTCCGTCTGTCTGTCCGTCTGTCTGTCTATCTGTCTGTCTGTCTGTCTGCCACCAGGCTGTACCTATCTCATGAACCGCGATAGCTAGGCAGTTGAAATTTTCACAGATGATGTATTTGGCCGCTACATCATCTGATGCCGGTATAACAACAAATACTAAAAACAGAATAAAATAAATATTTAAGGCGGCTAAAAACAACAAACGTATTTTTTTCCGTATTTTGCTCGTTATTAAAAAGGGCAACAGGTAGACGCTTGAAATACTCATAAAATATTTAGTTCTATATTCGCTTTAAAAATAAATAGATAAGTAAAATTAAATTAATATTTAAGGTGGGCTCCCTAACAACAAACGTAATTTTTTACCATTTTTCTCGATCTTTGTGTCTAATGTTATATAGATAATGGTACGGAACCCTTCGTGTGCGAGTTCGACTCGCACTTAGCTTTTTTTTTAATAATAAATCATAAAAAAAACGAAGAAGGATGTTACGGTTGTCCAAGTAGTGGACCGGTGTTACAACCGCGGAAGGGTTGTTCAGAGTTGCACTGAACAGAGAACGTTGCAAAGAGCTAACTGCCAACCTCTGTCAGCCAGTGATGGATAGTCAGTCTGAGCAGAAGTTCTTGATTGAGAAAAACGGTTTAAATAGTTGCAAATAAAAACATATTTGATCTTTGTGAGAAGTTTCTGAAGAAGTTTAAGGGGTATAAAGTAACAGCCTACGCACACATCGAGTTCTGATAGTATTTACTAAAGTAGAATCAAACCTCGATCTGTAACTGTAACCTCTAAACATATTGGTAAATAACGCAAAACCTGAGAACCATTTCTTGAAAACAATTACATCCAGCTGCTTACGGGACGAGTTTGTAATGGAGAAAAAGGCAAGGCAAAAATAATGTACAACGTAAGATTATAAGATGGCTTATAAGATTAGCAAGCTGAACTGTCAAACGCAGCGCAAAACGCAGGAACGTCGATCTGAGGCAAATCGCTGGCAGCGGCTGGACGAGGGTGGCCAAGGACAGAAGGTAGTAACGTGCCTTGGCCTATAACAATAATAACATCCACGTAGTACAATCACCAATCCGGACTTGGCCCCCGTGGTGGAGTATGGCCTATACCTTCCTCAGGGAAGAGACCCGTGCCCCTTGGTGGGGACATAATGGGTTGATGATGAAGTACAATCACTTGTCTTGGTTCCAAACTAGGATAGAAGGTACCTTGTGCTATGGTAACCAGGCAAGGACATCACAAACATAAAAACACACCCTGACTGAGGCCATTTGTTCAAATCAAGTAAGGCATTCTCCATCGACTTCCGGTTTGGGACTTAAGGCGCTAGACCATCGAAGCAGTCCAACAGTGGACGAACACGGGCTGATTGATTGATTTCTACAACATAGCACGTTGTGTATTCTCTAAACTGCGACGAGTGATTTTCATTGGCCCCCGTTTTCAATTACCACTTTGAAGTCAAAACTGAAACGGGAGGCCGAATGGATTGCAACGGAAAGCGCAAACATTTCAGACATCCCAAAAGCATGCAAACTGAACAAAGGATCGTTAACGGTACACCTACATGGGCAAACGGTTAAGTTTCGTGACAAACCCTAATATTAATAGTTAAAAAAAACAACTAAAAGTCACACAAACAATGGTGCACCTCAAAGTATGTCCGGGTAATTTTGACGCAGGGCTAGTATGAGAGGAAGGGGAGAATGCAACTGGTTGTGGAGAATTTGTCATACTTATTAGTTTGTTTATTGCATTCAGTTTGGATGTTTGTTAAAAAAGTAAACGTCTACTAGGTACTTTCTCAATGATTACCTACTACATAGGAATATTTATTGTAATTACAATAAAATTTATTACAATATTGTAATTACATTTTATAATATTTTTTTGTAAAATAAAATAATGTACATTCACAAAAAATAAATAAAAGCTAAAACGAGTCAACACATTATTTGTTGGTCTGTACGTGGTTTCAGATAAACCTGTTCTTTCGAGATTTTTTATTTTTATTTAACATAACCTTTAAATTGTAACTTACCTATGTTTTTTACCATCAAGCATGTCAATTCCCGCATTCATTAATTTTTTTTGTGTTGAAATGGGTAGTGAAGCTTGCGGTAAGATTTTATCGTTTCATTCACCAGTTTGACGTTGCTGGAAAGTACTCGCAAGTGCAGTCAGTTCCTAAATAAGTACTTGGAAACTACAAAACAACACAAAATTGGGAAATTACTTGACGAATGATCAAGTCATCCCAATGTGTGGTTTTTGGTTACGTGTACCGAAGTTCGTTGTAACAAACATTTAGAAACTTTTTACTTTGATTTCAATTTAATTCTTTGGACTTTATGAATAAGAGGCGTCACTGAAACAAGGCAAAATTAAACAAATAAGAGAGCCGAATGGGCACAATATTAAGACTCTTCTTCGTCACATCAACTCTCCGGTACTTTGCCAGACTCGTCCGCCGCACTCGACTTTCATAACATTGTCAACGCATCATAAGCAGCCTATATACGTCCCACTGTAGGGCACAGGCCTTCTCTCAGAGAGAGAGAGTATGGGCGTAATCACCACGCGTGCCCACCGCGGATTGGCGATTTCAAACGCATCGTGGACCCATAAATCACAGCAACACCAAGACCTGGAAAGTGATGCTAGGCCGGCAGCGAACTATCGATCGTACGACAAAAATGTCCAAACGGCTTTTTAATATTTCACCAGCCACCGTCGGAAATTCGGACAGACATGCATACACAATCGATTGTTGGGCGGCGCCGCACGAAAACCATTGTCCCTCGCGACCACACAAATGGGTAGGTAACGTAACTACTACAAAATCTAGTAACACAGAAGTAGATGCAATAGAAGTCATAGTTCAAGACAAAAAGGCAGGAGTGTAGAAGAGTTACAGGTAATAAACAATAATGCTTAGTTAATGTACTATGTAGTAACACTGAAGTAGATGCAATAGGAGTGTTAGTTCAAGTCATAAAGACATAGTAGAAGAATGACAGCAGAAAGACGATGAGGATCACTTTTCACTACACAAATTAGTACCTAGTGATATCTAATGTAAAAGTGAACTACTGTGGAACAGCAGCATCGGCTTAGGATAAAATATTGGATGAGACTTGCAAAGATAAAACCAAAAATACTCGTATTATGAAATCTAGATTTAAATTGATATAAATAAAGAGATTGTAAACTTAATACATCATGGTTCAAAAAACTTTGATATAAAAGGTAAATAGATTAAAGTAGGCAAATATATTTTAAGATAGGTCCCTTTTACGTGCTAGTTATCAGCACTGAGTGAAAGGGACCTAACTCGAAAAAATTCTAGCAGCAAAGTTCCATTTTTCTTTTGAAGATTTTTCCAACGATTCATACGGGTTTAAGAGTAACTTAACTCGAAGGAGTGGCAGATATATATAACCTACGAATTAACCTGAAAAGATGATCCCTTGAGGATGAGGATCAGCTATAAGACTCTAAGCTACTGAAAGATATAAGATAGCATCAGTGAGCATCACTCGCTAAACCTTTTGTCCTCTACAATAGCCAAAATCTTCTGTCTATTTAAATAACAAAGAGATAATTGTGGAAATAGATTAGCGCGAAAGGGACATCGATATTATTTGTCTTTACTCACCGAGTATTTGGGGCAATATTTTTTCCTCAACATCACATTGTGCACCTTATTTAAAATGTGTAGTACCTAAATTTATATAATAATGGTACAAAAGCTAAAGTTATTCAACGGTACCCAGTGAAGGTCATAAAACTAGTAATATCATCACATCGTCGTACCTAAGAATGCTCTGCTATGACCACGCATGCAAAGTTATTGTCATGAATCATGATAGATTCTGGTTAAGTTTAGGCATAGATGGATCTCGGGTTTTTACAATTCAGAAGTGTATGAAATGATGCGCGTCGATAATTTTCCAACGCAAGAGTCCAGAATTTAGCCCACTGCAACATCAGTCGCTCCGAGTTAATGAAAGTCAGTATGACTAAGTAGGTACCTATGGTTTATTTCAAGTCCATTTGTTCGCCATAATTATTTTGCTTGAAATGGCAAGCCTGCGCTATAATGAAAAAAAGTATTACCTACTATGATTTGTTGGGTCACATAATTCGTACGAATTTTGTGGTTCTATGATTGGCAATCGCCGTTAAAAAAAAAGAAGAAAAGTCGTCTTGTTTGTGCGTTTTGTTTAGGAAAACCCAAAACTTGATCGGAATCCTTTGTCTCAAACTTCTAATTCAAGACTTCTGATAACTCATTGTCTGCACTTTAAATGCGACCTATCAGCACCAACTACATAGACAGCTATGCGCTTATTGATAGCGAAATGAAGGCCATTGGTCTCCCGGCAAGGTAATGGAGCCCAAAACAACCTATGTAGACCTGATCATTAGTGGACCAAAATAGCCCCCTTATTCAGTTTACCCTAAATGATAGCCAACTGACGACTTTCGATCTTATGAGAGGTGCAAAAGAAGTTAAATAAAGGCGAGAATGGAGTGCAGCTGTCGATAGTAGGTTCAGAGTGACGTTAGCTGAAGACACATTCGTGATGTTGAAGTCGCAAAACGGGAATGCAACTGGCATGCAGCTGACTTCAGAGTGCTGCACAATCAAGTTCATAGATTATTATTAATACTGATAAACGTACGCTTTGTTGTACGGTGAGTCTAGTAGCCTTTGCTAGTGTTAGCAAGAAAAATAGTTCAAAACACTTACTTACTTACCTTTGAAATTCCTCACTCGTTCGTTGGTCCATAGGCCAAAAAACGAAACGTGTGACGTCCGAAAGTATAGTCTTCAATAACACTAAAACACTTGTACTAGTCTTAACTAAGTTTGCACTTTTAACATCACAATACAATTTGTACATAAAAGGCACTTCTTGGAAAGTGGATCACAAAATTGAGCAAAGTGAAAGAAAAATGGAAAAATAGTTTCACTTCTTGGGGTCACCGGACGCGCGGCACTATTCGGTTGAGTTCGAAAATGTCTTTCACGGCGTTCTAAATATCATTTGGGCGGGAAATTTCACTCTCTCGGTAAGATTCGGGTGATTTTCGTGGATTTTCGGATCGGAGGGGGCGCGACGCGCGTGCGGACTGCACAGCTCGCGCGCAACTGATGATTGTCGTAAGTTAAGTTTGGAAAATTCGCCGCTAGGTAGTCGATTTTCCTCCTTACAGGCCTGCGACCATTTCACCACTCCTACCAAATAATGACACTGCCGCAAACGTCATCGTTAAATAACTCATAACACTCAGTTTTCTGCACTATCTTTTAATTTCCAATGTTCACAATCAATCACACACACGAGGTTATTGTTTTGACAGATCCATGAATTACAACCATGTGTACTTTGTAGTAACGCGTAAATGGGCCACCGCAGTAGAGGGCGCCACCGTCCGTATCGCAACGGGACAGGAACCCGCTTCAGTCCCCACGAATAACCAAATAAACTAGCAACGCGCGTAAACACGACGAAATTACTGAATGCCACTTTTCATTTATTATTTTCGCTCTATGCACCGGCCGCGCGTCTCCGAAAACGCGTCACGAAACAACGAACGTATGGCTGTCTCTTTCCGCCGCGGACCGCACTTGCGACTTTCAAACTTTTTTTTCGAAAAACTGTCAGTTTTCTTTTTTTTACTTCGTCATTGAAGAGTATTATTCTGTGCAGCCAAGTGCATGCGGCACGGTACCGTGCATACGTGTGCGGAACCGACGGTGCACTGAGCTAGATGACATTCAAAGACTTTAAACTCAAGTTCAAGCCACGAATGCACCGTCAACAAACGATGTAAGTCGCGTACAACTTTATAACCATTTGCTGGACGTAACTTAACCCAGTCTCTGGTACTGAATGATAATGTTTCTATTTTCATGTCCATTCAACCTATTCTCCATGAAAACAAATCATTGGCCGATGAGTAATGCGAATCATCACGTTATTTTTATAGAAATAATAAGGAAACAATGGGTAGGTAATGTTTTTTGTTTATTATCTTGAATCAAACAAAGGTCGCAATATATTATGGAAGTGTTGGAGGATTTTTACTTGCTTAGCACGAATAGGTTCTGGTTCTATGGATGCTATTGTAGATATAAACAAACAAATTAGTCATACAATAACTTCGTCATGAAAAATTCCCATTTGATGATATCCTTCAAATATTAGGTAGGTATTATATTCCCAAATGAGAAACTACATCCAGTCCTTCAAAAATTATTTGCAATTATAATGTTGGTGCGTATGTTGGTCCGTACTTTATTGATTAATTGAGTAGATTTGTATAATTAATTACTTTAATGTAGACGACATGTGTATAATTAATTACAGCTTGGCAAAATATAGCTGAAATTGGAAGTAAAACCTAACTACTTTACTGAAAATTAAGAAGGTAAGTAGTTTATGAAATAGCTTTAACTTCTATTGTTTTACTCTTTAATACAAACCACAGTGGTAATAACTTCAAAACAGCCTAACATTAAATTTTATGTAATTTTGTAAACAAACAAAATTGTAAATTTTTTTATTTACGAGTGTTTTTACGTTTTCGTAAAGATATTGGAGATTTTTCTACACCCTGTATGTTCGCTTATGCTATTGCCCTATCTGTCTAACGTCATACAGCACCAACGAGCAATAGATGTTGCGCGAGCAGTTTTAATTATCGCAATGGCATTCCTGGCTGCTTCTTTCTTCCTCATAATTTTGCTTAACACTTTTATTGTGCAAAGGCGGTGATAATAATCGATAACTATTGGCTCCACAGATATAGATTGGCTCTAATGCAGCTGTTCTTAAACGATGGTCTGCTCCTATATTAAACGCACCAAATATTGTTAAATTAATATGGAATTTGACAGTTAGATGATTGGAATCGCTCAGGATTTAGTGCTCGTAATATAGGGGCAGAACCTTATTTCATGCAACTGCAATTCGAGGTTTTCTATGACAATTCGATGTACAATGCACAGTCGATTAACCCACAGATTAACTAGTAGTAAGACTTGCGGCAATTTACTTCGAATAAACTGTGAATTGTTGTTTCATGAAACGCAGCCCTGTTGGTCCCTAAGAGTACACTAAGTGATTAAGAAATAATAAAAGAATATATCTCACTAAGATATTATGAATGTAAAATTTTCGCATTAAATGTTAGGGTGGCAGATATCTACTCGCAGCTACCTCCAAACAGTTGGTGGTCCATGACAAAAAAATATTCAACTGGTCCCTCTTCATTAAAAGATTAAGGACCACTGCTCTAATGGCTAAAACGTTCTTGATCTAATGCTAATGCTGTGGCCATGATATTATTGTATTTTTTAGATACTTAATTAGTTCTTACTTAGTTTTCGCGAAATTTGTTCATTTGTGGTCAAATATATTTCACCCCATTCTCCCATTTTCTTAAACTACACCTTGTACCTACCTAATTTAACAAATTTAAAAACCATTTCTTCAGAATCTATGACAAACCACTGTTGGAATGCAACTAATAAATTAAGAAATTTAAACTAACGGTCTTATTTATAAAAATACGATTCCTCTAACACTCCTCAGAGGCAGTTGAAGTAATGTGTGGTGGGCCTTTGCCACAGACTATTTAAACTGCCTCTAAGGAGAGTTTTAAGGAACAAAAGTTTTTTCCCCCCCGGCACAGGTACAGGCGTGAGTTTAAGTAATACATTTCAGTTTATGTGTACATTGTCTCGATACCTTTGTGCAAACTTGTTCTTCACTTTTAATTTCCAACGACCGCTCACTTATGCCGAAAGAAAAACGTCACAACTAAAAATACCAACTTCACTTTCAAGTTCCGAAAACATTCCGGAACGCCGGACTCACTGGCCATGAAAGCAAAAGCTTAAACTTCAACAAAAAAAAACGCACTTGAAGCAACAAGCATCGCACTTATAACCAGCTAGTGACAGTCTCCGCTATCTCAAAAAACAGAGACAGCTTTATCGTGCGTGGCGTAAGAACTAATATTGAACGAAAACGTAAATGTAACTACCATTTGCAAGATACCAGTCGAAATTTGAAATAGAATGTAAAAAAGAATTGCTTCGCAATTTTATTATGTAACATTTTACTATTCCTTATTTATTACGATTTTTTGTTCATTGGTAACATTTTACGCACCGGTTTTAGTACCTTTTTTGTGATTTAATATTTATGGCAATTTCAAAGAGCTTTTAATTTTCCAATTTAATTCTATTGACGCAAACGAAAACGGTTGCAACATACAATAGCTATACCTATTCAAGTATACAGGTTTAAGATATTCTAAAACTTCATAAAAATTAAAAAAAAAACTAATGCCAATGTCGGATAAAACTAGTACCTATCGTACTTTAATAGAGGTGATAAATTGACTGAATTCTCGATACAATACCTAATCTCCGATTTCTACATTTCATGCTAAAATTTATTTCATAAAAAATTAATGCACGCGAACTATCCCCTATAATACTCTCTCTTTCTAAGAGAAAGTGTCGGAATGGATGTGCGCTGCAGTTAATCCAAAAATCGAGTTCATACTAAGCGCACAGAGCGTAAATTCGCCTTGTGTATGCCACTGCCTCGTCGGGGTCATTGGCATTCGGATATTCGGGCGCAAACACATTGCATTGGGAAAGGTCAGTTACCACGTTTTTGCCGCCCTTTAAATTTCGACTTAGTGCGGTTCGTGGCATAAAGTAGTTACATAGAGGGCTCTCTATTAAAAAAACAATTAAATCACATTAAGAATAATAGCACTAATATAATAAAGCTAGTTCGCACTGCGAAAAATATATTTTACTGTCATAAAGTTAACTCTCTACAATAACTCTCTGTATAATTGTATCCAGTGGATGATGTACCTTTCATTTTGTTTCATCGATTGTTTTCCTAAAAGCCAATAAATTAATGAACAAATATTACATCCGTCGAAAAAATATTTCCGTCGCTATAAATTAATTAACGGCTTTGAAATATGTAGATCGTTTCAAGTATAAAAATATGTTACCAAGAGAACCTTGCTTAATTTCATCGAAGTCTAATGTCTTGGTGGTATTTTGTAAAGATCCTGATACAGAGGATCCGGGTTCGGTCCCCAACTATTCATTTTAAAGTTAATGGAAGATTTTAAAAGTAGGTCTTTTGTATATGACTTGTCCGTAGTTACTAATCGCAAAATTATAGAGCAAACTATTTTTTTTTTCAGATCATAACATTATAACAAATATACCCCACCCCTTTTATTATTTGCTGTGTATTTTGGGCGTTTCGAAACCGGAAATTAGGGGCCCTGATTTGCATAAGTCATAAATAAATAAGTGCTTATTATGGCACAATTGGGTCGGGGCTGATAAAATGAATTTCGATTTCGAATAATCAACGTAGACTGTTTAGTTAATTAATTATCGGACTATAATAATATTACGCTATCATAATATAAACAAACATAAACTCACGATTGTATCCCGGAGGGGTAGGCAGAGACCAGGTTACCCATATGCCATGACCCTGGGAAGCCTCCTTCGCTTCATCAACATTCATCAGTCACTGCAGGCACGCACGCCGGTTTCTGGTAGGTACCTTTTACCTTAATATAATGAGAATTAGACCTCTTCAAACTTAATTAATTAATAACTTTTTAATTAGTCTGTAAGTGTAAAACATCTGTCTTATTGGCAATAAATGGTTATTCATTCATTCATTCATTCAAAGTTACGTACATCTGCGAATTTGTAGTAGCAATAATACACGCTAACGCTGAAGGCAAACATTGTGAGGAAACCCGCAGCTTCTCTGGCTCCGCACGTATTGACTTGTCTTTCCTGTGAGCTAGGCCGATTAAGCTATCAGAATGGTATAGGTGCTGGGCAAGCCTAGTCCATCTAAAAAACAATGTCCCAGGCACTGCAGCGTCCGAGTGGTCCCTTCACCCATCTAGTGTGTGTGTCATCTCATTACGTAGATGCAAAGGCCTAAGTTTTTTTAAAGACCTGTTATGGACCATAAAGTGGAGAAAACTTCAACATATTGGTCATAATGCGCTATATAACAAGTATATCTGCTGCAACCCAGCTGCAACTCATTCTGCAAGGCAAAACCCAAGGATGAAGACTTGGCCGCAGAAAAACAGCATGGCTCCAAAATCTTGCAAGAATGGTTTTAACGCAAGAAATGTATGCGAGCCGCAACATCAAGGGACGAACTGGCCACAACGGTAGCCGACCTCCTTTGATAGGAGATGACACCAAAAGAAGAAAAAGAAATCGATTAGCGTCATCTAGCTTTATTTTACTCCGTAAAGCAAGGTGGCGCTGCGCGATAGGAAGATAATAGTTATTTAAGATACACGTGCGGAAAGTAAGGTTTTATACGAATAAGTGCCAAATTGAAAACACGAGCGCAGCGAGTGTTTTCATTAAGTAAGTAAGTAAGTAAGTAAGTAATTTATTGGCTATAAGTTACAGAGACATATCACATTTTAAAAGTTACATATTAAGTTACACACTAACGTAAGTCCCTGACTCCTAAACTAGGGCAACCTGTATCTTAGGAGTCAGTTCCTTCCTTTTTAGCACGCATTCGGATAAAAACCTTTTACGCTCAAGTATCTTACAACATTTTTCAATGCATTTTGCGAGGAAATACAACAAAAAAATAAGTATAATAAAGAAAATTTAGTATAAATACCAAATTAATTGTTGAAATTGAAAGTAATTTTTTTGGACAGCAAAACCTCCTTGCATCTTTGTCATTTTTTTAATTTTATGACTTGCACCATGCACCACACAGTCAAAAACTTTAAAAAATTACTTTATTTCACGCGTGAAATAAAGGATTTCAGTACTGTTTTATTTCACGCGTGAAATGAAGAGTGGGTTTCCGCATAATTTTGTTACACAAAAAAGAAAACTTTACGAGCAACTGCATTGAAAAAACGTTTATCGCGGTGACGTGCAGCGGGGGCAGGAGTGATATCATATCACTGAACAGACATTCGCTGTGTTTTGGTTACTGACCTTCACGATTCGGCTGTGCGGCTTATACAGTGACTCAGGTCATGGTTTCTAACAATTTCTGGCAGAACAAGCAATGTACACCTCAGATAAATACATGCTTATGTCGTTTTCATTCAGGGATAAAAATATTAAGTCGTTTCGTGAACAGCTTTTAATTAGTGAATTATTTACATTGTATACTTTTACACTTGCTAAAAAATCAAAATTAAGAAACAAGTATGTTAACAAGTAAAAAACAATATTGAAACATTTTTCATCTTTTCATTAAACTATGTGTGGTGTTACAGTATACCTACCTAAAGACTTAATGCCTAAAGAGATTTTTTTTTGCACAGTATCGTATGTTTCGAAACGCAACTATCAGTATTTTTATGTTAGCGTTGTTATGTTGGTTATATACAATTTTGACTTCTGATGCCTTTATTCTATTATCTTATTAAATATGTTCTATTTTATATTTTTAAATTGGAGACTTATTTATTCGTATTGCAAGTTATCAAGATAATTAATAGACATACTTAAAAATAAACTATATCGTCTCGATCGCCAGTGAGAGGTTGCCATAGCAACCGATTGACTCGGTTACCACCTGGGGACTGTTTCATGAAACTAAAATGTATGTTTACTATGACAATTTTATGTACATCGCAAGGCCGATTGATACACAGATTAACAAAACGAATCTGTTACGCAATGTACCTCGAATTGTCATAATAAACTACAAACTGCAGTGTTATGTTATGAAATTCGGCCCTGAAAGCTCAGAGGTCATCGAGTATTGGTTTTTCTACAGTGTCGGATACAATTAACCAGTTTTTGAAGATATTTATAATGATTTTCTCGCCCCCTGTAGACTTATGCGTGATGTTAAGTAGCATATATGTTACTCGGGAATCTGAGCTATAATCATGGTAAGTTGCGCGCACAAAGAATCAGAGTGAGACACACATATATGTCAGACAGAGACAAAATTTACAGATGTATAGATAACAGCCTTTTAACTCATGTTTGACAAATAAATAAGCTTTATCTCCATCTTTAATAATAGGTACAATACTGATAACAACAAAAAAATCTTATATTAACAAAGGATTTTTGATGTGCAGTAATTGTGACATGGATAGTCCTTTATCTACACGTTTTTGGCCCAGTCCTGAGCTCATATCGGTCATAGAACAGTTGCGAATGTCCCTGGTAGCCTTTATCGAGTGCGTTGTAAGAACTATGGAGATAAACACCTAACTATAGGTGGGTGTAATACAAGAATGTAGCAACTCGAAAAGATGACTCAGTTTATTTGCTAAATATGTTTTAGGTGTGGAAACTGTTAGGATCTATAGAAGTTTAAGTAACGGGCCCATTTGTAAGCACTTTAAAAATAATGATTCTAGCACAAATAATGCTATTTCGGACTGCAACAATTAATTTTAATGTGTGTATTGATTTTATCAAGGTTAAAATTGCTTCAGAAAAAGTACGTAATTCGGTGTGGATTCACCCTAAAAGAATTTTTTGTTTTTTTAATACTTAAAAAAAATCGTCCGTTTTTTTTTTCTTTTGACAATTTTCTCTGCGGATATAGAGATATTTACCTACTTAATTCGAATTTTCAAATTGTTTCTTTCTTTCTTTTGTTTCTTTACTTTATGAAATTTGACGTCCGTGACCATGAGTTCCGGAATGCAAGCCTCCTTGCTTGGCTTGACTCGAAATGACAAACTTGTTTCGGTGAAATGAAGTTCTGCTCAAGTTATTTTGTGAGAAGTAGGTACTTATATTTTGCTTTTAGGTACATTGTAGGTGCCTCACTACCGGTTGCCCATGGCAGTTTTTATTGCAGAATCAGAGAATCGAACAATGTGGTATATACCTACCTTCATACGCAGCCTATATACGTCCCACTGTAGGGCACAGGCTTTCTCTCAGAGAGAGAGAGAGAGAGGGTATGGGCTTAATCACCACGCGCGCTCACCGCGGATTGGCGATTTCAACCGCTGAGGTAGGTATGTGAATAACTCAGACACTCAGGTTTCCTCACGATGTTTTCCCTTACTGGGAATCGAACCTGGGTCTCTCGATTCCGAGTCCAATGTTCTACCCACTAGGCTACCACCGCTTCTGATATACTACCATATACCGCTCTCTAATGAGGAAAAACTCCATGGAACCGCGTTTCACCAAACCGTACCTAACCTATCTTTCAAGCTCACCCAAATATTTGCCCCCAAATAATAAATAGCCTCTTTATTTACACTAGTTTTATCGTCGATCGATAGGACGAGACTACAGTTTGCAGCTGCCGTGTGAACGCACTTTTGACTGCTGAGCTGTACAGGACGTTTGGCGCATTTTTGCTATTCAAAACTAGGTAAAAAACCTGCCAAGTGCGTGACGGGCCACGCGCAGAATAGGGTTCCATAGAAAAAGGGGGTTTTAGTATCTGATTTCCAGAAGTAACAACTTCATCAACGTAATTTTCAGTGGAGTTTGTACGAAGTTTTCATTCTATAAGTTGGTCGCCTATTACTCGTTAACTTGTAAAGCCTACTTAGCCCCTATTTCTAATAGCAGCTATTCCGTTTAAGTTCATTATATTTGTTACTACCCCGATTTTTTTTTACGATTCTACAATCAATCGTTTAGCTAGGAGAGTGGGGGGACTGCAGAAAAAGAGTAGGCAGCTCCAATTTCTGTTTTACAGAGAAAATGCCTCGCCTAAGAAACCTTACTAGGGAACAAAACAAGAGAACTTTTCAAGTCGAATTCAAGTCGAGCAATCGTCAACGTCATTGGGCGAGGTCAGTGCCACACGATAACGGCTGTTTTTGCGCCGGTCTCTACCTACTGTTGTGTTATTTTGTGACCAAAGCGTTATTTAGGTCGGTAAGGATGGCAGAGTAAATCACACGACTGGGACGAAAAAAAAAACATTTTTATAAGTAGCCATTAAAATGGAAGATTTTTAGTTTCACGCTTCAAGACCCGTTAAAGAAAGTTTCTGCCTTCAAAGTATACATTCTAAAGAACACTTGTTCATAGTTACTATCTGTAAAATTATAGAGCAAACCATTTATTTTGAAGATCATATCTTATAGTTAGAAACATCTATTTATGATACCGCAGGATGAATAACTCTTTAATACGACATCCACTGAACCTGTTCCAAAAAACGTAGAAAAGCGAAGTTGATATGACCACAGGAGCAAAAGTGACATAACTCGAATTATTCACCTTTTGTGGAGTTAGGCAGAAAATAATATTAAAATAAATACAAAACTTACAATTACATACTGTTATCTATACCTACCTTACCTAAGTAGATAGTTTAACTAAGTAATTACTTTATGGAGTTTAATGTTGCTCAATTCAATGTCGCTCTTTCCAGCCACTTCCTTCACTTTCACTCAAAATCGATTTTTTAATGCCAACCGTACGGACTCGTCGCATTATTATTTATCTTTATACCGATGTGATGCATCATCAAAAGCGGAGTTCATTGCCCCCGTCTGATTCATGTTGGTACCCAGCCCATATTTCGTAAGAATGCCGTCACAGTGAGATGCGACGGCGCCGTCGCGTTTGACCGCCTCTCTGTCTTTTTTTTTTGACATTTGCATTTTTTATTTTTTTTACACACGTACGTACTGGCAGTTTAAGACAAAGACAATCTCTGAAGAAAGAAATATTTAAGTAGTTTCTTTTTATTGACGATGCGTTCAGTTTTGTTTTATAGAGCCTAGAAAATAATGAATTGGAGTGTACTGTATAAACGTTGAATTGGCGACACTAAAGCCGTTATCATCATAAATTAATTACCTTACTCTCCATACAAACGTACCTACTGTGTCAATGACACGCACGACGAAATGTCCCTGAACCGATCAACACAGACCGCTCTGGTGTCGAATGATAAAAAACTTTTTTGTAACTAATATTAACTTTATCGCGGTTTCTTTCGATTATGTATAAAGCAACTACAACTAAGTACGTCTTGACTAAGAACTAACTACTTATATATATAATTTTTTTAATAAGTATACTTTAATTATTTACGGCATTGAAATAAAAAAGGAACCTTATACCTGTAGGTTTGAGTATTTAAATTAACGCACCCACATTTTTACAACACTACTTATGTTTATCTTAAGTCTCCGTAAGAAGATACCTAATTTATGGTACTTTCAGAATGTCTTAGTTTAAAAATCTCTTCTAACATATTTGTATGGTTCCGTACCTACCTTCAAATAAAAAAAGATGTAGATGAAGACTTACCTACTGAGGAACCCTCAGTGGTGAAGTTTTTTTTTAATTTTCAAGTCACCGAAATTAAAGGGTAATTACCTATGACCCTTTGATTACGTTAGCTTAAAATCTCTCGCAAAGTCCCAAAGTATACTAATATTTTAAATCACTAGGGCCGGTTTCTGAATTGAGAATTTCACTAAGTAAAGCTCCATCACGCTCTTTTCTGTGAAATTCCAAGAGACAGCACTACAGTTAACCATTTACTTAGTGAAATTCTCAATTCAGAAACTGAGAATTAACGATTTAACAATTATTAACCTACTTCCCGTTGACATAAAATCGTGAAAATTGACTGAAAGCAAGGTCTTACGGTACTTTACGATCTTACCTACAAGTAAAGGGAAAAATCCGAAAACGAATAATATGCACGGGTAGATTGTCACATCACATGTATGGTTTTACGATTAAAAACATATTTTTGCAGTCGAAGGTTGGATTGCGGTGTTGACGATGTACGGGCGAAGTTGTTTTTAACCGACTTCAAAAAAGGAGGAGGTTATCAATTCGACGCGTATTTTTTTTTTATTTGGCTATGTTCCTCCATAACTCCGTCAAATCTTAACCAATTTCGACAATTCTTTTTTTGTTCGAACAGGTATAACGTCCCATTGGTCCCATTTTAATTTGGTGAAGATCTGATGAAGACTTTCAGAGATGGAGAACGGAACTCTTCAATGGACAGCAGTAAATAAGCCCTATGGGGCCCATCCTTTAGTAATACCCGTATGTTTCATAAAATAGCGTAAAAGTAGTCCCAAGTTAATTTGGTGACGTTCTGTTGAAGACTTTCGGAGATGGAAATTTAGAACATCAAATTTTAAAACAACGAATTAAGTAGGGTAAATTATGGTTATAAGGGACTTATTTATTTTTCTCCCACTCCCCCACTAAAAACTGAAAAATATTTTTTTTTAAACAAAAAATAAAAACCGACATCGAAACACTACAGCACTAAAAAGTTAGAAATCATTTAAATAATTAGAAGTATTTATACATGTAGGTATTGTAGAAATATAATTTGTAGTCGGTGCCCAGTTTCAAGTGCTGTAGCAGTTTTAGTGCTGTAGTGTTTCGAAGTCGGTTTTTATTTTTTATTTAAAAATTTTTGCACTGCAAAGTTAATTTTTAATCGTTTGTTTGGAACACTATGGGTAGGAGCATTTGTTTCACTTGACAATTTTTTTTTATTGTATCGCATGCATGGAGCGGTGGTAGTGGAGCAGTAGAACGGCCGCTTTTCATTCGGGAGGTCGTGGGTTCAAATCCCTTCATGTACCAGTGACTTTGTTTTCTAAGTTACATTTGTGAATTTATAGTAGCGATACTTACCACTACCTGGCCTGGAACTGGAAACCTGGCTGTCTGAGGTGTTCACATACCTATACCTCAGCGCTTGAAATTGCCAATCCACTGTGGGTAATCGTGATGATTAAGCCCATGCTCTAGATCTCTCTAAGGCCCGTATTACAGAAGCGTACTCAAGCGCCGATCTCAGTTTAAGACTAGATTTGAGTATGGTTTTCATTTTAGAACGTTACTTGAGTTGACACTTACCAATCACAACTCGACTGAGTAATAGCTAATTCGAGAACGATACTTGGGTTGCAATCTCTACTTAAGTCATGTTCAAATCTGTATTTACTCAAGTGTGGTCGGAACCACGCTTGAGAGTCGATTTTCCTTGTGAATTGTTTCGTAATTATTGTAAAATGAATATATTTGAAGATATTGATCCTTATGACGATATAGAGGGTTATTTTTAAAGTCACTGGATGCAGGCGGCACAAGACCGGGAAGCTTGGAAAACCATGAGGGGGGGGTCTATGTCCTGCAGTGGGCGTCAAATGGCTGATGATGATGATGATGATGATAAAATGCGTCGTAATCATCATAAGCAGCCTATATACGTCCCACTGCAGGGCACAGGCCTTCTCTCAGAGAGAGTATGGGCTTAATCACCACGCGTGCCCACCGCGGATTGGCGATTTCAAGCGCTTAAAATGCGTAATTCCCTTAATTAGAGTTGCTGTCTGGCAACAACTTTTCATCATCATCAGCCCACCTCTGCCCACTGCTGGTATAGGCCTTTTCTCCATTACGCCATCTTTCCCGGTCTATTTCCATTCGCATCCATAGGCCCTTTGACGACTTGGTCACATCGTCCGACGATCGACAACTTTTGTTCTATGTGTTTTCTCAGGTTTTTATTTTTGATATCAGACTTTATATAATTTTATAATTAAAGTTGTTGTCCCTTGTCTACGCAGAGGTCTAGGTACAATTGATCAGTGTCGAACGTAATTGTTGCATGCGCTGTGCATTAACAAGTGATGCGACACCAGCAGAGGATGAACAGCATAAGCATTCCTCTTCACTGTAGTGAAGTTCATTTTCCTCATTTTTTCACTCATATTGTTTCAAGACAGCGCGTCTTATAAACAAACTAAACAAATTAATTAGATAGACGTCAGAAGAAATTTTATCGCTGACATTTGTTACGTTCCGTTCTTTAAACAAAACAAACACATAAGAGGCGTGCACGTTGTGCTTATTTATTTATTTTATTTTATTCAAATAACTAAATAATGAAAATTTAAACATCTAATTGACGAATAAATAAAAAAATATTTTATTTTCTTCTGTATATTTCACATAAGTAAACTAATTCTTATCAATATTTTATTACATCATGCGTAGAACGAAATAAAAGTTTATACTTGATTTTTCTTGTCATAGAAAACAAACATTGGTCATAGACAATCTGATTGCAGTTCAGAATCTCTACTTAAGCAGCGATTGGCTGAGGAACCCTTAAGTACTATTTAAAAATAAAGGGTGTGCTTGAGCATCGATTCAGCGCTCAAGTTACAATTGGGCGATCCGAGATCAATCTGCGCTTGAGGATCGTTCTATAATACGGGCCTTAGAGACGGCCTGTGCCCTGCAGGGGGACGTATAATTATATAGGTTACATAAAAAAAACTTTTTAATTGCAATAAAATTAACACCTTTTCGGACGTTCCACATTCGAATTCGGTCGTTGCCTGAATAAGCCCGCAAGTGCAGCACAAACAACGAGCGCCGAAAATTATCAGACGAATTTCAAGGTCGCGTTGAGGTAGGTCGGCGTATGTGACGTCACCGTCGCCCTCCAAAACTGCAGGTCAGTGACCCCGGCCGCCATATTGCGGAAACTGTGCTGCGCGCGTTCGGAATTCAAATTGAGGCCTATGGACTTACAAACTTAATTTGGCACATTTTCGTGCCACAATATCGACTTTATTCGTTTTATCTTAAGACTTGAATTGAAGGTAAAGGTTAAGTTGGTAAATATTCGAGTGTGCGTGAGGCGTGAGTCTGTGTAATCTTTTATTTGGCTGTTGTAGGTAAATGTTTTTTGCGTGTTATGAAGTGAGACATTCAAAAGATCAGCAGAAGCATTTTGCGCCGTTCTTTTCCTTGTCACGGTAATAAATAAGGATTATTAATGAAATAGTTTTTTTAAGTACGTATTAATTAACTATCTATTGAGTTACTTCTCGCCTTTCCCAAGAAAAGGTTTCATTAAAAAACTTTATCACTTTCAGAAACGTTATAGTTTTTAAACAATGTATGTGCCTGTATGTAAATGTTTATGTTTATGTTTATGATTATCACAACCTTATCTTCTACAGGTAGAAATTAGTAAATTGTAGTATATCCATTCGTTTACTTTTGATAAACATTATGTTCTTAACAAGACAATAGTATTAATTAATAAAATTAATTAGGTAGGTACACAATTTTACCAATTAGAGTTGAAATATATTTTAGTAATAAACTATCCGTAGAAAAATGCTAAAGCCCCAATAGAATAGCACCAAGGCCGGCCATGTTATCCGCTCCCCACTTCATTTGCACATAAAATACAAGTTAAGAATATAAAACGGCCTCTATAAACAACCTAACCGGTTTTCGATGAGAAAAAAGACCCACAATGGCGGTCGACCAATCATCTAACGCGATTCAAATTTTGGATGCGCTGGAGTGGGGGCGCGGGCATTAGACGCATACACTGACAAACTTGTTTGTTCGTACTTTGTGTTAGCTTGGGATTGGAGGGGTTCTCAGGCAAAGGAAGTGAATATTGTAGATTGAAATGAATAACGTGATTGTTATTGGATGACTTGTTAGAAAATCTGAGACCACTTATATTGTGAAATGTAGCGCTTTGTTTCCAAAATTAGCAAAACCTTTACTTATGTTATCGTGATTTGATGAACCTAAAAAAAAAAATTCAAAACATGTTAAGTAAAACAATTTATAGATTGAAAAAAATATATAATTCGGTACTGCGAAAACACCAACAAAACTATACATCGTTAATTTATATTAATTACAATAAACAATAATATACATGTAAATAGACACTTCCGCCTACACCCACTCCACAAAAACGTTAGGTAAACGTTAGGTTAGGTATCTGCACTAAAAATACAGGCACCCAAAAGTTTCGACGAATCGCGGCGCGTTCTAATTTTTTCTAAGCCACAATTCGACCAATCACGGCCGTCTAAATATTAGGATGCGCTAGAGTGGCCGAAATTCGTAGAGCGAGGTCAAAGACCTCCGTACGGTGGGCACACTCAACTAGTTTAATGTACCTATGTGTGTGAAAGGATATTGAGAGTGTGTTAGTGAATAGAGGTGTCAACTGAGCAGTTAGTGCCCTGAATGCTTGATTAGGATTGCTTTTCGGTGTGAATAATTGAGTAACATTCAAAAGTGTAAGGTATGTTCGGTCAGAAACCTAGGTATGCGGCTGGTGGTATGAGAAACGAAATGACGTCTTGATGGTTTTGACATTGGAAATGTCTTTTCGTACCCTCCAGTGATAGGCTGCGAATTTACGAAAAAGTGTGATCCCCTTATATGACGAAGATATGTGAAGATATGATATTAAAAAAAGGCTCAAAAGACGCGTATTTAGGAGAGCTGTAAGGTGCAAAAAGAATTATTCGAGAAAATAAAAACGAATAAAATTAAGGCCGAAATAGTGAAAAAAAATAATATTTTTTTCCGAATTTTTGATTTTGGCGCTCGATATTTAGGAAACGAAGAATGATATCAAAAATTTGAGAAAAACTCCTCTGGAAAATTTAGTCAGCTACAATTTGAGCCCAAAACAAAGACGATTGGGTTAAGGGTTTGCCCTGTAGCCTAACCTTTTTTAAAAAAGTCACGACATTTTTCACATGACATTTATGACTCGATTTTCCAATAGTTATGCTTGATAGTCGTGTGAGGCACGAAATTTGTGATTTTTTTTGTCTTTGTTTTTGACATGCGACGGTCTGGTTCAGGCAGTTTTTATTGTTAACAAAATTAAATTACCTACCTGAAAGTGAAAAAAAATTCTTTTATTAGATTGAGCTCCTGTCGAATTACACTGAGAACCAAATCATGTTAAATTATTTGCTCAAATCAGGTACTCAACGATTAAAATTAATTTTTTTAGACAAAGCCTTTTAGTTACCTAACGGAGAAGGAATCCTCTGTAGTCTTCATTTTGTCAGTTATTCAAAAGAAACACCACGTTCATAGGTAGGTACAGTGCTCGACAAATAACTTGAACAAATGATTTGGACTTCGTATGCATGCTTCATATTATACTCTATCAAAGAGTAGGTATACGAGCATAGTCTTAAAGCTATGTTGAACTTTAACTCCTTTAGTTTTCCATTCGCTAAATGCTCTTTCCTCTATTCCTTAGGAGCCAGACAGACATAATAATATCCCGGCTCTTTTCGCCACCCACTTCACTATTTTTCGAGTTTTAGTGCGCTACTTAAGCAGTGCAGTGGCTGACAAGGAAATCGGTCATGTATTCGGGACAAGTTTTTTTTTCATTTTGCTTGAGTTTCAGCTCGATCTTTTATTTACTTACCTACCCACTAAGGTATGTTTTTTAGTGATCCGACATTTTCATGCTGCTAAATTTGGGATTGTAGAACGGTGGTTCTGGTATGGCTCTGGTGCAGGTCGACTACAGCTACAGTACTAGAAGGTCAAAGTACTGCGGAGCAGAAGGCAACGGGGTACCTCGGCTCTACCCAAACACTCACTTGCTCACTGCTCTAATTTGATGTACTTTTATTAATTATGGTGTGCAATAAAGAGTTTTTATCAAATTTCTATAATACCTCACAACTGCAATAGAAACGTGAAGATTTGAAACATCCTAAAACGAAATGTTATCTTAGCTAACTACTCACGTCTGTATCCCGGCGGGACAGGCAGATACCAGGGTTTGCCTCTTAGCTAAGATCGTAGGATATTAGCAATGATATTTTAAGAATTCATGTAAGACGTGTTCCCCTATTCCACCATTCAATTGATTAATTAACGCTTCATCATCAACCAATTATGTCCCCACCGAGGGGCACGGGTCTCTTCCCTGAGGAAGGTATAGGCCATACTCCACCACGGGGGCCAAGTCCGGATTGGTGGAGGCTTGTAGACTAGTGGCTCGTCTACTGTCAGAAGTTGTCAAGCCGCCCTAAGGCCTCTGACTTGGCTTAACGACTGCCATCTATCGACGGCAGCCGGCACCAACAGCTTAACGTGCCTTGCGAAAATTAACGCTTGGCGAACCGATTTTAAATGTGTTGTTTAAGTGATTTAAGTGGCCGCCATCTGTACTTTTAGGTTATGAAATATGTGTACTTTCCATTTTTATGTACAATAAAGTGTTCTCTATCTATAAGTCAAGATCCCTGGCAACGGAGTGCCTTGTAACGTTCCCACCTACTAGTAAGCCTAAACTGGCATTCGAACTCGATGCGTGTATATCAATTTCGTACAATTGTACTATTTGTCCAATATTTGCTTGGTTTTCCACGGCTCGCAGTATACGACCCGCCTTGCAATTTTTAAGACTAATTATCGACGTACGTCACTGTCCTCGCGTGACACTGCACATTTGTTAGCGACTGTACTCGCTGCAGTATGATGACCGGGTTCTGGAGTTTTGTGTCTAACTGTACTTACTAGATGGGTAGTTTCCAGTTTAGTAGGTAGGTAGTTAGATAAACGATATATTAACTGAATTCTTGTTTTCGCCGTGCACACCTACCAAGGCGTCAATTGATCTACATTTACAACTGAAACTCGTGTAATTTTCTATTACATAATTAAACAATGTTTATTGTTAATACGGTACCTAACCATAATTTTGAATAGTGCCTAGTTTCCGCCAATGGGTTATGTACCTAATAAATAATTAACAAGGCAGGCGAGAGACGCTGTGTGCTGAAATACAGGCTATACACCTTCTTCAGTAGCATAATACTTTACTATAAAAATACGTATATGTGATTAGATTACATTTGATAGGACTCTGTTTTGTACACACCAGAAAAAAAATTCAAGTACTTAATTATTTAAGTCCAACTTTTAGTAGGTAGGTACCTACCTACTAATATTTTATGAGTAAATTTTTGTTTTGTTTATATGTTTTCGGGTTTTCCTGGCCACACTTTTTCTGTATCAATTTGCTCTGTTAATATAAGAATCATTTAATTGTGATGTTGACGTGTGTCTCTCTCTCTCCCCCTTCCTTAGATATTCCCTAATTTTTTGGTAAGGCAACTTTCCACCTGAGACTTTCGAATCTGGAAAAAAATATCCGTTGTACATATAAACTACAATACCTACTGAAATCAATATAATTTTAAAGAATACTAGCTAACTCGGCAAACGCTGTTTTACCATATTAATTAGCCTACGACCTATTCTCAGACCTACCAAATATACACGAATAATTTCATAAAAATCAGTGAAGCCGTTTCGGAGAAGTTCGATAACAGACATTGTGACTCGACATTTTTATAGGTTTATTAGATTCTATCTAAATACGTACTCTAGAGAAAGACAGAAAACGCTAATATTTTTTTCATGATTTCAGAGTTGGTCCCATATTACACGCTTTTTGTACTGATGAACAGAATAAGGCTATAGCAAGTTCCCACAGGACCATTCCGAAGGAGAGAACATTGTATGAATGATAAATAAATGGTAGACAGATTGAAGAACTTTGGCTAGGTATCTCTGAGTGTGTCACCCGCCCGCCGGTTGTGGATTCGTCACCCGGTAGTACAATGCCCGGCAGAAAACTTGAATAAAAATCTGCGCAGTCGGGATAAGTTGGACACGTAAGAACATTTTTTTTATATTTGTTAATGTGACGTTTTTTGGATCTGTCAAGACGCACAGTGTATTTTGAGACCCGATTTTCGGACGTGCCCATTTTTATTGCATATACTGAAAGACTAAATCAAGTTTATTTGAGTAAACGAGAACACCAGAGTGCCAAATATGTTTTGTTTAGAAGTAGGTACTCATAGTACTTGAAACTCGGACTTTTTTCTGCGTGTGAAACAGACGGTTCCTTGGCCAAAATGTTACATATTAGCTGGCAAAATTAACGTCCAAATAGAAACTTCATACCATTTCCCGAATTCCAGTAATTTAGGTTTTTAATTTTAATTTTTTCAGAGCACACAGTTTGTCCAAAGAATTTCTAAGTCACAATATTATATCTCGTCCTCGTCAATGAGCCCTGAAATAGGTCCATGCGAAGTCAGTCTTTTGTTCAAGTTATTGGTCGGACATTATACCAAGTACTTACTTATCTGTCAACAACAAAACAATAGCGCACCACGCCCACTCAAGCTATTCGAGCTAAAGCTTTTACTTAATTAAGCTGCTGTCATCAGTGTTTTAGTGTTCTGATGCTTTTTGAAGAGAAAGAGGACGTGTTTGTGACTAGGATAGTTTCGTCCCACAAATACAGCGGGTACAGTTGGACCGTGTTACACAGAAACATTTCAACCCACAATAAGTAACTCTCGAAAAAAACGCTTTTTTATGGATAACATTGTCTTGTTCAATGTCTTTTATCAAACGTTTTCTCTTTGTAATCACTATAACACTAAACACATGAACAAAAACGTAAAAAACAATCTTATAAAAAGCGTTTTTCTTGAGTTACTAATTTGTGGGTCGGAATGTTTCTGCGTAACACGGTGTAGTTGACAGCTGATCAACCTGTAAGTAGAGGTACAATTCCCGGCAGGTAACGTGTCCAAAAATCCGCGCAGTCAGGATGAGTTTGCAATGGACACGTATCAGAAAAATAACAGTGAAAAAGCAAACATTACATAAACTCACGCCTGTATCCTGGAGGGGGTAGGTAGCGCCCTGGGTTTGCCACTTGCCACGATCCTGCCTGACCTTAGTCGTTGTATGCACGCACGCCGGTTTCTGGTACTTTTTTATCTTGCCCTTTTCTTAAGTTAAGTAAAATAACATTTGTTAAAATCACTAGATTACAATATATTTTTTGATTTCACTAAAATCCGACGAATTCTAGCATCCCGCGTCCCCCGACAATGAGACCCGAAATACGCAGATTCTTGGCTGTAGGTTCTACGCCCCGGAACCTGGTACCAACAACCTAGTAAAAGATTAAATTTCCGCTGAAAACGTACACTTTTTTGGTATCCTAGTTTGGGACCTGGATAAGTGTTTGTGTTGTGTGAAAACTATTTATTTATTCCGTATTTTTGGCAAAACTTTGTCGTTTATACGAGGCACACCAACGCGACGGTACACCAGTATGCCGCAGCACACAGTTTGCGAAACACTCCTCTATACCGGTTACGATACGGGCAACTTTGCAATAATGGGTTTGATAGCACGATGCCCACTATCGCACTTTGTCACTTTTATTTCAATTCAATAAAATTGGTATCACAATGACAACTTTTGCAAATTTTCATACGTTAGATTGCACCATGCCTAATTTAATTGCAAAATGTTTTCGGTCTTTGTTCTTGACTGTACAAAGTGTACCTACTACAAATTGATGGCAATCCGCGCATTCAAACGCATTCTACGTAGACAGAAGAAATGAGCATTGTGCGACGAAACAAACCCTTTATGTTAATAATGAGCTTTTCAACACACCTGCTCGTAAAGTAGGTCTTATTACAGCGTATTTACACTGATAATGCAGAATATTACCCATGCCGTGCCTTTTACATTACATTATCGCACTAGTGCCTTTTCATTACATAATCTTTTTAAATATTAGCAAGAAGTATTAATGTTTCGAAAACAGCTAAGTAGTTATTTGCGTAAATATAAAATTCAATTCAAAATGTGATAAATAATTAAAGAATTTCATGAAACTGCTTGTTAGCTTGTTGGTATTTATATTTTGACGGTGTATTTTTACCTATAAATACCCAATTTCAAAATTTATAAATATGTGGCTGATTAGCTACTTTGCCGGTGCCCTCATCTCAGACTTGCGCGCGCATGCAGCGCTGAGCGCGCGAAAAAATAAAATTACGGCCGCCATCTTTTAAATGGGTTTCTGTTTGTTAAGTTTATTCACAGTATTGCATTTCGTTAGTGTTGTTTTTTTATTTACTTTTCCTCGCAAGTGTGTTGAAATTGGCTTTATGCTTTTTTAGGCATAGTGCGATTTCATCTCACCTATGAAGATTTGTAGTGCCTAGTTGGCATTGTGCTATCAAGCCCAATAATAGGTAGATACGAGTAAGATAGACCTTTATCATAATCATAATCATATCATAATCATAAAGCATTTATTTGTGGATCATAGGTACATTTACATTTGGTGTTCAGTCAGTTTTCGGATCGCTATGTCCTGCCTTAAAGACCTTTGGCCTTTGCATCTACGTAATGAGATGATTTATGCAGCGTCCAGTGGCACCTTCACTCACACTGGATGGGTGATGGGACCACTCGGATGTTTTCCTTCACGGTTAGCGCGTGGTATTGCTACTACAAATTAAACAAATGTACCATGCCCGCACTGGGAATCGAACCAGGGGCTCCAGCTTCCGAGTCTATTATTCTACCCACTGGGCTACCACCGCTTCTTCAAGATAGACCAAGGACTAAGAATATTCTTTACTGTACATAGATAGAGTTAGATGGAGAACTTTATTGCATAACCATCTTCATCACAAACATCATCGTCTTCTTTATATGCCGTCTCCTATCGGAGGTTGGCAACCAATTCGGCTGTTTTGCTTTTCGAGGCTGCCAATGCAAACAACCGGTGGTAGCCTAGTGGGTAGAACATTGCACTCGGAAGCGGGAGACCAGGTTCGATTCCCAGTGTGTAAGTACCTATCTATGACTTTGTTTTCTAAGTTATGTACATTTGTGAAGTTATAGTAGCAATACCACTCGCTAACGGTGAAAGAAAACATCTTGAGGAAACCTGGGTGTCTGAGCAATCCATATAGCTCAGCGCTTGAAATCGCCAATCCGCGGTGGCTCGCGTGGTGATTAAGCCCAACTCTCTCTCTTTGAGAGAAGGCCTGTGCCCTAGTGGGACGTATATAGGCTGCTTATGCAATACCTACAAATAAGCATCTGGTACTCTGTTGGAACCAGTGTCGTAAGTTGTGTAGCCATTATATCTAGAATCTCCCAGGTCTCCTTCTTCCTGGATTCATGCCTTGGTACGGTAAGTTGAAGGAGACTGTACTTGGTGATACGCATTATATGTACGAAATACTCTAGCTTGGGTTACTTGGTGGTTTTAAGGACCTCTGTATTCTTCTTTTTCATTCTATGCAGAACGGTAGACTTGCGGACCTTTTGAATCCAAAAAAACTGCTACAAAAAAGGTGAGTACCTACATCAGAACACAAAAATACTGACTACTCATTCGAAACCCCACTTTCTCCTTCATCTGCGGACAAGGAACCAGCTTCTTCTATTTATTCTTCGCACGATTCGCCTACTTTATGAAACCGGTATGCAAATGGCAATTAATAACCGAGGGATAAAGGTAAATGGCCAATCAAATAAATAAATCGTCGAGGCGATAATGGTATTAGAAATCCACGAAAACACCCACTTTCTAAAAACCAATTGGATACCAACCTATGCAGATATTAGACGCTTGATAGAGATGACGTACAGAAGGCTCTACGTCCTTTTCTGCCCCTGTACATTTTCATTTTTTTATTTAGCCTATACTCGTCCCGGTGCAGAGCACAGGCCTTCTCTCAGAGAGAGAGGATGGACTTAATCACCACGCGTGCCCACCGCGGATTGGCAATTTCAAGCGCTGAGGTATGACAACACATACCAACATATGCCAGAGTATGTGTCTTTTTATGTATTTGTTCGAGTAAATACAAAGTAAAATGCATTTTTGTGTAGCTGTCAAAACGGGTTTCTTACATTTCGACAACTATAGTTGGCACATTATTATTTTATTTTATTATTTTACATGAACTGAGATCGAGTGCCTCAGCATGGGGCTGTCAGTCCTATTTGCAATGACATTATGTAATGTTATGTAAAGCTTCTCATTCGGGAGGTCGTGGTCTCGAATCCCGGCATGTACTAATGACTTTGTTTTCTAAGTTACGTATATTTATGAAGTCATAGTAGCAATACAACTCGCTAACCGTGAAGGAAAACATCGTAAGGAAACCTGAGGTGTTCGCATACCTCAGCGCTTGAAATTGCCGATCCGCCGTGGGCACGCGTCTTAATTATACCCATACTCTCTCTCTCTCTGAGAGAAGGCCAGTGCCCTGCAGTGGGACGTATATAGGCTACATAAAGGAACAGTTTAATCAAATTGACAAATACTCTTAAAAAATACTCTTCCGTGACCATCGCAGACTCATCCCGGCTGCGGGGATTTATGCTAAGTTAACTGCCGGGCATTATATTTGATGTTAGTTTCGACTTCATCGCTTTATCTGTTCCTTAGATACAGGTTGACAGACGGACGAACAAGAAAGGGTCCTATAATGACTCCGTTTTTCCTTTTGAACAACCTTTTGAAGAATTCTATCCTTGCGTATGTAAGTATGAATAATTATGTCTATATATGAATAAGTATGTAGGTACTATTTATCTTTATAATTACTCTACATGTTAATATATTGTTTAATTTAAATATATTGTTAAATCACATTAAAATATCATTCCACCGTTTAGCACCCCTTTCTCCACGTCATATGTTGGTTCATCATCATCAGCCATTTACGCCCACTGCAGGACATAGGCCTCCCTCATGGTTTTCCCTAACCACGAAGGGTTTTGCCATAATCGCCACGCTTGGCAGGCGGGTTGGCGATAGCAGTATGCGGTTGGAATTTCAGGAAGACGCTGCTGTCCGTCTCCTGGTAATTTATTTCCTTAGTCGCCTTCTACGACATCCACGGAATGAAATGGAGTGACGCTATTCTTAATCCGGCGCCACACATGTTGGTTGGCTAGAATAAAATACTATTTTGTATTAAGTCCGCTAATTGTACAATTTTTACTGGTACAATAAAGAATTTGATAAAAATACCACTAAGAAAAACCGGACCAGTGCAAGTCGGACTCGTCCTCCGAGGGTTCCGTACAAATTTGTAGGTATTTACATATTATAAATAGTTCAGGAATCGAGTCTCTCGGTGTTTCCGAGCTTTTTTGAACGTCAAAGACAATTTTCTTATGATTTAATTGCAAATGTATAGTGTTCAGATTTTTTCCTGTAGGTACCTAATCCTAATAATAATAATAATAACTTCTACACAATACAATCACTTGACCTGGTCCCAGACTAGGATACCGTATGCTATTGTAACCATGAAAATACACCCTTGTAGCTTAAGACGATATTATCATAGTTCTAGGTCAACTGAAAGTATACCCTATGAATGGGGTATTGATTCCCTTGATGGTCGAAATATATGTTTTTTTTTGCGGCATAAATGTCCGTATCTTTTTTTTAAGTTAACTTAGAAGTTTAATTTTTTTACAGCTTCAAGGGGTTGTAGACTTGAGTTACCTCCACGCGTTCCTGAAATAAAGGAGGTCTTGACAGACAGACGGACGGATGTTCGGACGGACGGACGGACGGACCACAAATTAATCCTATAAGAGTTCCGTTTTTAGGGTTCCATACCCAAAGGGTAAAAACGGGACCCTATTACTAAGACTTCGCTGTCTGTCTGTCTGTCTGCCCGTCCGTCCGTCCGTCCGTCCGTCTTTCTGTCACCAGGCTGTATCTCAAGAACCGTGATAGCTCGTGAGTTGAAATTTTCACAGATTATGTATTTCTGTTGCCGCTATAACAACAAATACTAAAAACAAAATAAAATAATTATTTAAGGGGGGCTCCCATACAACAAACGTGATTTTATTGCTGTTTTTTTATCTTTGTGTCTAATGTTGTATAGATAATGGTACGGAACCCTTCGTGCGCGAGTCCGACTCGCACTTGGCCGGTTTTTTTTTCTTACCTTACCCTTTGGGTACCGAACCCGACTTATCGGTTATTTATATATAACTAACAGGAGTTAGAAATTCAATCAAATTGGCAATCAGCATATTTCCCGCATCTCTCTGGAGTGGACATTCTGACGTGCAGTTTTGCCGTTTTCTCCTTTACTAATATTTATATTTGTAGCGGTATAAATTATCGTGTTTAATAGTGAGCTTTAAAGGTACATCTGATGCCTACATGTGTGCTTAAAGAGACAATAAGCGTTAGTGAAATGCCTTCTCGAGGTCTCTGGGGCCTGTTTCATAAAACTACCATTCATAGTTCATGATGTACAATTCGATGAACGTTGCGTAGCCAAGTCACTTGTTAATCTGTGTGATTGATCGACTTTAATGTACACCGAATTTCAGAGAGAGAGAGTAAGGGCATAATCACTACATGTGCCCACCGCGGATTGACAATTTCCAAGCGCTGAGGTAATTATGTGAACACCTCAGACACTCAGGTTTCCTCACGATGTTTTCCTTCACTGTTAGCGAGTGGTACTGCTACTACAAATTCAAAAGTGTAATTAACCTACAAAAGAAATTAATAGGTTAGGGGTTCGAACTCACGACCTCCTGAATGTGAAGCAAGTGTTCTACTGACCGCTTAAGTAGAACCATTACATTACATTAAATAAACACACATCTGTATTCCGGAGAGGTAGGCAGAGACCCAGGTTTGCCACTCGCCACAACCAAAACAAACCTCTTTCGCTCCGTTAATGATTGGTATCATTAATTTATTTTTCTTTATTGTAATTATCGTGACGTGCTAAATAAGCTAAAACAAAAGTTTAAAGTTTAAGGACGTTGGAATACTAACTATAATGCCCGACAAGTAACTTGACATTATTTTAATAAGGCGCTCTCCTTCCTCAGTGTTTAAAAGCAAGGTCGGCAAGGCAAAGGAGTTTTATCAGTGTCTTCATGTACTTACGAGTATAAATGACAAAGTCAACATTTTATTCACTATGGAAACTGAATATTTACTTAATGAACGCAAATCTGTTAGTTTCACAATTAATAGATTATGCCGAGAAGAAGCTAGCAAAGAAGAATATAGTATCCATGCATTTATATATGCAATTGTCGAATGGGGTACAAAGCGAAATAAAAATATCTAGCGGGAACATCGAATATGTAAAAGAATATATATACTTGGGACAAATAGTGACATTTGATGACTCATTAAATAAAGAAATTGACAGGAGAATCGCATCGGCGGCGTGGAGAAAATACTGGGCTAACAAAGATGTGTTTAAGAGCAATCTTCCAATAACTCTAAAGAAAAAGGTAATGGATAGCACCATACTACCAGCTTTATTATACGGATGCCAATGCTGGTCCATCACAAAACATGTAATTAGGAAAATAACAACCTTTCAAAGGGCCACGTATGCTCGGTGTTAAACTAAAAGATAGATTAAAAAGTGCCGACATTAGAAATCTTACAAAAATCACAGACGCAACGGATATGCTTTGCAAACTGAAATGGATTTGGGCCGGACACATTGCCAGAACAAGTGATAACCGATGGAGCGAACGTAACTTTCACTGGTATCCCAGAGGCGAGCACAGACCGCCAGGAAGACCGAGAAAACGTTGGTGTGATGACATCAAGGCTGTGGCTGGCAACACCTGGACGAGACTGGCACAACTTTACTGGGTACCCTAATGAACAATAATTATTTTGTGACAATTGCAATGTTAAGTATTATCTTGGTATTATCAATTTAATTCATTTGTGTTATTTATTTAAATTTTATTATTTTTACACTATTTACATTAAATTTGATTTGATTTGCTTTTAATTTAATTTGTTAGCGATTGTCATTTGTTTCACTAGCATGCTAAATGGAAATGGAATTGTAATTAGGACATAAAGGCTATTATTATTATTATGCATTTATGTTTTTTTTTTGTCCTTTTACTCCATGTAGGTATACTACAATATTGTTTATTTCCTTCTCGAGTAGTTTTTTTATTGTAAGGTTTTTAATTATGTATGTTTATCATATGTATACTATACCTATAATAGGTACTATACCTGATACAAGTGTGCGAAGTTGGTCATTAGTTCATTTCATACACACGAGGCAATTTATCAATAACCCTAAGTTTAGAATTATTTATATTGTTAAGTTTTTTTTAATGTAGGTAATGTGATGTGATGTGATATATATATATATATATAATTCAATATAAAAAATTAAATAAACCATAGAATAATGTTTCTAAATACGATAGTTAAGTTAATTTGAGTTCATAAATATACAATTTGATGAAATTAAATGTTTATTTGTCATCTTAACCCTTAAATAATTTAATGTTCGTAAAATTATTCAATTTTCTTAGACATTAAACTTTTGCTGAAATTTAAAAAAAGGTTTATATTACAGCACTTGTACGCTGATGTTTTTACAGCACAAGCATGGTAATTTATATTCTTATCTTATCTTATTTTGACGTCGTATGGCCATATTTTGGATCTCATTGGCGGGGGACGCGGGAAGTGACTTAGAAGTCTTCGGACTTTAGTTCTACGAGTATATTTGCACTGTGCTTCAGTTTAGTCAAATTGACAAATAGTTATAAAAAAATTGGTGTTACTGATCCACCGCAAACTCATTCCTCGACTGCCTCGATCAGAGGCCTAATTACGCGCACCAAATCCTGAGCGACTCCAATCGTCTAACTGTCAAATTCCATACTAATTTGACAGTTAGACGATTGGAATCGTTCAGGATTTGGTGCGCATAATATAGGAGCAGATCTGATTGCCATGCCGGAGGTCGTGGGTTCGATTCCCACCGGGGCCGCCGTCCATTTGTATGTACAAATGCCCTCAGTCTGGGTGCATTTCCGTGTTTGTGATGTCCCTGCCTGGTTACCATAGCCCAGAGTATCCTTGTTTGGGATCAGGACAAGTGATCGTGTTGTGTGGAAGTTATTAATGTTATCCCGACTGCGCGGATTGTTGTTCAAGTTACCTGCCGGGTACTGTACCTAAAATCACTAAACTAGGTAGCAAGGTACCAAAGATTAGATCACATCTAGGTACCACGTGGGCCGCGGGCGAGGCCACATTCCAGCCAAATTAACTCAGTCTAGACCCGGGTATTTTTAGCTAGATTGAAACTTATTTTGTCACGCAATACAAATCTGTCCTGTCTGTTTGGTTAGCATCCTCATTGGTCTTAATGGGCATGATCTCGATTCCGTTAAAGCATTGTGGTACCTACAATGACAAATGCATGAACGCGACGATTTTTTTTTGTACCTTATTTTTTATATATTTAAGGACACGGGACGAGCGCGCGGAAAAGACGCGGCGTCCTTTCAATTTCACTTTGTTTGAAAGTTCTTATGTAATATCTTGGGCCTCGATTCTGTTAGTACATTGTAGTATAATGACAGGTACACTGTCGGGTCACGTGACGTGTTTTTTCATACCATTGACGCCTAGAAGGTTTGGTACGTGTGCCTGCGTAGACTCAAAGCAGCCATGAAATGAAATCGGCATGTTCATGCAGTTGTCATGTGACTACAATGCATTAACAGAATCTAGGGCCTGTTCAATGTTTCGTGTGCAATAAAGTATATTAATTAATTAATAACGAAAAAAGATCAGGTATTTGTTTACTCTTGCCTTAAATAGATAGATACCTACGGTAATAACAAACAACTTTAGTTTAATAGCTTAGGAGATGTTTAAGGAAATGTAAAGCGGTAATGACAAAACAGTTGGGGTAGTGACTGCAAATTTTCTAAAGGTAACATAAGTTTAGTTTGATAAATCAATAACTGGACAAAACAAAAAAAATATGTATATACTTTGTTAGAGTTTTTTTTTAACTTTGATAAACAACGTAATAACTCTAGATACGGTAATGACTTTTGAAATGCGGGTATGACCACTTTAAAATATAATGCGTGGTGGTATAGGTGTGATTTATCTCTTTCTATTTTCTATAAGCTCGATAAACATCTGTTTAAGTGTTTCAACGCAAGGATTAAAAGCCCAAAAATAAAAGTTTACAGTTTGGGGTCTTAGCTATTCGACTAAAAGAAATAATTTAGCAATTCAAGTTTAGTATAGGTACAATAACAAACAAAAAACACAAATATAGAACATGTTAGAAACTTAATGAAAAATCGTCCCAAGTTGAAAAGTGCCGTTGAAATCGTAATAGATTAAATGTTAGGTTATCTTCTCATATTTTTAATCTCAATTAAAGGATCAAAATAAAAAAGTGGGTATACATTTTTATATTAGACATAATCACCTTAACAAAATAAGCTTAAATATAAATCTTATAATAAATAAGCTTAATTTTTCACCGAGTAGGAACCTGTATTTAAAAATAAAGAGCAACTTTGGGACGCGGAGCTCGCAATGTATCTTTTATCCCTAAAAGAGAACTTGAATTTAATTACATATAATACGGGAGTTCAATAAAAGCGAGAATAAGGTTAGAATGATAAAAAAAATGCTATCCCGTAAAACCCACATATTTGCTATGTTTAATAGTAACAAAAAAGTAATTGGTTCCCTTTTTTTGTGCTCATTAGCGTGTTCTCAAAAATCACCAAGTTCAGAAGTTTTAAGTTCAAAGTTGCGGTGGTAGTGATTAAAATTAAAATTGTTGAAATATCCTCTGTATTATTAGGTTCTTATTCCTGGTGACATATTTTAAGTTTTTTATGCGATGTAAGCCCTATTTTATAAAGCTACAATGCGCTATAGACTTTCACCATGCCATGGATGACAAATCGACGATTTGTTAGTGAATCATTACCAACAACCTAATTGTCATCACCGCACTCTCAACAGTTAGGTTAGGTTAGATTTCTTCCACATCATTAATCACTACTTAATGTACAATTGAGAGCCGCTTGCATGGCTGATTTTCCATCTTCAAGAATATTCCCAAAAGTAATGCTGCAGGCAGTAACACGAATTCAGGGATCCAAGAAATGCCCAATTTGGAATTCCAGGGTTCCTACTACCACCTTCTACCACTACAGCCAGTATTGCTCTGCTTGGCTGTGACCTGCTTCCGGTGCCGCATACGGCAACACGCTCGCGTTTTCCTAACGCCTCGCCGTGTACTACCCGCAACTCTCCGCAAGCTAAGTGTGCTCTCATTCCGGACTAACTAGTGCAAAGTGAACTTTAATTTATTATAAGAACTCGAATTTATTATTAGAGACTCTCGACCCTGAGTGATAGCTGTACTAAAATAATATTAAGTTAAAAAAACTGCTGCTAGAAAAATTAAATTGTAAATAGTTTATTTCTACCTACTGTCTTTTCTTGAAGATTTCCTTGGCTAGCTAAATTACTACCACCTACCAACAGTTCGTACCTAAAACGCGACAACAGATCGTTACCTTGCCCAAAGAATGTGTCCGACTCCCGGAACCTAAAAGATAACCCAATTTTGCGGCGCTCTCTGTACGAATGGTGGCTTGCCGAGCCACGGAGTATTTCGTTTCATGCGTAGAATGCGTTCCGTTTATCACAATAAGTTTTCGCCGTGTGGCGCCGGATTAAGAATATCGTCACTCCATTTCCTTCCGTGGATGTCGTAGAAGGCGACTAAGGAAATTCATTACCAGGAGATGGGCAGCAGCGTTTTCCTGAGATTCCAACCGCATACTGCGATCGCCAACCCGCCTGCCAAGCGTGGCGGTTATGGCAAAACCCCTCATGGTTATGAAAACCACGAAGGAGGCCTATGTCCTGCAGTGGGCGTCAAATGGCTGATGATGATGATGATAATTTTCGTAATGACAGACTTTTTATTGCGTACCAAGTTACGTCCAAAATAACGTTGTTATGAATGAATTTGAATTGAATTGAATATTCCGCATTTAGTCCTCCCGTAATGGTAGTACCTGGTCTCTGCCTAACCCTCTGGGGTATAGGCGTGACTTTATGTATTTATGTATTTAACTGTTAAATTCCATAGGAATTTGACAGTCAAACGATTGGAATCAGTTGGACAACAGGGGTGGCTGGGCGTCTGTACCGGCCGGAGGATATTCATAATTATTTCATTGGCAGCTCAGCTTAATATGGTGATTAAATATTGGATGTATTTCCGTGTTTTTGATGTCCTTGCCTGGTTACCATAGCATAGACTACCATAGTTTGAAACCAGGACATGTGACTGTGTTGTGTGGAAGTATTTTTTTTATTAAGTATTTTAAATTACAAGTAAAGTATGTCAATTATTTAGTTTTATTACGTCCGTAGACGAACAAAAGCCGTCGATTAGTAAGTTGAAGTGGCAGTGGGCGACGCACGCAGAACTGATGGCCGATATGGCCGAAAAGTTCTCGAATGGAGACCACATATCGGCAACCTCATCCAAGTGGCAGGAAGACGCAACCCGCTTCCAACCGGTCTTTTTGGAAATCCATGGAGGAGGCTTATTTCCAGCAGTCGACTTCTTGCGGCTGAATGATGATGATGATGATGAATGTCCTCCTTTTTTACGGAAAATCCTGCTTTTTAGACCCTCCCTTCCCTTCCTCCTTCATCAAATTTTCTGACCACCCTTCCCATACCTTTAAACTGAACTAAAACATCCTGAAAACTGTAATTATATTATCCGTATTCCAACAACAGTATCGATCTTATTGGAGCGGTAAAGGGTTTCGATTGGCGCAAACTAATAAGATTTGTTGGACGCACTCAAATTAGTCCAGCCGGCTGGTTCAGTGGTTGTCGAGGGTCTCGGTGCGGTCGGGGATCGAATCCGGGTATGAATTTTATTTTATTTAGCTTGTTTTTACTTAGCAACCAGGGCTCAAGTATAGAATTAATCTTAACTAAAAACAGAAAAATCCTCTATAGACGACCGCACTGGATGAGAACAACAAGTGGATGCAATGGATGAGAATTTAGTTTTGAATAAAATTATTTGGTAAGAAAGTCTTTTCAGTGATTGTGTCTAGTGTAGTGTAACTTTAAGTTAAAACTGAGTTAATTAAGTTAAAACGTGTTTAGAAAACAATAAATGTGGAGTTTCTTTGTTAGCTTCTTCTCCACATAACCTATTAACTGTGAAAATAACAACTTTCATGTTCATTTACAATTTTTGAGATTGAGTTTGACATATCCAAGTTCGAATCCCAACCGCAACCGCACCGATCTACAACCACTGTCCTTGACTAAAATACTTATAATTTAATTTAAAAAAAAAAACGATTGCAAGAAAAACTTGCATTAAAAAGTTGTGCGATGAGTTTCTCACGGATCTTAGCAACAGATCGTGACCAAATTTATTTGGGATCACCCAGGAGGCACTCCCTTCTTAACAAAAAAATGTATGAAATCAGAAAACTAAGCGCGGAAATCTCGTCTCTCGGAAATCTCGGTCGAACTTCCTCGAGTCGCGCGTTTTAAATGTGAAAAATCGTGACTTCCCAGTTTATTTATTGTCCAATTCTGACGTTTTACACACGCTGTCGTCCCGTCGTGTATCTCTAGGTATGTTGAGCTAACTCAAAGCGGCAATAGAACAAAGCATTTGTCAAAGATAATTGTTTCTTTGGATTAACAGAATAGAGCCCGAAGGGAATTGCCGGTGGCGGCTGCATGAGGATGATCGAGGACAGAAAGTCATGGTGAGCCTAAGTAGAGGTCTTGGATGAGATGTGTAATGACAGAAGGAGTGTCTCGGAGGCCTTGGATGAGGATTGTGGAGGACAGAAAGAAGTAGCTAGCGTCAGTAGAGGTCTTGGATGAGGATGTGTAATGACAGAAAGAGTGTCCCGGAGGCCTTGGATGAGGATTGTGGAGGACAGAAAGAAGTATTGAGCGTCAGTAGAGGTCTTGGATGAGGATGGCCGAGGACAGCAAGAAGCAGTAAGTGTTAGTGTAAGCCTTAAGTGAGGATTGTGGAGGGCAGGAAGTCGTGGCGAACCTTAGTGGAGGTCTAGGATGAGGATGGCTGAGGACAGAACGAAGTAGCGAGCGTCAGTAGAGATCTTGGATGAGAATGGCGGCAGACAGTATCTGGATGATCGAAACTGGTACAAGGCAAAAGTGAAGCTACGAAACGGTTCGGAAGCTCGCGAAATACCTAAATTGACTTAACTCGCAGAAGCAGAAGCCCTGAAACGTCGCTAATTCCTAGACTTACCCCCCGAGGGGCAACACAACCCCGCATTAGTTAAATAACTGCACGTTCGCGGAAACAGGTGGCGTTTGCGGCGTTTCAGAAGCATGTTTGGGCCTTTTTACCCGATTGTAGATAGAGAGACAGAAACACTTTAGATATATAGGTTGATTGCTTGAAAATCCTTTATTGCTTAGTAAAAAACATAGGTACCTAGGCGAGCTTAATACTAATAAGTATTTTCCTCCACCTAACCTTTGGTGATGGGGATAATGGATGGGGTAGTGCCGGGAGATATTTATTTGGAAAATTATTAAGCCTAGGTGGTGGTAATATACTTATAAACATGAAATGTATCCTACTATCCTACTGTAATCCTACTTATACTACCTACCTACTACTACTTAATAAGGTAGCAAGACATCTCGACCCCAAGACAGTTCGACACGGACAAATCGACCCGGACATATCGACTCGGGCCTATCGACCCCGACAACTCGACCCGGACAAATTGACCCGGACAAATCGACCCGGACATATCGACTCGGGCCTATCGACCCCGACAACTCGACCCGGACAAATCGACCCGGACAAATCGACCCGGACATATCGACTCGGGCCTATCGACCCCGACAACTCGACCCGGACAAATCGACCCGGACATATCGACTCGGGCCTATCGACCCCGACAACTCGACCCGGACAAATCGACCCGGACATATCGACTCGGGCCTATCGACCCCGACAACTCGACCCGGACAAATCGACCCGGACAAATCGACCCGGACATATCGACTCGGGCCTATCGACCCCGACAACTCGACCCGGACAAATCGACCCGGACAAATCGACCCGGACATATCGACTCGGGCCTATCGACCCCGACAACTCGACCCGGACAAATCGACCCGGACATATCGACTCGGGCCTATCGACCCCGACAACTCGACCCGGACAAATCGACCCGGACATATCGACTCGGGCCTATCGACCCCGACAACTCGACCCGGACAAATCGACCCGGACAAATCGACCCGGACATATCGACTCGGGCCTATCGACCCCGACAACTCGACCCGGACAAATCGACCCGGACAAATCGACCCGGACATATCGACTCGGGCCTATCGACCCCGACAACTCGACCCGGACAAATCGACCCGGACATATCGACTCGGGCCTATCGACCCCGACAACTCGACCCGGACAACTCGACCCCGAGACAACTCGACCCTATGGCAATTCCACCCCGACAACTCGACCTTGACATCTCGACCCGGACAACTCCATTGGATGGGCTGGGCCAATACATTAGAGAAGGAAGTAGATGTACAAACATATAAAATAATAATTTCAGAGGCATATGAATACATATAATACATGTACGCACATGTCTAAATAATGCTCTCTCTCTGAGAAAAGGCCTGTGCCCTACAGTAGGACGTATATAAGTAATCGCAGTTAGACCCGTTTAATATACTACTATGTATGAGCAACGCGAGTTATTAAAAATACTGGGACGTGTATAGGCTGCTCGTAAATGTCTAAATACCTAAGTAAGAACTCTACTGCCAGAACAACCAGAAAAAATACTACTTACAAATGATTTCTTGTATCTAGGTAAGTAGTGGTATACAATTGGCAGTCTTATTGCTTAGAGCGATTCTTCCAGACAACCTTTGGATGGGGGAATTGCAGGAAGAATATAGTTGGTAGAGAATATAGGTACATAAATAAGAGAATCGGAAATAACGTACCGGTAGTCCGAAAGGAAGGAAAAGTGTTTATCTCGTATGTATGTCAGCTAAGTATAGGTAGGTATGTAATATGTCCGATAGTATGTTCCCTGATAACCCCTTAACTAATGGTCAGATTTTGACTAATAAGACCTCAATCCATTCGACATAGCAGCCTAGGTGTCATTGGGTATATGGAATCAGCATAATTCCGACCAAAAAACAAACCAAAAAATAAAATTGTTTGCAAGAAGTTCCCCGCATAGTCACTAGATGGCGCTATTTATTTTTGGCTACTTTTTAATATTGCCACTATCATCACTTAGATAGTACGGTTTCTATTGCTTAAAAAAACACTAAAAACGATATTATTTAAATAAAATTGTTAAAATAAAAAAAACACAAAAAAATACCAAAAAGTCCGACTGCTGAGTGAGGCAGCAGAACGGGTTCCCGCCTGCTTAGTAAATGCCATACAAAAAAATAAACAAAAAACCATTTAGGTACTGAAAATGGTTTAGTGGTTATTTTTTGAATTGTTTTTTACACGAAGTGCCTAATTTGAACGCTAGTGATTTAGGAGCAAACATACACACATTTATAAATAAAAATCATGTAAAAGTCGGAAACCTGGATGATATTTTTGTATGAAAAAGTACATACTTGCCTCCATTTAATTTGACGGATCTGCTATCACATTTTTGCATAACAACAACCAATTTTCCTTTGAAAATAAACATACTTGCCCCAGTTTCTCTTACATTGATTGACGATCTGTCAATCCACTGTCAACAGCTGTCCGTTAGCTATAGTGCATTCAAAAAAAGCAACTGACAGCTGTTAACTAGCTTAACAGATTGATCAGCGATACGAGAAACTGGGGTTTAGTATGATTTTCATAGATTAGTAACGCGTGCGAAGTCGTGGCTAAGGCGCTGGCCACACGGAAGGTACGTGGGCGAGGGCGCAGAAAAGACACAACGTGTTGTATAGAATTCGCGCCCTCGCCCCGTCTCTTTTGTGTGGGCTTTGTCCCGTTCCTTCAATACATTTTGTATGACAGTGAATTGGAAAGACGACGCGTCTTTTTCGCGCCCTCGCCCCACGTCCTTTCTGTGTGTCTTAGGCCTAATATTAGTGGGATAACCGCCTCCCAGTTGCTTCACACATCGCTGAGTGTATTATTTCATTTTTGCATCCGGCCATATTCGCTGGACACTATCCGCCATCCGTCGGACATCGTCGGATAACTTCGTGCGTTTCCGGAAAACAGAGGGTTATACAGAAGGCTGACTCGACCCATCTCGGCTGCCCCTGAAACGAGTTCATTTCCCATTTTATTAAGAATAACAGCATAAACTCACGCCTGTACCTCGAAGGGGCAGTCAGAGACTAGGGTTTGACACTTGCCATGATCCTGACAAATCTCCTTCGCTTCATCAACATTCATTAAAAACTTAATAACTTGAGTTATGACAACAAAATATAATAAAACTCCTTGAACGACTAATTGCATGCTCGCACGCAGACTTCGGTTACTTTTTACTAACCGACTTCAAATAAAGGAGGAGGAGGTTCTCAATTCGTTTGTATGTGATGATGTTTGTTCAGCGATAAATCTTTGCCGCATTGCCGATTTTAATAATTATTTTTTTGTTAGAAATGGGGTTCACTTCAAGCGTGGTCCCTTATTATGAATTTGATCAAGATCTCTTGGTGGGATAAGAAAATAACTGAAATCTTGCAAAAACCTATGTACTTACTACAAATGGGCGAATAATTCTTTCCACGTCAACCGATTTTGATGACTAGACTTGAGAGCTTCGCTTACTTTTGCTGACGAGGGGCGGGAAGGGGTAAATAATTGTAATAAATCTGCTTACGTAACACTTGAACGGCCCCTTACATTGTGATCTCGAAGAAATAAAAGTTGGTATGTAAGAATAAAAGTACGGAGATTGGAATGGCAATGGTACTACTATTGCTCTGTAAACTACCAAATAGAGGCAAATAACACGTATTGTTGTGCTGGTTACCGCTTACTACCAAGATAGAGGTCGTGGGTTCGATTCCCACTGGGGGCCACCGTACATTTGTACAAATGGTCTCAGTCTGGGTGTATTTCCATGTTTGTCGTGCCCTTGCCTGGTTACCATAGCACAGGGTATCCTAGTTTGGGGCCAAGTCAAGTGATCGTGTTGTGTGGAAGTTATTATTAGTATTATATAATTCTTTTGAAAACTAAGGGAGTCGCCGAGCAATCACATATTTTATTTTATTTTTATTTTATTTTATTTAGGACACAAACAGTCAAACAGGAAAAATAAAAAGTATATGTAAACAAAAATAGACCTGGAGGTCCCTTAAGTAAACAAAATTATAATATTATAAGCATGCGATCTTAACCAGTTTTGATTCTTAGTATCTGAGACTTAGTATTGGTTACAGTAAAATAAAAGTATAAGTATGAGCCATTTTAACTTAATTGTATTTGTGCAATAGGCTACCCGCCTCTTTTTTATTCTTAAATAAATTAAAAAAATATCTATGTGTAAAAGCTTACTATTCTGTTGAGGAATATCTGGACGAACAACCGAATTGACATTTATTTATTATCTATGATTATTAATGTTTAAATTTTTGATTTATTTAAATTTATTTGTTATGAGACTAATTTTATTATTAAGCTATTGTTAAGTTATTTAAACTAAGCATCTGCTTAGATCTTGTATTATTAGACGTTGTATTACCTACTATTTTGACGATGTTGTTACCTAAACTGAATAAATGAATATGAATATGAATATATTAGACTTTAGGGCCTGTTCCTTCTGGACGTACCTACCCTTCTCTAAGCTGAGAGGGGGTTGTCCCTAACTCCCCACCCGTTATAATGCTTTATTATTTTGTTACTATCGTGATTTTCTCTTGTGTCGTGGGCGAGTTTGCCATTTATGTTGCGAAGTATCTAGGTCACGTGTTGAGTTAGGGTTTTTTATATTGATCTTTCATCATGATGCCTGTGTCCTATCTTAATAGTTAGGTAGCATAAGTTGTAGTTTCGACAAAAAACATATTGAATATTAAGTTAAATTGTTCTTGTCAAAAAACTTCTAACTGCCGTTTTGGCAATATATTGTACAAGATTGCATTTGTTCGGCTGTACCTCGAGGTTATAAAAATGGCTAATTTACTGTTATTGAGAGTGAGGTGATTGAAGTCTTTCCCTTTACCACAGACTATGTAAACTGCATCTGAGAAGTGTTTCAAGGAATCGTGATTTTAAGTTGCATTTTAGGAGTGTTTTAGGCCATTTTTTTACATAAAACTCCGAAACGGTTTGCAGAGCACTGTGTTAGAACATCTCCTTCTGTAGCAGCATTTGTGTACATAACCTAAGCTTCACTATAGCGCATAGCGTCTAATGCACTCAGTTACGAGCACTCAGTATTTATGACGGCATAAACTGGCTGAGTTCGGCGCTGTCGCTGTGAGGTGTTAGCAGCCTTAGCTCGGACGCCATCAAAGCCCTATTCTACAGAACTACCATTCATGGTTTACTATGACAATTCGATGTACCTACATTACGTAGCTTATTAACCCACAAGTAGCTTGGCTACGCAATTTAAACTGAATTGTTATCATCATCATCTTTACATCTATTGCAGATGATTTATGCAGCGTTCTTGGAGCATTGACGCTCGTGACTAAAAGTCTATGAATTGGAATTGCTATAGTAAACTGTGAATTGTAGTTTTATGAATCGCGGCCCAGACAGCCCTCTTCTTTAACTTTCAGCTATTTCGGGTGTTTCCGTCAAAAGACATTGCAGTGTTTAACGCCGGGTTCTGACGGTCTAGTGCGCTCGGTCCGTGTGCGTACAAGTTTTAGTTGATTATGTCGACGGTCAGTGCGCTCGGACCGAGTGCGCACACGGTCCGAGCGTACTAAGACCGTCAAAACCCGGCTTAAAGTCAATCGGATATGTTTGAACCGGACCTAGTTTCATATAATCCCTATTTATAATAATTTCGTTTCATAATTCTAGGGTCGGCGGACCCGAGAAGCACATACTTACGCCAAATTAACATTAAATTCTATACAAAAACACGAATAGAAGAAGAAGAAGAAGAAGAAAGACATTTATTATACCAACAAGATACATCACAGAAACAAAATAAGCACATAAGTAACATAATATGCACAACACAGAAGGAAAACTAAATACACAACAGACAAAACGAATAAATAAAACAGGACTATAGATGTAAAATAGCAGTTTGCTTCATTTTTGTAAAAGAACATGTATGTTCAATTCGTTACATATAATCATCTATAATAAAAGGGTTATAGAGTAATTTAATACCGAATAGGTTTTTTTCACTGACTCAATAATTTGTGTTGTGGACTTAGTAGGTATGTGCTTTAGTGCGCCGACCCCATATTTAATAAAGAATTATTATGATAATTCGATAGACATCGCGTAGCCGAATACTAGAATTAGTCTTTCTACATGTTAATCTGTAGATTAATTGCCAATGCGATGTACATCGAAGTGTCATAGTGAACCATGAACTGTAGTTCTATGAAAGAGGGCCTTGGAGTCTACGGCACAGTTCATAGTCTACGGGTTTGACTGGTGCAAGATCGGGCTCCGGGCTTAAACATTATAATTCTCTGGGTCCGGAGAGTATTTATTTATTGCACATGAAAAGCGAAAACAATTTATATTCTGTATCGTAAGCTGTTCCGTGTGGCGCCGGATTAAGAATAGCGTCACTCCATTTCCTTCCGTGGATGTCGTAGAAGGCGACTAAGGAAATCAATTACCAGGAGACGGGCGGCAGCCGCGTCTTCGTGAGATTCCAACCGCATACCTACTGCGATCGCAAACCCGCCTGCCAAGCTTGGCGATTATGGCAAAACCCGTCATGGTTATGAAAACCACCAGAGGCCTGTGCCGTGCAAGGGGGGTCAAGTGGCGGATGATGATGATGATGATGATCGTAAACTAGATGACCCCGTGGTATAACCATAAATAAATCTATTTTTTTTCCTTTTGTTCTCACTATTTAAACGTTCTGGACTTCCACATATATGAAAAAAAATCTGATCGGTTCAGCCGTTCTCGAATCTTGGCGAGCCTAACGAACAACAATTAATTTTTATATATACACCATTAATTTTGGGTGGTTTGAAAGACATAGCAAAATGGACGTGCCTGACAATCGCTATCGAATAAACTTAAAAAAAAAACTTTTTAAAAAAACGCACTTTTTAAAAATATCTCGACACAAACTCAAATATAGAGGTAGTTATTAGACCATTAGCAGCCATCCAGAGCGTTGCGTTGCGTGTGTGAAGCGGGTCCGCGTGTCATTGTTCTGTTAGACGGAGAGACAGTACTAATTGTTAGCGCATTTTTTTAAACAAGATTTTTTTTTATTTACAATTTTATTTTATTTACGTGTATATTTAAAGTAATAGTCAAAATAGATGCAATTTTTTATTACTAACTAGATGACCCCGTGGACTTCGTATCACCGACGTCAACCGTTTTTTTCTTCTTACCGTTTAAACCTTCCCTGGACTTCCACAAATATATAAAAATAACAATTAGCCAAATCGGCCCAGCCGTTCTCGAGTTTTAGTGAGACTAACGAACAGCAATTCATTTTTATATATAAGATTACATAACCGCGGCTTTCAAACCACCCAGAAATCAGCCATTATAGATATGTAGGTATTTATACTAAAATACATATTTAAAATTGTAAAATAAGTAGGTATTTAATTTTATACTTATACGTGTCTTATTTGCATACGGTTCTCATAGGGTTTATGTGTGTGTGTGAGTGTGTGTGTGTGTTTGTGTATTATTTTTTCAATTTTATAAAATGTTAAATACAGTTCGGTACGTTTTATGTATCGTAGGTATTTTCATAGACATAAAGGATAACCTACTCCACTAATCGTTTGATGCACATTGCATTTATCACCTCTAAGCCTTACCTCACCACAGAACGTAGGGCCCTGCGCTTGGGCCCGTACTCGGGATTTTATTTAATCCTTAACATTTTGTCCATTATAATACTGTAAATTTTGTTTTACATCGTTCATAGTGAGGAAACGTGAGGTGAGTGTCTGAAGTTTTCACATGCCTCAGCGCTTGAAATTGCCAATCCGCGGTGGGCAGGTGGGGTATTTAAGCCAGTACTCTCTCTCTGGGAGCCGGCCTATATTTTTTGAAAAAAATAACTGTAAACTTTTTTTGCTTTCATCCATAGAGACATAGAAAAAGTCAAGAAAAAATTACAAATAAAAATATTTTTTTCGGGGTTTACGGGGTCCCGAAAATGCCAAAAATTAAGTTACTCTTACAATAAAAAACATAATGTCACATTTCATTTTTTCATTGAATTCTAAACGTTTTCTAAAAAGGGTGTAGAATTGTAGATTCGTTAAAACATTGTTATTATTTTACAATTTTACGTCACATTATGAAAAGTATTAGGCGTAAAGAAAAAAAAATAACGCGTTTATTTATCTTTTAACATGGCTTCTCCGATTATATGTATTAAAACATTTTTTTTTGTGCAAGTTCTCCATTGTGGTGTTTCAGGAATTGTGCATTTTATACAAATACCTTCCTTACAACACATCTACTTGTCCTGATCCCAAACTACGGTACCTTGTGCTATGGGAACCAGGCAAGGACATCACAAACATGAAAATACACCCAGACTGAGGCCATTTGTTCAAAAGTACGGGGGCCCCCAACCTAATGTACTCGTAAACATACCTACCGATGTGAGTTAGGTAGATGGTATTTAGTTAGACCAGCACATCTACCACGTAACTATCCACTGTATTCTGTTATCCATTTCACGTTTCCGAAATGTCAGAACGTGTAATGTATTTGACGGTTTGGAGTAGGTCAATCGGACGACTCCACAGTGGAGAAGTTAAGTAGTAGCGCCCCTGTGCTTTCCGCACTTACCCTCACATTTTGGGCTATTGTACATGAGCTAGGTACCTTAAAAAGGGGTGATTAGGAACTGGAGTCTGTATATCTATTTATTTATTTATTTAGATATCTATGGTGAACCAACAGCGATTACAACTGCTGAACCTGACATAGGGAAACATAAAGCCAATTACAGGTTCACACTTATAGCACACAATTTAGAAACAAGATGCTTAGACTTCTAGACACTAAAAAAAGGAGTCTCTCGCTGCAGAAACAGAATAAGCTATAATGCAAGTAAGGATAACAGGTATACAATAATAATGATATCCGATCATATCTTTCAACTTATTTCTTATTTCAGACCTACAAGTTCAGTAGGAAATCGGTGACAAAAAACATTTTCCAATTTTTGTTTCTATTTATACCTACTCCAGGTTCTAATCACCCCGTCTACTGTATTTGAAGATCCTCGGTAGGGCCGATGTGTTCAAAATCACGCTTAGTTTGGCTCAGGCGCAGCGTACACACTGAAACATTGAGCTGTGAGCACACTGTGATCAGGCGGGGCACGTAATTGCCCAATCGAACGTTCCATCCCAGTGGGTAACAGGCCTAAGAGCGTTAGCAACGCAGGCAGTGCAATTTGATGATTATATGTAAACCGATATTTAGACTATGGAGTCCAAGTAGGAGTAGTCCACCGATTCAAAGTCGATCAGCGTGCTATGGAACGGGCTAAGCTCGGAGTCTCTTTAATGAAACCTATAAGAAATGTGATAAGTCCCCAAGTAATTGAGGTACATACTAAAAGCATTATTCATTAAAACCGGTCAAGTGCGTGTCGGGCCACGCGAAGTTCAGTAGTAGGACTGTTTTACCTGCTTAACAGAAACTTTATCAATGTAATTTTTAAAGGAATTGGTACGAAATTTTCCTTTTATAAGTTGGTCGTATTACTTGTAATGCCTACATAGCTGTGATAGTTTTCCTTTTAATTTCATTATATGTGCTACTGCCCTAAATTTTTTTACGTTTCTAAAATCAACCGTTTGCCGAGATTGGGAGGGGCGCTCTGCTCTAACGATAGTTTGCACTTTAAATCTTAATAATTTGCAAACGGTTCTCTAAATCGAAAAATTGTTCTCCACTCACAATATCTACCCCATTTCTAACAAAAAAGAATCAATTAAATCTGACTACGTGGTAAAGAATGGTGGCTGATCATACATCAATGTAATATAAAAAATATCTTGTTTGTGTTTGTTTGTTATCGAACTTTTCCGAAACGACTTCACCGATTTTTATGAAATTTTTTGTGCATATTTGGTAGGTCTGAGATTTGGCAAAACAACGTAACCCTCCCCTCCTTTTTACAAGACTGCGATGGAGCCCTAAAGGAGGGTAATGTGTTTAGCTCGTACCTATGTACGTATGTAGGTATGTAAGTATATCCTATTCTATGTTCCCTCATAACTCGTTAACCAGTGGTCAGATTTTTTTATTTAAGTCTGTTAAGAATGGTCACAACGAACACAGAAACTTACAAAAACTGGCCAAATGCATTATCTATACAACATTATCTATACAACATTAGACAAAGATCGAAATTGAGAACAGCACCATCTATAGAAACCAATAAGAAGCGTTTAACAACATGACATCAGCGCCGTGAAGGTTACATAGATGGCCGCTAGATAGCGAGCGCTGTCTTTAGAAAACGTTGTTGTATGGGAGCCCCCCTGAAATATTTATTTTATTCTATTAGTATTGGTTGTTATAGCGGCAACGGCAATAGGTACATTATTTGTGCAAATTTCAAGTGTCTAGCTACCACGGTTCATGAGATACAGCCTGGTGACAGACAGCCAGACAGACAGATAGACAGACAGACAGACAGACAGATGGACAGTGGATTTTTAGTAATAAAATATCCCTTTGGGTACGGAACCCTTCAAACCAGAACACGTAGTTGCAAACGCAGATGTAATAAAATTAAATGTAGTTCTGCTGACGGTACATTATGACGCGCCCACACACGCGTGTAACGTGCACTGCGGGAGGCTCCACCGGTCGCGCGTTCGGTTCCCGTCGTGTACCTAATTAGGTGATGGCATTATCGGTTACATGGATTAGTTACTTACAGGAATAGTTGCTTTACCGCCGGTTTTTCGCACGATGACAGTCTGTTAACTGACGGTTTTCAGGGTTTAGGGCTCCGTACCGGAAGGGGGCCAAACGGGACCTTGTTACTCTGCCTCCGCTGTCGGTCCGTCCGTCCGTCCGACCTTTAAAGGGCTCTATCTTTGGAACCGTAATAGGTAGTCAGTTGAAATTATTACAGAATATGGGTTTACGGTGGGATTACCTAACAAATGATAAAATTTAAAAAACAATAAAAAAGGCGGTAGCCATTCAACGAACTTGTTTTTTTCTCCATTATTAGGGTTCCGTACCTCAAAAAGAAAATGGAAGCCTTATAGGATCACTTTTTCCGTCCATCCGTCCGTCCGTCCGTACATCTGTCAAGTCTGTATAAGGGGTCCTTTTTTTATTTTGAGGTACGAAACCCTAAAAACGGCCAAGCGTGACTACGAAACCCTCGGTGCGCGAGTCCGACTCGCACTTGGCCGGTTTTTTTTGTGTAGTCTCTGCCCAACTGACGGCTGTTAACAGTTGACTTAACGGTTTGTTAGTGTAAGAGAAAACGGGGGTAAAGGGGACAGTGGCCTTGCTATAGCAACTTCTATGGAATTTGATAGTTACACGATTGGAATCATTCAGGATTTGGTGCACCTAATACAGACGCTGAACTGATATACTAATAATAATAGCTTCCATACAATACAATCTTTTGACCTGGTCCCAAACTAGGATACCCTGTGCTATAGTAACCAGGCGAGGCAAGGACGCCACAAACATGAAAATACACCCAGACTGAGGTCATTAGTACAAATGTACGGCGGCCCCCAGTGGGAATCGAACCACGACCTCTGTTTTGGTAGCTAAGCGCCTTAACGGCTAGACCAACGAGACAGTCAAACTAGCTCCGGTCACGCTGTCTTCCATCAAAAATAAACAACACGGCAAAGGACGTCATCTTCTATGCTGCTACAATCAACGACAGACCGAGCTGCAGACGACAGCTCTTACTGCTCGCACATAGAGGCGGCTATCGAACAACCGCGTGCACCTCCAGATGTCGCCAAGCGTATCTAACTTCACCTGCAACGTGTGAGCAGGTGCAACATAGCTGAATTGGCCGAACCAGTTCATAGCCGCATCTATACTTGGGAATGTGGACGTTAGGAATTATTTGCCCGTTTGCGTTTAATGAAAAAAAGAATAAAACCGGCCAAGTGCGTGTCAGGCCACGGGCAGTGTAGGGTTCCGTAGAAGGAGGGGTTTTTTACCAGCTTTACAGGACTAACAACTTCATCAAGGTAATTATCAATGGAAGTTTTCCTTTTATAAGTTGGTCGCCTATTTCTTGTTAACTTGTAAAGTCTACTTAGCTGTGATAGTTTTCCTTATAATTTTGTCCTACTGCCCTGAATTTTTTCACATTTCTACAATCAATCGTTTAGCCAAGAGAGGGGGGGCGCCGTACTTTAACAAAAATTTGCGCTTTAAAGCTTAATATTTCGCAAACGGAACCATACATCGAAAAATACTTTTCCTAGACCTAGAACCATTTACCTTCAAGTCTCTTTTGATGTATTGTTCTCAAGTACCTGTGTCTCCAAGCAGCTATCTCAAATCTTCCTATAAGCAAAGCTCTTTCGTTTTTATTGTTTTGGAACTCAAACCCAATATTGTGCAATATTTTTCTAGGCGTTTCTAGGCATCCACTAAATCCAATTGTTTCTTTCAACTCAGTGTGCAAGGTTCTCAGTGTCGGGACTTGTTTTTTCACACCGTAGAATTCATTTATTTTGTTTCTTATGGCTGTAATATCAAAATTATCCAAGTTGGATACTTTAGCTGGGTGTGGTCGCTTTTTTCCAGGAGTGTTCCACTGTCCCTGGTTCATAGAACCTTCTTTTTTTATTCTTCTTAATGTCTTGACACTTATTTCTGAAATAGATATATTCAATAACTTTATTTTTATTATTGACAATCTTCAAAATCATTGATCGTTTCATGAATTGTGAGTATAAATGTATCCGAAATCGAACTTATGTTGAGGGCAGTAAAACCACTGGTAATTTAAATAATTCCTAGTGATATGAATTATTTTGTTTGTCAGAAACCTCACACTACGGTGAAGGCAAGTAAAAAAATGGATCCCTAACTTAGGTGTAGGGGAGGCACCCTAAAAAAAATTCATCATCATCATCATCAGCCATTCGACGCCCACTGCAGGACATAGGCCTCCATCATGGTTTTTAACCGTGAAGGGTTTTCTGAGGTTTTGCCATAATCGCCACGCTTGGCAGGCGGGTTATTATTAAGATTTTATTCTACCGTTTGGTCGGCGTAATGAGTATGTAGGTATGCGTTCATTCCGTTATTCTGTGTGGCGCCGGATTAGGAATAGCGTCACTCCATTTCCTTCCGTGGATGTCGTAGAAGGCGACTAAGGAAATCAATATCCAGGGGACGGGCAGCAGCGTCCTCCTGAGATTCCAACCGCATACTGCGATCGCCAACCCGCCTGCCAAGCGTGGCGATTATGGCAAAACCCCTCATGGTTATGAAAACCACGAAGGAGGCCTATGTCCTGCAGTGGGCGTCGAATGGCTGATGATGATGATGATGATGATGATGAGATATATCCGTGCCAAATTGCAGCTTTCTATTCTAGTACTTATCGTCTCTGTGCTAAGAAGCGGACAGACAGACGGACAGAAAGACACAGACGGTCATGGCGAAACTATAAGGGTTCCTTGTTGGATGCGGAACCCTAAAAAGGTCCGGTGAAAGGTCCGTGGATGCGGATGGCATCTGGGGGAAAGAGCCTGTATCCAGCTGTGAAGAGCAGTAGGCTGTAAGATAAGATAAGAATACTCTTTATTGTTATATTCTTTTTGCTGCACTAACCCGTGCTGAGGTCAATTTTAAAAACCTATTTGTATAGAGGCTAAAAATTCCGCCCATGCCGGGAATTGAACCGGCGACCTCTGGCTAACCGTGAGAGCACTCTCCCAACTGATCTAATGGGCAAGTTCAAGCATCGGCGAAATTTCGAGCCTCTTTACATACTTCCCGGTATCACGAACAGGCAGCGACATCTGGCCGAAGCAATTTACATCACATTCACATCAATTTACCAGGAAAGACACAAACATGAAATATTTACAAAAATACAGTACAATTGGCGGCCTTATTGCTCATAGCAATTTCTTCCAGGCAACCGACGATGGAGTGTTGCTGAAGGAAAAGTGAGACGGGTGGTCGGTGCAAATATGAATATTGATTTACATACTTATACTTAATAATAATATACTTACATAAACCTTTACATAACATAGGTATAATAATTAAAAACATACATAAAGTTCCAATCAAGTTCTACCAGAGGAAAAAAGAAAATTCATGCCTACAGGAAAACAATAATAATACGGTGTAGCCTGATTCCTGTTTTTTTCCAAAGAAATAAAATAAATGTAAAAGAAACATTAGATTTCGTTTTTTCATTGAATTCTAAACGGGATGTAGACGTATAAACATATTTTCTTACAAGATCACTCGACTATTGATAAACGCTTCATAATAAGGTGTTACGTGCAAGTTGTGACGTCATAGTTTGAGTCCGATTTGTATGACGCGTTTTGACTTGAATGACTTTTTGACGGGTAATATTATGAAAGGTATTAGTTGTAGTAGAAGAAAAAATTAACCACGTTTATTTAGGCCCATCCGATTATACTGGCTTCAATCTGGGTGGTTTGAAAGCCGCGGTTATGAAATTAGTACATATTTAATAAAAAATGGCATCTATTTAAACTATTTATTGCTTTTAAGTAAGACGTAAATTAAAAAAAAAATGTTGAGTAATCATGTTTCACGTACGCACGCACGCACGCACGCACCCACGCACGCACGCACGCACACACGCACGCACACACGCACGCACGCACACACACATACACAACACACACACACACACACACACACACACACACACACACACACACACACACACACACACACACACACACACAATTCTTTATTGCACAAGGCAGCTGCACAGATGCACTCAGTTTAAGTGTATTTCCATGTTTGTGATGTCCTTCCCTGCTTACCATAGCACAGGGTATCCTAGTTTGGGACCAGCACATGTGATTGTATTGTGTGAAAATTAATTATGATTATAGTTATACGTACTTACACGCGTACATACATACACACGCGCGAAAAACGCTAACGCGATCGAGCCACACCACACATTATAATGAGATCACGGACCTACCCCAACAACTTGTACGCCGGCGAAAAAACGGTGTCAACGCACGCACAGATACACAGACGCGCGCACACACTCACGGAGAAGGGTCAAGAAGCTGGTTGTGGCCCATTGGGATTCAAACAGCACGGCCGAATTTCTGGACTGCAATTAGTGAACAATTAAGACTGATGAGACGGTACTTTACATTTTAGTTGCAAAGTCGCCCGTAAAGTAACTGAATAGGGTGCACGAGGTAAAGGTTGATATGCTGTCGACTTCAAGTAGGTTAATAAAGAAACTGCATTCATGTAAACGTCCGTAAATACGTGCACAGTGCTGTTCCCTGTACAGTCGACAGCACATGGACCTTTAAATTTTAGTTGCAAAGTTGTCCTTAACTTCATTGAGTAGAGTACCTACTCGGAAGAAGATGTTAAGGTTGATGTGCTGTCAACTGTTCTAGATGGCTGGCTACACAGACGACAGCTCATCTACCTATAAAGTTTAGTTTTTATTAGGCCCTAAATATACCTCATCATCATCATCATCATCATCAGCCATTTAACGCCGCCTTCGTGGTTTTTATAACCATAACGGGTTTTGCCATAATCTCCACGCTTGGCAGGCGTGTTGGCGATCGCAGTGTGCGGTTGGAATCTCAGAAAGACGTGCTGCCCGTCTCCAGGTAATTGATTTCCTTAGTCGCCTTATATAATATAATATACCTATTTTCTCGAAAAAAAAAAACAGATCATTTTTTATAACACAACGCCCATTAACTGAGAATCCAGCAAATTGTTGCCTGGACCAAGACCCGGACATTGACCCTACGATCGGCAACGGGATCTCAGTTGCATGCATGCATCAATTCACGCGCAGAACAAACTCGTTTCGGGCGCACACGGTGGGAACGGGCGCTTTTTTGACAGGAGAAAGGAAACAAGAAATAAGGGCTTATCGGGAAACTCCAGAAACAAAAATAGTGTGTCAGGAGATCAGTGGTGGCGCGAATATAGGAGACCAATTCCTATTACGCGTACCAAATCCTGAACGATCCAATTGTCTGTCAAATTAATTCCACACTGATTGATATCCGTGTGGCGCCGGATTAAGAATAGCGTCACTCCATTTCCTCCCGTGGATGTCGTAGAAGGCGTCTGAGGAAATCAATTACCAGGAGACGGGCAGCAGCTTCTTCCTGAGATTCCAACCGCTTACTGCGATCGCCAACCCGCCTGTCAAGCGTTATGGCAAATATGGCGATTATGGCAGAACCCCTCATCATCATCGTCAGCCATTTGACGCCCACCGCAGGACATAGGACTCCTTCGTCGTTTTCATAACCATGAGAGGTTTTGCCATAATCGCCACGCAAAACAAAACAAATGGCAAAACCCCTCATGGTTATGAAGGCCTAAGTGGGCGTCGAAGGGCTGATGATGATGATGATGATTGCTATCGCAAACGTTTTTCCCCAAAGGCTTTTATGACGTCGGCATTCCAAGTTACTCGCACAATTTAACATATCTAATGATAGTAAAAGAGTGAGTATACTTTGTTCAAATTTGGGAAACATAAGACATACAATCGCTCGTAGCCCCGGCTGCCTGAGTGATCTTAAACGATCACGAAGGTTAAGCAACACAGGGCGCGTTCAGCGCATGGATGGGTCGCCGTCTATGCCTAACGCTAGTGGCATTTTTCCGAGCGGTTCCGTGCTTCGCAAGGCACGTTAAGCTGTTGGTGCCGGCTGCCGTCGTTAGATGGCAGTCGTTAAGCCAAGTCAGAGGCCTTAGGGCGGCTTGACAACTTCTGACAGTAGACGAGCCACTAGTCTACAAGCCTCCACCAAACCGGACTTGGCCTCCGTGGTGGACTATGGCCTATACCTTCCTCAGGGAAGAGACCCGTGCCCCTCGGTGGGGACATAATGGGTTGATGATGATGAATCAGTCATCATGATTGCTGAAAATTTGACAAAACCTACCCGTGAGTTATCCAAAATACGAAGATTTTTTGTATTTTCAAACTAAAACTTTCGTAAGCACTACACCTTACTAAAAATATTACTTTGCCTTAGTTTAAGTTTGTTTTTTTATTTTATTTTATTTTTTCTGGTGAATGCTCTTCCTTGTAGTATTTAGGTATATTTCTCATTTATCTCCTCCCTTCATATGTAAATTTTTATTTATGTATGTTTATTCTATATTTATTTCATATTTATGTACCGTTTATGCATGTGTATTAAATATCTCGCTTAGTATTGTTTAGTTGCACCGACTACCCGTCATTCGGCTTCTCTTTTTTTCCGTCAATGGATGTCTGGAAGAAATTACTTTTAGTAATAAGGCCGCCAATTGTACTGTACTATATTATTGTTAAATTCTCATATGGAATTCTTGGTATATATACAATAAAGAATATTCTATCCATCTATCATTATTGACTTAATTCCGGATTCGCTTACTATTTCTATGCCAAAATATTTTAAAGTGGGAGGAGGATCTATTCCCTAATGGTTTGGAACAACAAACCTAAAACCTAGCTCCTCTAAAGCTCGATCACATTATTCATCATCATAACCATGAGAGGTTTTGCCATAATCGCCACGCAAAACAAAACAAATGGCAAAACCCCTCATGGTTATGAAGGCCTAAGTGGGCGTCGAAGGGCTGATGATGATGATGATGATTGCTATCGCAAACGTTTTTCCCCAAAGGCTTTTATGACGTCGGCATTCCAAGTTACTCGCACAATTTAACATATCTAATGATAGTAAAAGAGTGAGTATACTTTGTTCAAATTTGGGAAACATAAGACATACAATCGCTCGTAGCCCCGGCTGCCTGAGTGATCTTAAACGATCACGAAGGTTAAGCAACACAGGGCGCGTTCAGCGCATGGATGGGTCGCCGTCTATGCCTAACGCTAGTGGCATTTTTCCCAGCGGTTCCGTGCTTCGCAAGGTACGTTAAGCTGTTGGTGCCGGCTGCCTTCGATAGATGGCAGTCGTTAAGCCAAGTCAGAGGCCTTAGGGCGGCTTGACAACTTCTGACAGTAGACGAGCCACTAGTCTACAAGCCTCCACCAATCCGGACTTGGCCCCCGTGGTGGAGTATGGCCTATACCTTCCTCAGGGAAGAGACCCGTGCCCCTCGGTGGGGACATAATGGGTTGATGATGAAGACATACATAGTTTTGCACATTTTAGATTAGGTACCTACTTATACGTTTTTCATATAGGAAAATTGGTTTTAAAAGTTTTGAACTTCATGAACCACTTTTACTGAGCTTATAATATGCTTTGTTTTGCAATCATTGTAAAATGATAGAATGTGATGTGCGAGGTGAGGGAATGCTAATGGCATAAATAAACGCCCTCAACATAAAATAAATCCATCAAACTGGCGATGGCGGGCGCACAGTGCATCCAAATTGAAGATCAGTCGACACAGGTACAAAAGTCAATTTTTTTAAAATAATTAACTATATTTATTCGGGTATTTTTCTGTGAGGTGTATTCTAAGGATACCACGGTACATTTAATGGTTCTTGGTCTCCACTCCTGTGGTAAAGTTATCCAAAAGTTATCGTCGCATGCGCACGTGACGCGCCAGCGGAGGAGGAGCGCTGCGGGCGGGGGGTACCGAAATGCAAGTTTCGCAGGTCAACGACCCCGTCAAGGCCATGGCCAGACCATTGCGGCTTAAACAGCCTATAAACCGAGAAGTTGATTGGTGTTTTACGTGGTTTGAATGCGGATGTTTTGGTGCACGTAATGAAGGTTAAGCTTATTATTATATCGGTCGGTGGCGTCGTAAGAAACGGCCTTCACATACGGTGCATGATTTGAGTTTCCTGATTGTCATTTTCAACGCAACGTGGGTGCGCCATGTTTTTTTTTTGTAATGACTCGCGATTCTCATACATAGTTAAACATTTCACAGGTCTAATCGCGACTGCCTTATAATGTGAACTTTATTACCGCAATTCCTGATGTCTATCGAATAAAACAATCGCGATTAAACCCGATAAATGCACAAATATGTTTTTTCCTTTAAAAAAATGTACGACTTTCTAATGTCTCTGCACTATAGTAACATTACAGTGAGTACTAGACCGCAAAGTGATTTTATGGTAAGTGACACTCGCATTTAAAAAGTATATTTTCACAATACTGGGTCGTAGGGCAAGCAATATTATAAAATCAATCCAGAAAGATGATTAAGTAATTGAACATCAGTATAGGTACGTATCCTGCGTATGTTGCGTTGTAATGTCGCTACGTCTAATTTATTTAAATTCCTGCCAAATATTCCTGGCGACGAACAAGTACAGCCTTGTTACAGCACATACCAACTTACTCGGATGCAGACGAGGGAGGGCGAAAAAATCACCTTATACGTAACAGTAGACAGCGGTAAGACCGAAAATTATGAAAAGATAAGTTCTAAGAAAAACATAGGTGCAGCTAACAGCACAAAAACTTTGCATGCATGCACTCTACTCAGTTACGTTATGGGCGACTTTGCAAAGAAAATCTAAGGGTCGAGCTGCCATTCAATGTGCTAACCTAGATAAGTATGGCCTAAACATAGGGTCATTAATAATTTATATTTTATTTTCTGAATCCTGACAGTCACTTAGTTATACTCACTCAATAAATAAAATTTCTAATATCTCTAAAACAAACTTTTTCGACACAACCGCGAAGCCCTCTTCATTACCATTAGCGAATTCCACGTAAACAATGGTGCAATTTCAACTCATTTACCACGCTGGGGCCGTTCGGCAGATAAAAATAAAAGCAATCCAAGTCAATGCCGGCTGTCATGCCCTCACAAAACATTGTTCGGAACGAATTCACGAGTTGCGCGCGCGCACTGCATCGAAAATTGCATGCGCCGCGCCGACGCGGTAAAATGCTGCTGACTTTGTAAAGTGCTCAAGACGCGATGTAGAGTCACTGTACTCACTGTCTTTTTCTGAAAAGAGACCCAGCAGTGGGATGATGAAAATAACGTTTGATACAAAAAATACCAAAATAGGGCACCTCCTTCTTCGATGCTGACACCAGAAAGAAGTGGCGTGCTCTTTGGAATTAGAGCACAGATCACGAATCAAAGTTTTACTGTATTTTTTGAGCGGCTTTAAGGATTATTCACAGTAGACCGTGTCGCGACCGGGCCGGGCCAACACGGTCAAACATCTATAGTATACTTTTTGTATGAAGTGATTCATGCTTGACATGGACTGCCGGGCCCCGGATGGGGCTCGGCCGGGGCTCGGCCCGGTCGTGACACGGTGTACCGTGAATCATCTTTAATCAGGATGGCCCACATGAAAAATTTTGCCGTGACTTTTTGGGCTTAGAATTTCTTGCTTTGACATAGTGACTTTCAGTATATTGTTAGAATCTTCATTTACTTCGTACTAGTACAAAGTTTTCAGAAAGAAATCGCGAGTATCAAAATTGTTTGCCTATTGCGTGTTAAGACAAGACTTTGGCAGAATTTGGCGACATCAACTAGTTTTCATTGCGACAAGAAAGAGATAATAAGTGTTTTATTTCAATTCTTTTCTATGGCATGACTAGGATTCTGCCAATCAAAACATCTCTAATTTGTGCTGCCATTGTCAGGTTTGTGAAGATGGCAATGCTAGTCAGGGAATAAGGTGTAGACACAGATCACGTAGAACAAACAATTTAGAATAGTCAAAGATCTCAAAGGGTCTTGATCATTTTTTAGAGGATGGCCTAAATACAACAGATAAAAAAAATAACAACTGTCGACAAAACATTTCTAGAGCCATTAGTTTTCACGAAAATTACCAACGCCTCTAATTCGGCCTATTTTTTGGAAATCTCAGTATTCTGCAAGCGAAAGTTATAAAACGGCCACATTTATCAAGTGCATTTTCATGCAGCATTTTAGCACCCCTCATGTTGGATCGCGGGCGTCGCCTGCCCAGCGTCATCGGCGAATTCGTCGCGGCCTTGACAGCGGTCGACGACTTGCGCAGGAGTTTTTATCCGCGAAAATAGGACAAAATGGCCGCCAGAGCGAGAGCGCGAACAACGCGATACTGGTTCGAAAGAGGTTGTGTTTTTCGTTTCTGACTTACTTTTTTTCTGTTTTGAAGACTGGCTGGAATAGCTCAAACTACTTTTGTCATACATTGTTAGTAGCGGTTTTTAATGCCGTCTTATGTCATTTTAATGACAGTAAAATGTTGAATGGCAGGTGCGTCAAGGCTTCATTCTATGTAGCACTGAAAAAGTAAAATATAATTAAGTATAATATATTTTAGGAATTTGATGTACCTACCTTGTGGGTAAAAAAATCTAAAACATTAAAACCATACACAAGAATTATCTTGACAAAAAGAAACCTAACCTACCTCAACCTAAAATGACCCGCCTGCCGACGAAAAAAGTCAACAGCCAAACTAACTCCACCCCAAGGGTCAACGATCTCAAAAAGCGTCATTCTTTGGCCGCATTTTGGCCGAACGGACGACCACAACGGAACTGAAGCCGTCTCTTTCGCACCCTCAAACACACTATTCATTTTTCGAGCGCGTGATGGATTCGCATCCTCTCATTCAATGCATTTGCTTTTTGAAACTTCGCCTGTGTGTGTGTTACGTGTATGCGTACACGATTGTCGAACGCGATTTTAATGCATATCTTTGACTCTTTGTTTTGAATACGAATCGCCTCGATTGTTCCCAGAATAATCATGGAATAATCGTCCATGATGCCGATTTTGTCCAATGGACTTTTTCTGCGGACTAATGTATTCTGGATTCCTGCGGAGCGAATAACTTTTTATCATCATCTTTCATTTCAGTTCTTATTATTTTTATTTTTGCCCATAGTGGATGTGTGTGTGTGTGTAAATTTTATGTACTGAATGTAGTTGTTTTTGCTGTCGAGATCGTTTGGGAATTGAGAAGCATATTAATATAATGGTGCGTTGCGTAAGGTCATGGTCTCATATGTTTGTGTTTAAAGACTTTTTGGGATTCTCAATTGTTCAGTTCTTTTTATATTAACTTTAACAATTTGGCCTCTTTGGTCGATTATATGTAGGTAGATAGGCACGCCGCGTCCGGTACCACTATTTGAGAAGTTCGTCGAAGTTGGGAGAGGCACAGTGATTTATTTGCCACTAAAAAAGATAATTTCTGCCTACGTATCGATTTTCGGACGGTCAAAAACGGTAAAATTTAACACTGTGCCTCGGCTGACTTCGATGTAGATGGTTGTATGTCAGTATGTACCTATGCAATGCAGGCATGTATATGTTACAGCCAAAGTAATAAATCTGGATATTATATATATTGTCTAGTCATTATATATAATGTCTACTCAGTTTAGATAAAGTGATAATTAACACAAAATTAATCACATTTACTAGCAAGTTTTCATTTCGCATTTTATTCATTTGGTCAAATTATCATTTCGCATAATTTTACTGCGTCAAGTTTTATTAAGACAAACGTTTATTATGCTAACGTTTTTTATTTTGGCAAGTGTTATATAGCAAATAATTGTTTGATTAAATTTATATTTCGCATTTTGTTTGTTAGGTCAGTACACATAGCAAAAATAGGTTCGAAGTGTGTTAGTTCTTTTTTTTTATATAAAAGCGAAAAAAATATTTCACTAAAAAACTTTTAACTGAATAATTAATTTATTACTTTGTCTAGTGAATTTGGCTTTTATATATAATGACCAGTCATTATGTATAATAGCTATTTAATCACTATGACTGTAACATATACGTACAGTCGACAGCACATTAACATTACACGCGTGCACTCTATCTAGTTACGTTAAAGGCAACTTTGCAACGAATATGTAAAAGTTGACCCGCGGTCGATTGTATTGCACAAAATGACAACGAGTTTTTTTTTGCGTCTTGTTCATCCCGTAGCCGAGATCCTACTTGGTAATCTGTGGGTTGGTCGACTTTGCGATGTACATCGAATTGTCATAATAAACTACGAATTGTAGTTTTACGAAACGCGGCCCTGCTGTAGGCTGTATGTACCTACTCTAAGATTAATAATAATCAGAAACAGTCGAGGCATCCGCCACCGGATTGGATAGCATTAAAACTTAGGGCCCAGCCTCATCAAGGTCTAGACCAGAATCTGGTCGAGTAGGGTGGCTACGCGTTACTACTGGAGATGGGCCGGGCAGAATGTTTTCGCACGACGAGACCTGAAGGCAGCGGCTAACATAGTAACATATTGACATTCAGTAAATTCTTTACGTTGTAATAAATTATTGATTATTATATATAAATTGAAAAATGTTGTTTTCTTTCAGTTAATACCGGTTACTAAGGGGATGCTAACTAAGTAGTCCTAAAAAAATCACTGTTCACAAAAATCAAAACATGATTGAGATTTTTTTTATAATTTTTATTATTACACTATCTTTTAGTGTAATAATAAAAGATAATAAAAACCCGCAGGAGGCGGGTAATTTTTGCAAGAGACAAAAATGTTACTGTTTTCTAGATATCCAAATAACTTCATATCTACTACTTAGGTAGCAACGATGAATGAATAAGCAAAGAGGCTGAAAGCGCTAGAAAAAGTCGGTGTTTCGTAGAATTTTCGGGTGCCGCCGTTTTATAAACCTTTGGACACCCTACGCCGACTAGTTCTAGATTTCAAGTTAGGGTTTTTGCGGGCGGCAGGTGGCGGGAAGCGGTCGTCTTATTGTGCTACGGTCGTGCACCCACAGATTTGTTCGACGAGTCTGCACACGCCCTTATGAAGCTGCTGGCCAGTCAAAACCTACATCATAGCATCACTCACTACAATCGACGGAAATGTGACGGAAACAGTTTTGATCATTTCACTCTGGACAACTCAATGTTGAGACAGTAGATATCTAATAGGGTAAGGTCGCTTTAGTCGTACCACTTCAGGGGAAACCGCTATAATTTCTACTATAATTTAAATAAAAGAAAAATCTTTGCACATATACAATCTTCATTTATTAACGGATCAGATAACATTAATAGACATTTAAAAATCTTTTAATAAAGTGGTGTTTTAAACGTTTTACAAAAATCTTCCATCGGTACGACTTAGGCAACCGGTTGCCTTAATCGTACCACCCATGGCATAAGTCGTACTTAGAGTAATAATATATATTTTTCAAGTAGAAGTCATTTGAAAATTTAAAAACTGCATGGACTTCTACAGGACTATGCTGCGGGATCAATTTCAGTCTTCATTAATTATAATAACAATTCTCATTCTTACGAAACAAAACTAGCATTCTTAGGTTATAATCATTTGGTACAGAAATCAAACAGTTGAAACACATATCACAAATATATTTCTTTATCTTACTTTCGACATCCGCACATAGGTCATGTACCCATCCTTTGCATTTTATACATTGGATCATCTTTTCTTTGCGATCTTCGTTACATAATTTGCACAACCAAGTTTCTTCAACGTTTCCTTCTTTATCCTTGTCAGATTTTGTCTTTCTTTTTTTATTAGTTCCTTGCTTTGCTACCCTTTTTCTTGTTTAATGTTTTTTTAAATTTAATATATATCTTTTTAGTTTCTTTGTCTTTTCCTTCCATTGGTACGACTTGAAGCGATGGGTAATTTATATTTTTCAGCAAGTTGGTATGCAAGTTTTCTAGCATCGGTCACAGTTAATCCAAAGATCGTAGACTCCATGTCAAGTATATGCTGTGCTAATTTGTTTTCCATTTCTGGTGTTATATCATTTGGCCTTCCGAACTTCCTCGTTTTTTTCAAACCCTTTAAATGACGCCGCAAAGCAGGTTTTGGTATAGCATATAGTCTACATGCTTCGTTGAATCCAATTTCACCATCCCGATGCTTCTGCAGAGCTTAATCCATCTCATCTGCTTCCAAGTTTTATAAATTCTCTATAGCATGTTGATCAACTGAAAGAAACAGAATTAAAATTGGGAAAAATATTCCCGTAATACCTGGGTCGTACCAGTACGATTTAGGGATTTTCTGCAGGTACGACTTAGGCAGCGGGGTGTACAAAGTTATAAATAAAATTTAATAACATAACCTAAAAACCGTTTACCGTGTGATCTTGCTCATATCAACCAGAAAACACTACAAAAACTGATATGAATAAAAAAAATAACAATTTCATCATAATCTTTGGTGACATGCCTTACGACTGATCTAAAAATATTAGTGAAAACTGTGCAAAAAACTTACTTTTTCATTATTTTTTGATCGCGAAATCCAGCAATCTGCCGCGTGTGGCTGTTTACCTTTGCGACCGAGTAGGACCATATTGCACTGCCAGATGTCACCTTTTCAAGACGGGTGCGCAGATATCGACGTGGTACGACTTAAGCGCTGGTACGACTAAGGGTACCTTACCCTAGATACAGTTTATTGTAAATTTTTCGACATGACACTGAGACAAAGTAGCTTATCGAAGTAGCAGATTGTTCTTCTATTTCCATTTGAAATTAAGAAATGCCATAAAATGCTAGTCGCTTTCTTTATTTTCATTACTTAATACTAATGAGTGTCTGAGTTATTCAAACAGTTCAGCGCTTGAAATTGCCAATCCGCGGTGGGCACACGTGGTGATTAATCCCGTACTCTCTCTCTCTCTCTCTCTGAGAGAAGGCCTGTGCCCTGCAGTGGGACGTATATAGGCTACATATAAAAAATAAATACATTACACAAATAATACATATTTATTAATATAAATAAATGCAAATAAAAATGTGAGAACGAAAAAAACTACAACATATTGTTCCAGTACAGCCTTATAAGGAGGAGGTAAGACCTGATCTGGTACGTAAAATCTTCAAATTAGACACACTAAACATGAAAAAAAAAAAGTTAATTAGGTACCTACAACATTTTTAAATTCCCACAAACCCGGCTGTGTACACAGCTTAATGCTCATCCATAATGTTACTGGCCTAAGGTCCAATGTTGTAATAGAGAGGCTGTAGTGCGTACCGTGGGAGACAAATTAATTGGCAGGCTGGTTTCGTAAAAAGAATAAAAACAAATGAAAAAGGCATGCATGTTTTATTACTGGCCGGTTTTAACTCGATTACCTGTGCACTGTGCTTTGACTGGCAAGCGGCAAATAGAGTGAGTTTGTGTGTACTTAGATGTCTCTGTAAAATAATAGCACATAATCATCATCATAAGCCGTTTGACACATACTGCAGGACAGGCGTCCCTCATGGTTTTCCAAGGTTCCTGGTCTTGTGCCGTCCGCATGCAGCGACTCTCTGCCATCGTAACCAGGTGTCGTCAGATAATCTTGTGTGGAGCCTTCCCATGCTGCGTGCGTCGTCCGGTCCGCGGTCGCCAGGTCAGAACTATTCAGTCTCAACGGCTATCAGTTCTATAGTGTATCCAACTAACAATTAAACGTCGTTCAATAGTTTAGTCTATTGTACTTACATTGCTTTGCATCATTTGTCTTGGTAGTACAGAGCGAATCTCGATTATTCCGCAGCAAATTTAAAAAAAAAATCTTCATCCCTCGGATAGGTCATTGGCCTACAGCCAGCTAATATCCAAAGTTCAACATACCTTGCGTAGAAAAAAAAGCGCTCCATATAAAACCGTTGGGCAACTCCGCAATTCATCAAACTATAATAATGGGTCTAAACAAACGTAGGTACCCACGGAATAGAAAAGGGGATAGATGTGGACTAGGGGAGTGTTTTGCTCTGGTTAGCTGAAAGTGCTTCATAGATAGGTGCAGCGGAAAATTTTTGGTATATTTTTTTTTACAGAAAACGTCTTATCGTATACTTATAATAAAGAAAATTGGTACAGCTTGAAAAAAAAAAATTATGATGTCTGTCTATCCTTTATTAAAAGAAAATAAAAATAGAAATATGTAGGTACTCCTTTCAGCTTTCACTAACCACATCTCCCAAGGCTGTTGGAAGAAAATGCTAACGAGTATTAAGCCTCGCCTTTTTACAACAATATTGTTTTCTTCATTAAGTTAATAAACAATTTTCATTAATTCACATTAGGTACTTACACATATTCTAAAAAACCTTTTAATATTTAAAAAAAGCAAAATAAAAACAACTAAAATATCCACTCACTGGCTGGTTTCTTTTCCCGCTTGAACCGGATATGCGTTGTCTATGAAGCGACTTCCGCTAAACGGATTTAACGCATCCCCTATCTATCGGTAAGTGGGGAGAGGCCTACCATTGGTCGGCTGGCCCGTCCCGGCCTCTATGAACTAAAATCACGGGCCTTTGTGCTAACAGCATGCGTTTTCTAAAAACAAAAACTGTAAATAGACAGCAGCCATTTTGGATTGTGCAAAGCGCGCGTTTCTAGGAGGGATGGGACACGAAATAAAAGTAAAATATAGAAGGACCTCAGGACCACATTTCATAAAACTACAATTTGTAGTTTATTAGGTACTACATTCTGACGTACACTGCGAGCCAATTAGTACAATTAGTTTTCCTACTTGTTAATCTGTGTGCAATTTACATGGGATTGTCATAGTTGACCACGATTTTTTTATATAATTATAGATAGTTAAATTATCTTCTCTACTCGCTACCACTCGCTAACTGTGAAGGAAAAAATCGTGAGGAAACCTGAGTGTGTGAGCTATTAACATACCTCAGCGCTTGAAATCGCCAATCCGCAGTGGGCACGCGTGGTTATTTAACCCATACTCTCTCTCTGAGATAAGGCCTATGCCCTACAGTGGAAGGTATATGGCTGCTTGTGAAATTATGTTCGGATAAATAAATAATCATGAGCCACTTGACGCCCACTGCAGGACATAGGCCTCCTTCGTGGTTTTCATAACCATGAGGGGTTTTGCCATAATCGCCACGCTCGGCAGGCGGGTTGGCGATCGCAGTATGCGGTTGGAATCTCAGGTTTGTTGTTGCATAAATAATAAAAAAAAACGGCAATAGAAACACATCATCTGTGAACTGTCTAACTATCACTTTCAACTGTCTGACTATCACGGTTCCTGAGATACACCCTGGTGACAGACAGACGGACAAACGGACGGACGGACAACGTAGTCTTAGTAAAAGGGTCCCTTACCCTTTGGGTACGGAAGCTTAAAAATCATAACACCGGATGTCCTCTGTACATCTGTACTGTCTCGATGGTTTCTTGCGTGAGTGACTAGACCAGGCCCTGGCAGAAAAACAGTGCTGTGTGTGTGTAACAAGCCTGCGGCAAATGCTGAGCCTGAGACCGTTTACCGCCCCATGGACATAGCCAGTGACCGTTTCTTATTGTTTTTTTATTTTCTGTCTCGTGTTCTGCCTTGTCTGTTTTTGTATGTCTTGTGTAATGTCTGTGTGGATCTATAAATAAATGTTATTTTCGTATTCTTCTTCTTCTGTAAATATCATGCCTCTGTCTGATGCAATGCAATCTAAAATGCATACTAATAAATGAATCCGTTCTTCTATCGCAATTAGTTCTGTATCTAGGAGGGGCGCGGTTATGCTTGAATTCGTAATGTCAGGATTGACCTGGTGAGCCCCGTTTTAGGACTTTTGGTGAGAACAGAGGGGCCTTCGTGTGGCCATAGAATATTAGAGGGCAATGACTCGGAAGCAATGGTTTGGATTTGATGTTTTGTTCCTACGTTAATTACTGTTAAGTAGCTCCCTACAAATTATGTTACTGGTTTGTGCAACGTAATATGTGTTGTACACTACTGTTTTCTATAACTTATGTTATTGTCTACGACGTATCCCACTTACCTTCCATTCTTTCTCCAAAATGAGATAGATTTTGAAATGGACACCTAGTTCATTAAGTCGCAGTTTCTGAGCTACTTTGAATTAAACATTTTTTAATTTTAATTTAATTTGAATTATGGCGAACGATGGACGGACGAACGGACGGACGGACGACCGGCCGGTCGGATGCACGGACGGACGTTGGCACCCTTCAGGTATTTATTTTATGTAGCCTTTCTACATTCCACAGGGCACAGGCCTGCTCTCAGAGAGAATGTGCTTATCACGCTTGCCCACCGCCGATTGGCGATTTCAAGCGCTGAGGTGTGTGAACACTTCAGACACTCGTTTTTCCTCACGATGTTTGACTCCACGCGTACTTTCAAGTATGAAACCCTAAAATGTATTCATTTATACATTTTAGGGTTTCATACTTGAAAGTACGCGTATATATATAGATATAGGATATAGATCCTAGTCTTGGAAAAGTAAATATTTATATAGTTGAACTAAGCCCACATTTTCCGTGTAACAAAAGGAAGTGCCAACTACACAATGCCCTTTCCCGAAAGTGGCTTGGCTCTCTGCAAGACTCAACAGCACTCTCCCGCAGTCGTCAAGCGTCTTTACATCTCACGAAATCCCTTTGAAGTTGAATAAAAGCGCCGAAAACAGTTCCAAATTCGGGCGCATGGTGTAGGAGGAGACGGAAGTCGCAGAAGATATACTCCTTCATCCCACATCCGTCCACTGCTGAACTGAGGCCTTCCATGGTAAGCCTTCATCATCATCACTTGCAACTCTAGGTACTGGTGCGTTTTGTAACTTCTGTATCTTGGAACATAGTGTTTGCAACTATACTGGTGTTGTTTGTAATGTATGTACCGATGTTATACAAAATACAAAACAGATTACAGAGAAAACACTATAATCACGAATTTTAAAAAGGTACCAACCAATACTATAAGGCCAGGTATAGAACGCATTTTCTTTTTGCACCAGTTGGTCTGCGATTCCACACTAGGCGAACCTGTATCGTGGTGATCTTGGCGTTCTATTGTTAAGACTGCCGTCTTAAGAAGAATGGGTGTAACTTCCATATCTTGCAACTCTATTTGCGTTCATCTGTTCTTACTAAATCTGTATTTTGCAACTTCATTGGTTAGCTCTATAAGCAGCCAATAACTTCTCATTGCAAAGCTGCGTCCTCACAAAGAGAGATTATACCACGCGTTCGCTTCGCAAATTGACGTTTTCAAGCGGTGAGGTCGTGAACTGAACAATTCAGACACTCAGATAACCTCACGAAGTTTTTCTTCATCGTTAACTTTCTATTAAGTCGTATTGCTAATACAAATCACAAATGTTCATAACTTACCCACACAACAAAGTCCTTGGCGTATGTGGACTCCAGTCTTTAAGATAACAAGTTACCCTAAATATACAAAAAAACTTATTAGGTTTAGTTTTATCAATGAATTCTAAACGTTTTCTTATAAGGGTGTTATCATCATCATCAGCCATTTGACGCCCACTGCAGGATATAGGCCTCCTTCGTGGTTTTCTTAAACCAGGCCTTTGAGGGGTTTTGCCATAATCACCACGCTTGGCAGGCGGGTTGGCGATCGCAGTATGCGGTTGGAATCTCAGGAAGACGCTGCTGGACGTCTCCGGGTAATGTATTTCCTTAGTCGCCTTCTACAACACCCACGGAAGGAAATATGGAGGAATAAGGGTGTATATAGGGGCCGAAAAGTTCTTGAATAACTCAAAGAAAACTCAAAACGCTTCATAAATTAAAGCGATACCAAGTAGGTACCCGAATCTGGCGTACGCGCATGCCACGGCTAATGAATGTTGATGAAGCGAAGGAGGTTTGTGAGAATCCTGGCAATTCACAAATCCTAGTCTCTTCCTAACCCTCTGGGATAGAGACGTGAGTTTATATAATGTACCTAATTTAACCCCTTGTATGTGAAGCCAGCGGTCTATCGGATCGTTCCACTTAATTCATCTAGCGTAGTTCACCTTGGTGAATTAGGTCGACTAAAAAGTGCAGTTAATTCACCCCGACTGATCACCAATACCTTAGGTGAATTAATTGGAACGATCCTTTCTATCGATTATGCGCCCCAAATCCTGTCGGAATCCTGACGTTTGCGTTAGCGATTGGATTTTGACAGTTACACGATTGGAACCGTTAAACATTTGGTGCGTGTAATACAGGGGTATGTATACCGTTCTGTGTTAGTATTCCTAGCAACCTCTGTACGTTGCAACTCTGCGCAGGGTGCTCAAAACTGCTAACAATCAGCGCTCAGACACATCCTGCAGGATGCACAGACAGACGGACGGACGGGCGGATGTTACGTATTCGTACGTAACATACACATTCGGCGTTGCCAGCCGGGCTTAGCTTGGTGCAGTTTGCATTTTTGAAGTGTGGACTAAAGCGGAGTTTTACCACTGATTCGAGATCAGTCATCTCCTATCGGAGGTCGGCTACTATTGCGGCTATTTTGTCACATGATGTTGCGGCTCGGAAGAGTTCTTGTATTTCATATTTCTCTTTGTTAAACCAATCTCTAAGATTTTGGAGGCACGATCATTTTGGAACCACGAAGATTTTGGATCATAGCGATCAGTGTACTACTTAATATCAGGCGGAGGATGAAGAAGTTGAACTGCGGATGAGCTAGTGTGATATTTGGACTATTGTAGTACAGTCAAGAGCAGGTCAATGTTTATATTTTTGTAGCAAAGTCGCCCTTAACGTCACTGCTTATAGTGCACGTAGGTAAAGGTTGATGTGCTGGCGACTGTATTATTAGAGATCTGGGTTTTACTCTCAGGCGCAGGAAGACGAAAATGAACTGCGTATGCTGGTTAGATATTTGGCGGTTCGTCTATGCAAATGCTATCAAGTATTTATGCCAAAAACACCCGTTGTAGGTTGTAGTACTTACCTACCAGGTTTTCAGTCTGAGTCGGTCGTCGTGGGCCTCAATAATATAAGACACTTTTTTCGTACACGATCTGTAAAAGAATATACGATTTTATTTCCATTCGTGGCGCTCGTAAATCTCATGGAGCTCCTTAACAGCCTACATCCAATTTCCAGCAAGCATTTTCGGTCGCCAAAATGCTGTTAAATGCAGGTAAGTAGGGCGTGAAGCCAATTTATTAAAATTGGAGGGGCTTGAGTTAATTGATCGGTTTTTAAAGTTCCTAGTCTACCTTCCCTCATATATGTACCCGTCTGTTCGTAGGTCGTGGGGTTCTACGAGTTTTTACTCAGATTTCTTTTAGGGTTCCGTACCTCATAAGGAAAAAACGGAAACCTTATAAGATCACTTTGCTGTCCGTCTGTCTGTTAAGGCCCTTTATCTCGGGAACGCGTGGAGGTATCAAGTTGAAATTAACACCATATACTCAAATTTACAATCCCTTGAAGCTATGAAAAAATCAAACTTCTAAGTAAACATTAAAAAAAGATAAGGTCGTCGATGCCGCCAAAACCGTATATTTCGACACTCAAGGGAAACGTTCCGTTGATCTAGAACCATGAAATTGGGCAAGTAGTATCGTCTTATACTACAAATACAGAAACAATCTGAAAACTATACATTTGTTATTGAATCATAGAAAAATAGTCCTTAAAGTTCGGGAAAAGCTCGGAAAAAACTGCGAGACCCGATTCTTGAACTACATATTTATAATAATATGTAAGAACCTGCATATGCAGGAATCGGGTCTCGTAGTTTTTTCCGAGCTTGTCCCGAACTATAAAGTTTGTACGGAAACCTCGGTGGACCAGTGCGACTCGCATTTGTCCGTTTTTAGAAATATCAGGATTTATAATGATTTTATTAATTTCACCCTTTACCTACGCGCTCTACCAATGATGCAACTTTTTAGTACCTAAATCCTATGGAAAGAAATGTTCATAGAAATGTCCATTCTATTTAACACATATTATGGTTCAAACAGCGTCTCTGCACAGTACAAAACCCGTAAAAATATGCCATGTATTTTTTTGTGTATGGAATGTAAAAAACTTTTGAGAACTTATAGAACAATTCAAAAATTGCGCGTTTAAGAAATTCCACGTCTCACCAGGGCCTTCTGTCAGTAAAAGAGCATGGGCTTAATTACACGCGTGCCCATCGTAGACTGGCAATTTCAAGCGCTGAGGTATGTGAACACCTCAGACACCCAGGTTTCCTCACGATGTTTTCTTTCACAGCGAGTGGTATCGATTCTACAACTTCTCAAATGTACCTACGTAACCTACAATGTTATTGGTACATGCCGGGATTCGAACCCACGACCTCCCAAATGTGAGGCCGGCGTTCCTCAGCCTTATACAGCTCCCAAATCATGTCTGGCTTAACTCTGGAGATCCCTTAAAAATCGTACTCAAAAACCTCTTAACATATGAAAATTTACGCACATCCTTTTAATCAAGCGCGTGTGTAGGTAGGGTTGTCAACCGTACTGTAATAACATACTGTATTTCAGGTCTCGGGTCAATTAGAATAGAATAGAATAGAAATCGTTTATTACCAAAACACAAACAATTAAAAAAAGCAATAATAGCAGAGATTTACATTTTTTTAGACTACGTCTAACCATTTTGGTAATTGGAGAGAGCTCAGCTAACATGTCGGCTACCACAGGGTAGTAACCAACGCCGGCTTTGAGCACTCCCCAGCTCTTAGGTTGACATTTAGAGCAGGAGTTAAGGCAGGTAGGTACACGTTAAATATAAAATTATATAAATAAATTCAAAGAAAAAAAAAACAATTATGCATTAACTAAAAATCAGCAGTCACCTGACTACTGGTAATTAAAGGAACAAACAAGAAACGTGCTAAGTGTGTGTGTGAGTATGTATGAGTGTATGAGTATATGTATATATGTATGAATGGGTGTGTGCCTCTTAGCCCTGCGACAAGGTTTTGGGTTCAGTATAGTATACTGCTAAGAGGCAAGTGTGTGCTTTGTGTCGAAAAAATTAAATACTGTTGATGAAATATATATTACGCAAAAATACTACTTATATTTAAGTTGGATGGATAAATCTTTGTTAGAGTTTATACCTGGAAGGTGCTAACGGGCCTACACACAAGCCAACGTCTGTCAGTCGGTAGGACTGTCTGTCTGTTTCATTATTACTATTTAGATATTTATATGTAAATATTAAAACATTGGATATAATCACGCCTGTATCACGGAGGGGTAGGCAGATACCAGGGTCTGCCACTTGCCACGATCCTGACAAACCTCTTTCGCTTCATCCATATTAATTAGTCGTTGCGTGCACGCACGCCGGTTTCGGGATCGCATAGAAATGTCTCTTGAACTGTATAGTTTCTAATTTTTTTCACAGATATAATACATATATTTTTACTAGCTGACCCGGCAAACGTTGTTTTGCCACATTAATTAGCCTACGACCTATTCTCAGACCTACCAAATATGCACAAAATCGGAGCTGTTTCGGAGGAGTTCCATGACAAACACTGTGACACGAGATTTTTATATATCAGATGAAGTGTACTATGGTTTTCATAGTTGACCCTAGAAAATAATTCGGTGAAAAAATGTTGGCAGCCCTAAGTGCAGCACAGTCTCACGTGTGCGTACGCTGTGTGCGTGTGTGTGTAAAACCAAGTGCGTGCTCCTCCGCGCAAAAATGCAACTCCGCGAGTTGGTTAAATATCGGGCGGAATAGAAAAGCTGTGGAGAACTGTTCAAGACGAGCAGTCGATATCATCCTTTACATAGTGTAGAAATGGGCTGGGAACCAGACATAGTAAATGGAAAAAAAATGGTTTTCGTTCAATTAATTCCACTCAGTTCACTGTATATATCTTAAACAATGATATCTACCTGAGTTTACTGTAAATTATTATGTCAATAAAGATAATTTACTTTTTTCCAATTTTAAGTTCTCATTAAGTTATCATTCTCTCATCAATACATACGCGCACTGTAGGTAGTTAGAGTAAGTCGCTAACTTTGCAACATGATACATTAGCAACCCCATAAAAAGTTTATTAATAATAATATAATAATAATTATAAGTAGATGTTCAGTTAAAACGGGTGCCGCTAGTAGCATAATTTCACAAACATTTGACATATTCTTCTTTAGTAGTCTTTTAGTTCCCTTGTTGTCTATTGTACTGTTAAGTAAATGGATGTAGCCGTGGACTTGGAGGGTGTAGTAATTAGAATTGAAAAAGGAATAATGGATTAGCTTGGACATATAGAGAGGATGAAGGAAGAAAGACATACATATAATCGAGCAAATGTGGGTGAGGGACGTCCCAAATCAACGTAATTCGACCAAATAGGGGATGTATAGCCATATTCTTAGTGAGGTTTAAAAATGAGTTTCCGGCTCTGGACCGAAGCCAGGATAATATTTTGGGGGTTCTCTGATGACAACAATGTAATGCTGTTCGTGCAATGAGAGGTGGTGGATCATCATTTGAGGGGTACCACCTCTCATCGTGCTCTACGTGCTCTTAACACCTGCCTTGCCCTATCACTCAGGTAGAGTACGATCCCAAGTGATCACGCGGTTAGCGATGCAAAATTTTGGACCAAAACCATTTAATGTCGCCTGAATCGTCTACCATCCATATGTTTATGTTTCCATAATAACGTCCATACCGACGTAACCCCAAAACAATGTACCGTAATGTAATATAATAATCTGTGACTCCGACTATACCAACGAAAATGTCCACTCCACAGACCTCGCTGTCCTCAACTCCCCAACTGCAAGGGGTGAACGAACTTACGAAATGCACGCACACACACACAAAGGCGCACGACCTAAACTGTTGTCGTAGGTTATGCTTTCGACTGGCACTGTACGAACTACCCTGGGCCCTATTTCATAGAACTGCAATTCTTGTTGTAAGTACTATGACAATTCGATAGCAATGTAGGTAGTAGTCAGTAGTAGTAGTAGTTAGACATGAGATTTCGGCACTTAGCCTCATAGTTGGGCCATTTACGTAGCGAGCGCTGAGGTAGGTATGTATTTCCTACTATATTATAGGAGACAGGAGCTGTGTACACGATGTCCTGACTAGGATATATAATGGTCGTTTCATATTACTGGAAGACGATTCCCGCAAATCCCGCCCTATCCCGCAACAAGCGGCGTGGTATCTCGCAGGGGCGCCGTTAGTGGGGTGCAGGGGGAGCCGAAGTCACCCCCCAAATAAGCATGTAGGTACGGGCCCTTTGGGCCTGCGAAGTGGGCCACCGCAATTTAATTTCTGTTTTGGATAATCAGCCTTAATATTTTTTTATTCTAATTTATGATAATTCTAAATAATTTTACTCGAACTCGACAAAGGCTACATATCTCTCTGTTAGACACAAACAAACATAGAAAATAACTTTCGTTTAACATAAACAGCTTCTCGCAGACCTTTTTGAACGAACTCGGACCCTTTTTGTACTCGCCCCCCGCACCAACGAAACCTACTTCCGGCGCCCCTGGTATCTCAAAATACCGGGATTAAAAGTCTTAGGGTGACTTGCGCCCAAACATGGGATAAGTAAGCAATTAGATAAATACGTATCCAGGGATAAACAGGTAAATATCTGATTGACAGGTTATCAGTCATACAATTTGAAAGGTACTTATTTGATATTCTGCTAATGTCACAGTGCAAGACGTTTTTAGATTTCTTCACTGGATAGAGCTACCCATTGATAAACAGGTAGAAAATAATTATATTCTTCTTGTTGCACTAACCCGTGCTGAGGACAATTTTAAAAATTCCATCCATGCCGGGACTTGAACCCGCGATCTCTGGCTAACCGTGCCAGCACTCACCCAACTGAGCTAATGGGCAAGTGCAGGCGTCGGCGAAATTTCGAGCCTCCTGTGGGTGCAGCGATATCCTTCCGATATAAAACCTAACTGCAAAGTGGGTTGCTCGGGGCTTCAAGTGATGTAAAATTACTTCGGCCAGATACGAGAGAGAGGCCAGACAGAGAAGTTTATAAAGAGGCTCGAAATTTCGCCGATGCCTGCACTTGCCCATTAGCTCAGTTGGGAGAGGTCGCGGGTTCAAGTCCCGGCATTGGTGGTAGTTTTAGCCTCTAAATAGGTTTTTAAAATTGTCCTCAGCACGGGTTATCATCATCATCATCATCATCAACCCATTATGTCCCCACCGAGGGGCACGGGTCTCTTCCCTGAGGAAGGTATAGGCCATACTCCACCACGGGGGCCAAGTCCGGATTGGTGGAGGCTTGTAGACTAGTGGCTCGTCTACTGTCAGAAGTTGTCAAGCCGCCCTAAGGCCTCTGACTTGACGGGTTAGTGCAACAAAAAAAAAGAAGAAAATATTTAGTAAAATATGTTTTTTTTTCAATTTATTTTTAAAGAATTTTTAAAGAGTCCGTTGGCGAATTATAGCGCACGTCTTATTTTATCTCTTATTCTAAGGGCCGGTTTCTGAATTGAGAATTTCACTAAGTAAGTATACTTAACCAATGTACAGTATATGGTCAGTCCCGGCATGGGTGGAGTTTTTAGCCTCTAAATAGGTTTTTAAAATGGTTTACTATAAGACAATTCGATGTACCTTGCATAGTCGATTAACCCACCCCCAAGTGGGAAGACTCGGCTACGCAGTATAAATCGAATTGCCACAATAAACTATGATTGTAGTCTTATGAAACGAGAATTGCGGAAATATTAGGTATCTGGGGTTTGAAAAAAATTCACAAATGTACGTTGATTATTACGTAGAAGACCAACCACGAAAGCCACAAAAAATTCACCGTGTATGCCGTCGTGTCAACCCTTAGTTCGAAGGGCGTTCCCAGTGAAGCCTACCTACCATCACAAAGGGTGGCTGGGGAACCGCTGTTTCGGCGAACTATATTTTTGGAGCCTATTTGTCGGACCCTTATGTTTTTGCTATGAAACAGAGGAAATAGAAGAACGTCTCAGTCAGGGTGTAAAATCCTACCTAACTAGCAACCCATTTCACAGAACTACAATTCGAGGTTTACTATGACAATTGGATGTACATTGCGCAGCAGTCCTCCCACTTGTTAATCTTTTGGTGAATCGGCTATGCAATGTACCTACATACATCGAATTTTCGTAGTATACCTACCATTAATTGTAGTTATAAAATATTTTAATTATTTAACTTACTCTGAACTGTCAAATGCATTCATTTTTTTTTACAGTTCCGAAACGTAAAAAACCAGCCAAGTGCGTGTCGGTCCACGCACAGTATAGGGTTCCGTTCCAAAGAGGGGTTTTTTATGTTCTTCACAGAACTTACCTAATAACCTCATCAAAGGATTTTGTACGAAGTTTTTTTTTCTAAGTTGGTCGAGTACCTATTACTCATTAACTTGTAAAGCCGTGATACTTTTCCTTTTAAGTTTATTATATTATGTGCTACTGCCCCTTTTTTATGTTTCTCCAATCAACCGTTTAGCCGTGAGAGGGAGGGAAGGACGTCCTACTCTGACAAAATTTTGCGCTTTAAAGCTTAATATTTTGTCAACGGAACCCAAATCTAAAAATGGTCTGTATACACCCACAATATTTTTAAACGACCAATCCAACGATACCCTACACTACACTGTGGTGTGGGTGAGAAAAAATACATAAATAATTTACGTGTAATATAACCTAAAAAAAAATTATTCTACCGTTTTGTCGGCGTAATAAATATGTACATCTATGCCAATATTCAGCTCTCTAGTACCATAATTCAATGCTAGTACGTATCTGTGCTGAGCCGCGGACAGAAAGACGGACAGACAGACAGACAGACAGACAGACAGACAGACAGACAGACAGACAGACAGACAGACAGACGGACGGACGGACATGGCAAAACATCCATCGCTTGTCGGTTTACCTATACATGATTATATTATTTTTCTTGCATGCTGAGGACAATTTTTAAAACCTATTTAGAGGCTAAAAATTCCACCCACGCCGGGACTTGAACCCGCGACCTCTGGCTCACCGTGCCAGCGCTCTCCCAACTGAGCTAATGGGCAAGTGATTTCGAGCCTCTTTACAAACTTCTCTGTATTACGTACAGGCAGCGACATCTGGTCGATTTTTTTTTAAATTCCCCTCCCTATACATGTCGCGATGTCGCACCGTGTGTAGGTGCGTTTCACGAGATAGTTCCCTTAGCCGTTATGTTGGCTCCACTGTCTGTCAAAACACTAAACAGTAAAGTCGCTTTGTCGAGTTCCATCTTATTTTTAAAGTTTTCGAGAGTTTTCTGCGTTTAAATATGCCAAAAACACTAAAAAGTGGTGAAAGGGAGATGGTGTTGAAGGTGAAACGGTTCTGTGAAAAAGAAAAGTCAAGAAATGGGCCAATAATTCCATTTCAACAAGTTCGTCTTCGGGTTTCCGCCATGACAGGTAAGCAAAATAGGATTGCCAGCTTTGAACGAAAGACTCATAAAATTCCCGAAAAATATAATATAAGGACCGATTTCGCCATTGAATAAATAAATATTCGAGGCTTATTCGACAATAAATTAAAAAAATGTTGTCATTGCCTTTCGTTCGGTATGTTCAGACATTTTATTTTTTTGTGTAATACTTTATTCCATGGATAAGTTTTATCTAAGGTTGGTAAAATCGGCCCTAAATCATACTATCTAAATCAACAAGAATGAAAATTATAATTTTAAAAAGTTTTGTCCCCAGATATATCTGAAAAAACTATAACAAAAATTTCTAAAGAAGGAGAAGTGGCTGCTAGTACGTCAACCAAAATTTCAACGCCTGGCAAAAGTCGACCCCGGGATAACAAGATTCAGCTCGACGAATTTGAAATGTATGCACTCCGGCATAAAATTCACGAATTTTATGTTGTTAGAAAAGAGTTGCCTACTCTAACTAAAATATTGCATGAGTTGCGGAATGACATTGACTTCAAGGGCAGCCGTACCACTCTTTGGAGAATAATGAAGAGGATGGGGTTTTTCTTCAAAAAATGTCAATCCAAAAGGAAACTATTAATGGAAAGACATGACATTGTAGCATGGCGATTTCGATATTTACATGAATTGCAAGACAATCGAAAGGGGGAGCAGCGGCCAGTTATTTATTTGGACGAAACGTACATTCATCCTACATACTGCGCCGGGAAATGTTGGCAAAGCGAAAATGAAGAAGGTGTTCTATCGTCTGACTCAAAGGGGCCACGCTGGATAATAGTTCATGCCGGTGGAGAAATGGGCTTTATACCCAATGCTCAATTAATTTTTAAATCCCAGAGTAAATCGGGAGACTATCATGACGACATGAACAGGGAAAATTTCAGTAAGTGGCTAGAGGAAAAGTTATTGCCAAATCTTCCTCCTCGGTCTTTAATTGTAATGGACAATGCATCCTACCACACAATAGCTGTCAACAAAGCACCAACTATGTCTAGCACGAAACTTCAAATGCAGAATTGGATTACGAGTAAAGGTCTTACTTTTTTGCCGACAATGGTAAAAGCTCAGTTATATGAGATTGTGAAAGAGCACAAGGAACCAATTAAATATGAAGCTGACCTGATGCTTGAAAAATATGATCATAAAGTGGTAAGACTTCCACCTTACCATTGCGATCTTAATCCTATTGAATTAATATGGAGTTTACTAAAACGACGTATCGCTGAAAAAAATGTAGGACAAGAAGCAAAACATATCGTGAAAATTACTGAAGACGCATTTTCGAGTATAACTGCTGAAGAGTGGAAAAAGGAATGCGACCACGTGATAAAAATTGAAGATAAATATCACCATGATGGCATATCTGTGGACAGTGAAATTGATACTATAATAATTAATTTAGGAGGTGATGATAGCGACACATCTGATGATAGTGATGAAAGTAATGTTTCAGACGTCGAGATAGGATATGATCACACTTATAGTAGAAGAATAAATTTTTGACGTAATATTAGCTTATTATTTCAATCACTTTGTTTTCAACAACCTCGTTAGACTTTGTGAATGTGAAGTTCCATAACTATGACTTTATGGCTAAAAGATTATTGTAGTTTTAACAATGATTGCCTCGTAGTGAAGGTAATTTATCTGTATGCAGTCGTTTACCCCAGGTTATGGGGATTTGATTTCTTCAAACTGTAGCAACACTGATTTCATGTTAACCAACCTAACAGCGAAGGGAACTATCTCGTGAAACGCACTCTACGAGTAGGCTTGCGTTCGGATTTAGTGGATTTAGCCGAGCCGCATCTACACGGATGGCGCGGCTCGCGTAAGATCATGCTACCCCGCGCCGTTTAATCGCACCTTTAGCTGCCTCATTGATCTGAAAGTAGGTGCTACCATGAATCTATAGGTTTATGGGTGCTACGTTACGGAACTGTCATGAGATCAAAGTTTTGTTTCGTTTTCTTCTATGAAGGCCGTCCCCCAATTATGACATGTTAAGCGTCGGTTGACGACTTGACACGACTACTTGGGGATTTTAATTAATTTTGGGGTTGGCTTACTTTGTTCTACTGCCTAGGCACAGTACAGTAGGTACAGTCTTTAGTTTAAGTTACGGGTGAATTTGCGCCACAAAATTAATTTATCTATGTTTCGGGTGCAATTTGAACAAGAAATACTTAGATAATTTACATAATTTACCTATCTATGGGCTGTACAGCCGACAGCACATCAACCTTTATATACGAGCACTCTACTTATAGTGAAAATGGGCAAAACAAAAGATAGGATGTAAAAAACCAGCCAAGCGCGAGTTGGACTTGCGCACGAAGGGCTCCGTACCATTATCCCTATAACATTAGACAATGATCGAATTTGAGAACAGCGCCATTTATAGAAAACAACAAGAAGTTTTGAACATTGACATTTAACGACATGGCTAGATGGCGAGCGCTGTCTTTAGAAAACGTTTGTTTTATGGAAGCCCCTCTTAAATATTTATTTTATTCTGTTTTTAGTATTTGTTGTTATAGCATAGGACAGACAGACGGACAGTGAAGTCTTAGTAATGACGGAAAGTAAGTAACGGAACCATAAAAATGCTAGTCTGGAGACCTAGAGATGTTCGCAGAAGTGTGGGCAGGCAACCAACGAGATGGATGCTGGTCAAAGTGGCAGGAAAAGACTGGATGCGAAAAGCCCAAGACCAAAAGTGAATGGCGTGCATTGGAAGAGACCAAAAGTCAGTATTGGGTGGGCTATAGGTTGATGAAGGCGCTAGGTACTTAGTTGCGTCATGGGCGACTTTAGATAGGTAGGGAATGTATTAGCAAAGGGCAAGATAAAAAGTAAGTACCCGAAACCGGCGTGCGTGCATGCAACGACTAATGAATTTTGATGAAGCGAAAGTGATCTGTCAGGATCCCTGGTCTCTGCCTGCCCCTCTGGGATACAGGCGTGAGTTTATGTATGTATGTATGGGCGACTAAACGTAACAAAAATGTAAAGGTTGACCTGCGGTCGACTGTACATATGCGACAGACAGCACATTGACAATCAAAAATCAGTGTATCTCTGCTGAATTCCCTTGCAATGACATTGGCAGCGAGCGTCGAGATTCACTCCATCCATATGCTTGTTTTTGACATTGGAAATGTCTTTTCGTTCGCTCCAGTTTAAGCCCCGATTTTACGAAAAAGTGCGATACCCTTATATCTCGGAGATTTGCGAAGATATGATAGGTATTCCAAAAAGGTTCAAAAGACGCCTATTCACGAGAGCTGTAAGGTGCAAAAAGAATTATTCGAGAAAGTCAAAAATGTTATGGCCGAAATACTTAGTGAAAAAAAAAATCAATCCTTTCCGAATTTTTGATTTCGGCGCTCGATATTTTGGAAACGAAAGATGATAACAAAAATTTGAGAAAAACTCCTCTGGACAATTTAGTCAGCTGCAATTTGAGCCTAAAATAAAGATGATCGGGTTAAGGGTTTGCCCTGTAAGGGTTTGACACAAAGATTGAGAAAAAACGGCAAAAAATCACGTTTGTTGTATGGGAGCCCCCTTGAATATTTATTTTATTTTAATTTGATGATTTATTTTTCAAGTAAATATACAACTAGGTAAATATTCTGTGAATATTTCAAGCGTCTAACAACAGTTTTTATTAATATCGAGCAAAAAAAATCACGTTTGTTGTATGGGAACCCCCTTAAATATTTATTTTATTTTGTTTTTAGTATTTGTTGTTGTAGCGGCAACAGAAATACATACCTAATCTGTGAAAATTTCAACTCTCTAGCTATAACGGTTCTTGAGATACAGCCTGGTGACAGACAGACGGACGGACGAACGGACAGACAGACAGCGAAGTCTTAGTAATAGGGTCCCGTTTTTACCTTTTGGGTACGGAACCCTAAAAAAGGCATAAAGACATTTTTCACATGACATTTATGACGCGATTCATTTCCAATGTGCTTGATAGTCGTGTGAGTGAGGCACGATCTGTGATTTTTTTGCCCGGAACGAAGCGAAACAACTTAACTTTTTGAACGTTTATCTTAACGTCAAAGTGACAACACGTACTAACTAAATCAGCTGACTACTAACCAAACTAAAAAATTGTAGAAATTCCGATTTCTCAATGAAATCGTGTAATTTGTCCGACAAATATGTGTTTAGGTGATTAATGTAACTTTTATTAATCGAAACGATCTATGTTCAACAGTGTTACGTTCATGGGTTATAGGTTATCAAGTTCGAAATGCCTTGCAATTTGTTTGGGCCTAACTTTCATCATGGGATGTTATTTGGCTTCTTTACCCATAAAATCAGGTACCTACTACGTTTATTAATTTATTCAATTTTCTTACAACTATCTTTACCGGACAAGCCTAATGCGACAGATGCGTCAATCCTTCGTTTGCTTGCATTCAGTCAATCAATCAGCCTGTATATGTCCACTAGTGGACGTAGGCCTCTCCCAAGGCACGCCACTTGTTTCTGTTCTCGGCCATGCTCATCCAGCTGCTGTCAGCTAGTTCTAGTTCGACTGGAGATTTTCCGCACTTAGCCTCATAGTTGGGCCATTGTACGTAGCAAGTGCTGAGGTATGTAAATACCTCAGACGCTAGGGTTTCCTCACGATGTTTTCCTTTACCGTTAGCGAGTGGTATTGCTACTATAACTTCACAAATGTACATAACTTAGAAAACAAAGTCATGTACATTAGTACATGCCGGGATTTGAACCCACGACCTCCCGAATGAGAAGCCGGCGTTCTACCGCTCCGCTACCACAGCTCATCTGCTGCCAGCTACCTCAGATCATTGGTCCAAGGGAGCTAATGGGTGTTTTATATTGCGTTTGCCAATTCATGGCTGCTGTTTGAGAACCTTTGTATCAGTTCTTTGGCATATGTGACCAGTCCACTGCCATTAAGACTTGCTAATCTCATTGGCAATGTCAATTATTTTTTAATTTATTTATTCAATCAGTTTACATGCACGATTCTTATACTAATTACCTTAGTGCTTTGGCAAATTGTCTCATTTCCAAAGAGACTCAGAATGTAGTTATGCTAAGTGATTTTGATCATTGGACTAGTCGTAACTTGCATTTACAAAAGCTAATGACACATTGTTTTATTCCACAGAAAGAAAATTGCTAGCTGACCCTGTCAAATCAAGATTACAATCACAAAACATGAACAACAAACGTCTGGCAATACTCGTGCCGTTCAGAGATCGCTTCGAAGAGCTTCTAGAGTTTGTCCCACACATGTACAAGTTCTTAAACCGACAGAACATTCCATTCCACATCTTCATCATCCAACAAAAAGACAGTAACCGATTTAACCGAGCCTCTCTCATCAATGTTGGTTTCCTTCACACCAAGAATGATTATGACTACATTGCTATGCACGACGTGGATTTATTGCCACTAAATGACAATCTAAAGTATGAATACCCCAGGCATAACCCTTTACACATATCGTCACCTGAAACGCATCCAAAGTACCATTACTCAACATTTATCGGAGGCATTTTGTTGATAACGAAGGAACACTATGAGTTGGTCCAAGGAATGTCAAACAGGTATGAATTTGTAATTTATCTAAAATTAATTGGGAAGCAGATTGCAGAAACTGCAATACAACAGCTGTTTGAAGCAAATTTTTTCTTTGGTGCTTATCATAATTTTATTTACAGCTAAGATATTTTCTCCTAATTAAACAAGATATTGTAAACAACAATCTTTACTGAATTCAGCATTCTTTCTATAGCCATTTTTGATATAATGCTATCTAATCCTAAAATATTGATATTTACAAATACAAATTTTTAATCCTAAAATCACTATTAGGTACCACCATTGACATTTTTGAAAAACACATTTTACAAACACTTGTGGAGCTCCTGAGCCAACTCATCCTAGATTTTTGGCCTTAGGTTCTATATCCCAGTTCCTACAAGTCAGTTTTATGACTTTGTTTTATTTTCATTGGTTAGGCCAGTGAACTTTTTGTACACCTTTAATATTCACAGCTGTGAGAACTAAAGTTTACTCTAATCATTTCAGATACTGGGGTTGGGGACTGGAGGATGACGAGTTCTACCTGAGGTTAAAAGATGCTGGATTGACAGTGAAGAGACCACACAATATCAGTACAGGCCCAGAAAATACATTTAAGTAAGTTTCAAAAACTGAAACTGAAAACAAACTTTTCCTTTTTACTCGGTTTTACTTGGTTGTAGTTTTAATTGGATTTTAAAATTGTCCTCAGCACGGATTAGTGCAACAAAAGGAATATAATCATGTAGGTACAGCGATATAATTCCGATGTAAAGTAAAAGTAAAAAGTAAGTAAAAAACTGTTTATTGGACCAAAAAACTATTAAGTTATAAAATAAAAATGTGACAGTCTCTGGTAGCAAGTGAATTACAGATTAAAAGCGATTTCCAATTCCTAAACTAGGGTTTACCTGTATCTTAGTTAGGAGTTGGACCTCTTTCGACGAATAAATTCCATAATTACACACTAACCTAGAATTTTAATGAAAAAAGAGAGAAAAAAAAAGTTAAGTTCAGCAAAGCACAACACAACAATTTGTATATAGGTATAAAGATGTAAAACCTAACTGCATAAAAGTGGGTTCTCGGGGCTGCAAGTGATGTAAATTGCTTCAGCCAGATGTCGCTGCCTGTACGTAATACAGAGAAGTTCGTAAATAGGTTCAAAATTTCGCCGATGCCTGCACAGTGTTGCCGTTTTAGCGCTTTTCTCGCTAGAGCTTTTCTAGGCTAATCAGCGCTTCTTTTCCGACAATAAAGCGCTAAAAAAAATTTAGTGGAATCTGGTGGCAAAATAAAAAAGATATCGGCAGCCTTCAATTAGGCCAAAAAGTTGGTATCCTGAGCAGCAAAACAAAAAAAAAATAAGAAAAACCTATGAGTTCATTCAGGGAATCCCCAAGAATAATGTTGTCTAGTTTATTGTTTTGTCTCTTTTTACAGTAAAGGATTTTACTATCGCTGTCTTTCTCACACTGTAAACAGAAAAGAACTGGTTTGTCTTACTTACTACGTAGGTACTAAAGCGAAGCGTGGTTAATTTCTTGTTAGAATTTTAGTTTGTAGTTCGTGAAAATCTTAAATGGAAGTTCCTCTGAAGAATAAGGCTTATAGCCAGAAATATCATTATTTTTTTACATTATAGGCAAAATTTAACAACCATTTTACCTATGCTAAAATCTAGTGGAATTTAGCACTTTTTTCAGCCCCGTTTTTACCAAAAAGTAGCGCTTTTTTGACAAGCGTTTGGTGGTTTTATTTTCTTGCGAACGGCAACACTGTGCCTGCACTTGCACATTGGCTCAGTAGGAAGAGCGCTGGCGCGGTTAGCCAGAGGCACGCCAGAGGTCGGCATGTCCCAGCATGGGTTGAATTTTTAGCCTCTAAATAGGTTTTTAATTTTTTTTGTTTAATTGCACTAATCAAATCAAATCGTTACAGTGGTGGGGAGTCGCTTGATACGGGCGGCACAAAACCGAGAAGCTTGGAAAACCATGAGGGAGGCCTATGTCCTGCAGTGGGCGTCAAATGGCTGATGATGATGATAAAATCAAATCAATTATTATTAATTCACAGAAACAATTTATAGCTGCGAGATATTAATATACGATATCTACTAACATTTCTACAGTCTTATTTATAATAAGTCGACTCCACCAAACCCAAAACACTTCCAAGACGGACCCAAAGCCGGCTTATGTCACGATTCAATCAATCACCATCACATTATGCATAGATTACAGAATAAACCAACCGACCACGGACTGACTTACATAAACACACGATTCCACACACTCTCTCCTCTTTGATTGATTGATTGAAGTCTAGTCTGTCTGCTATTATCATAATTATAATGGGAAAGAGTGTGTTAAGGAAATTGTTTTTATAAATAAGAACGTCAATTTTCACCATAGCGCAGGGAACTCATCATTACTATTACTGTCAATCTTTCAGGCACATCCATGACAAGAGCTACCGCAAGCGAGACATGCGCAAATGCTTCGAGCAGCGCGAGGTGACGCGCCGCCGCGACCGGCAAACCGGCGTCCACGATGTCGGCTACACGCTCAGCTCCGTCCACGAGCTCACCATTGACGGCCTCCGCTTCACCGTGCTCAATGTGGAGCTGCACTGCGACGAGGTTAAGACGCCCTGGTGCCGGTGCCCCGAGCCTGTCAAACCTAAGAAGACGTAGCTGGGGCGTTGACACAACATTTAACGCTTTTATATCCTCCACCCTGTCACCCGTTTCCAGCAATTGGGCTATTTCTTTTATGGGTTGGATACATACCCCCCCCCCCGATCATTGCCATGTTTCTAAGCTAAGAACTGAAAATACTGGACTCCTTCAAGGTAAACGGCCAGTCAGAAAACAGTATTACAAGATTGATCCTGCCAATCTGGACAGTGCAGTTTAATGCAAGCCAGCGTCTGTTTAATTAATTCTAAACGCTAAGTTCCGTCCACGAGCTCACCATTGACGGCCTCCGCTTCACTGTGCTAAATGTGGAGCTGCACTGCGACGAGGGTAAGACGCCTTGGTACCGGTGCCCCGAGCCGGTCATCGCGAGATGACGTAGCTGGCGTGGACAGAAAATTTCACGCGGTACATGATGTACCTATCCTGCTTTCATTGCCATGTTTCTAAGCTAAGAACTAAAAATACTGGACACCTTCAGTACATAATTATGGCCGATCAGAAAACAGTAGGTATATAACAAAATGGCGGTTGATTCTGCCGATCTGGACGGTGCATTTTAGTCAAATTTTAGTGCAAACCGAGATGGCGTCTGTCCTCAAGCTAGACGTGCCTGCACGCTCAGCTCCGTGCACGAGCTTACCATTGACGGCCTCCGCTTCACCGTGCTCAATATGGAGCTGCATTGCGACGAGAGTAAGACGCCCTGGTGTCGGTGCCCCGAGCCTGTCAAATCTAATAAGAGGTAACTGGCGTTGACACTACTTTTACGCCGTACATGATGTAGTTACCTATCCCCCTTTAGTTGCCATTTTTCTAAGCTCAGAACAAAAATTCTGGACACCTTCAGTGAGGTTGGCCGATCAGAAAACAGTGTACCTAACAAGATGATGGTCGATTCAGGCAATCGGGACGGTACATTTTAGAACGACAGACGCCATCTTGTCTGTTTAATCGTCAGGTCGAATCATTTCGTGACCTCCTATATTCCGCTTTCATTTCTTTCACTAGTGAAAACCTTCAATGAAACGCCCGGACAGAAAACAGTACTAACAAGATGGCGATTGATTTAATTAACCAATCAGCCCTCGGGCCGCGAGACGTTTTATCGTGCGACATTGACGTCGCCATCTTTCTAAGCACTGAGCATTGGGTGTAAAGGGCGCAGACATTTCTTCCAATTCTAAAGTTTAACGGCCTTATTTATAAAAACACGATTCATCTAACTAAAAGGCAGTTTGTAAAATCTCCACCACACTCATTTAATCGGCGTTTTAAGGAATCGTGTTTTTTTATAAATAAGACGGTGATAATTTTGTATTGCAAAGAACTTAATTTGTTTTCTACCGTTTTGTTGCTATCTCGGTAGATCGCACCTCCTATTATTAGGTTTCTAGATTTAAATTGTATTCGGAAACCCTGAATCAGGGTTATCTCAAAAATGCGCAATTCCTAAAACAAAAAAATTCGAGCTCAATAACAATTTTTGTTTTGCTACTTTAAAAATAATTTCGTTCGATTTTTCATTTTTTTCAATACTTTTTGTGCGGTTTTAGTTTTTCTGGCTTCTAGTGGCGCTATTTGGTAGATAATAATAAAATTATGTAAACAAAATTAAAAAAATATATGAATGAGAGAAAATACGCGTAGAACAAGAGTTGTTAAACGCAGACTCGGGGTGTTTAAAGAATTGCACATTTTTGAGGTATTGTATTTAATAAACCAGTCAATTGTTTTTACGTAGACTGCAAGAGATTAAAGTTTTTTTGAACAAAAAATTAAGACATGACATAGTTAGATTAGTTATTTGGTTACATTGGCAACTTAGCCATCTACAGATAAAAGTGTGCCAATTTATCTGTAGATGGCTAAGTTGCCAATGTACCACTGAGGTCTCTAGAGATAACTTGGAGCATCTATAAGCTATCGACACGATAAATTAAACGGCAAAATTTTATAAATTAAAACATTTATTTTCAATCATCAAATGGTTTTAGAAGCTGGAGTTTTAGAAGAAAGAAAGATATATTTATTTGATGATACAATACTCAAAAACATAAAATCACTCAACAATATGCAACAGCTAATCAGAAAACACAATGTAGGTAACGGTAAAAAAATATATAAAACCACGAAAACCGTCATTTAATTACAGTCATTTAATTTTATTTGTGTGACATCTAAGATACATTTCATTGGAATAGACTGTTTCTTCACAATTAGAATATAAACGGACTGGATACAATTACTTATTACGGAGTACACGTTTAAAAGTTTTAAGTGTCGTATCTTGAAGAATATTTATAAGTACGTAATGATGTTAAATACGACATGTAAATAAATTAAATTTTGATACTTAACTTTGTACATAACTTTAAATATATCTGTACCTAATAAACACGGTTCAATATACAAAACAATCATTTATTTCAATACCTTAATAAATCACGTAATTTTTTTTAAGTACGAACATTAAAATAACAGGCATGGATTTCAAAGAAAAGAATAAGTCGCTGCCGTTCGGTTGAGTCTGGAATCTACCATGAACGCGATACAAACGCTAATTTGTGACTCATAAGTATATAAGTCAGACCTCCGGTTTCTCGTAGGTTAACTATCTGTTAAGAGCGCTTATGACCTCGGTATTTCGCCCACAGATGTATTTAATTATTCTAAAAGAATCAGAACCTACACTTCGACAAAAATGTGGCCTGTTACGGCCCTGGAGAATAAAATCACGGACATTTTAGACATATTTTGCAAACAGTTGCAAATTTCTTAGACCATGTTTATCATTAAAAAAACTAGTACCTGCATGAGCATTAAAATGCATCTTAAATGTCCACAATTTTACTTCCTAGCGTTAAGGGGCTCCATGCAGTAACACGGTGCCGCCAAAAGACATTTGTATAAAAAAACCGGCCAAGTACGAGTCGGACTCGCGCACCAAGGGGTCCGGACAAATTTGTAAGTATTACTTGCTTGATTATTAGGAGCAGAGTTTCGCAGTTTTTTTCCGAGCGTTTCCCGAACTTCAAAGACAATTTTTTTATTATTTTATTACAAATGTTTGTCAGACTTTTCCCTGTACTTGTAGTATAAGACGATATTCCAAATTTCATAGCTCCAGGTCAACGGAAATACCCTATAAATTTTGATTCCCTTCAGTGACATTTCTTAATAATAATGATTGTTGTAAAATTTGTGGTAAATAAAATATTTTAACTTTCTATAATCGGCGTATCTTTTTGTACGTTAACTTAAAGTTTCACAGCTCCAAGATACTGTAGACCTGGGTGTATGGTTTTAATTTCAACTCGATACCTCCACGCGTTCCCGAGATAAAGGATCTTGACAGACAGACGGACGGACGGACAGACAACAAAGTGATTCTATAAGGGTTCCGTTTTTCCTTTTCAGGTACGGAACCCTAAAAATGCCACGTCTAAACAGGGTATGCCAGGGTATGATATACTTTGGCACACAACTGAGAATCGCTAAAAGCTGTTATCAGATTGTTAACATACGAGAAGCTACGGTTAAATCTAACAAAAACCCAATTAACAAGGTATCAATATTACGTAAAAAGATCCTTACTATAAGTACCTTTTTTAGACTACAAAGAAGTACATATTTCATATGCATAAATGCCACCCGACAAGCTATAGTACGTTAAACAACAGCGCCCTTAGGCGGAAACAAAGATAAAAATTACTGAGACATTTTTGTGAAATAACAAAAAAACAGACATTGTTTTCAATGAAATTCCACATAAGCTAATTATGTTAATGGTAAGTTGTATCCTGATAGTACGGGTGATTATGTTAACTGTGTAAAGGTAAGTTGTATCCTGATAGTACGGGTGACTATGTTAACTGTGTAAAGGTAAGTTGTATCCTGACAACACGGGTGACTATGTGAACTGTGTAATGGTAAGTTGTATCCCGATAATATAGGGTGTATCATAATTACATTATCTATCCGATAACAGCGCGTTCTACTTAACAATATCAACAAATTTGACTAGGGGGGCAAAATGTAGGGCGCAGCCGTTTTTATTTCGCGGCTTGGAAGTTGTCCCGATACAGGTACAGAGTGTAATACAATCCCCGTATGTACCCGAAAACATATGATAATTATGCTCCGACTGCTGCAGTTGTCAGATAGAACCATGTAGCTCAAACTAACTGGACAATCTTCGTTGCACTGTACTATTATTTTAATGAATCAGAATTTAATGATGAATCGCGTGTCTATAAATAGGTAAGACCCTAATACTTTGATTGCAAATAAATGAAAAATAGGTGAACCCCCTCTCTAATTTGTATCGACAAATAGAACGCCCTTCTCGAGAAGATAAGGGAATCTTAATGCACCCTGTATTTCAACTTCCTAGTTAGAAGCAGATTAAAAGAAAGGCTTATAAAGCATGCATAGAATAAGCTATCACAATAAGGTTAAGTACTAGAAAAAACATCTAGGATAATGCTGTAGGTAATTAATATTAACAGTAGGTACCTTCAAAATGCCTAAAGCTATCAAAATATTCAATTCAATTCGACTACGAAACGACAAACAACCGTTCGACGGTTACGACAGCGACAGCACGTTTCTGCGACACTACATACACAAATACTGCTATATATAATATGTGCATTTGTCGGAGTAACATGTGTAGCTCTCCAGCTAAAGCTGTCGATTCCTTGTTTTTCGAAGGAATGTAACGCATCAACATCATCTAATACGTACCTAGTTGTCTAGAAGATTACAAAAATAGATATATTATATTTTTTTAAACATGCACATTTGATAAAATCAAATAAAACTACATTTAACAGTTACCTACTACTGATAACAACGTATCGTAGATAATCACTATCGAATAAATAAAGGTCGCTTTGCAGGCAGCACATCAAGCTTTACTCTCACGATCTGCATTCAACTCTACAAGGTTACCTGTGAAACGCAATTCTCTTTGCCTAGTCGAGGACCAAAGACTGCCTTCTTGTATCATTTTTGTTTATGATATTTTTGTAGAAACTTTTGTAAACATTTCTCTTAATAAAATTATTCTTGCTTGCTACAACTTTTGTTCGGATTTGTTTAACTTACCATTTTTTTTATTTCTGGTTATACGGCGCTGTTTAAAAGATACTTACAATCATTTTCCGGAGGCTGCGACACTGACGCAGCATGTAAAGCGCAAACTTAATAAAATCAGGGATTACCTCTGTTATTAAAAAAAATATAGGTGTAACTCTCGAGAAAAAACTTACAGAACAAAAGGTGCGGTGAAACACCAAAATGCGCATTTAAAATGTGTGTGTAGGTATATATTCACGATTAGACCGCTCGAGAGTGTAAAGTTTGATCTGCTGTCAAGCTATACATCGCTAGCCAAACAACACAACTAGATTGCAGTCAAGCTGTAGTCTCAATATGTTATAAAAAGACACCTGAAAGCTTCAAATTACAGCCGTCTAATTGGGTATTTGACAAAATATCAAACGAGTCACGTTTAAAACGGAATGTTGTATGAAAATACTGGTTTATGACGTCACATTTCAGAGCACTCTTTTTATGTTTAATCTATTTCAAAATTGTAATAACTAGTAATTGACTAAGAGATATACATTTTCCGAGATATTTTGTAATTTTTGTTTTAATCGAGCATATGAAATAATTTATTGTTGATCGTGTCAAATACCGAATTATGGTGGTGTTGTCGAGCAAAATATTCGAAGGTTTGGCTAAAGCAATGGAACCAATACATCTACGGTAATAGGAAGCGACAATACATACACACATAAGCAGCCTATAATACGTCCCACTGTAGGGCACAGGCCTTCTGTCAGGGAGAGCGTATGGGCTGATCGCCACGCGTGCCCACCGCAGATTGGCGATTTCAAGCGCTGAGGTATGCGAATAGCTCAGACACACAGGCTTCCTCGCGATGTTTTCCTTCACAGTTAGCGAGTGGTATTGCTACTATAACTTCACAAACGTACATAACTTAGAAAACAAAGTCATAGGTACATGCCCGCACTGAGAATCGAACCGGGGTCTCTCTGAGTCCAATGTTCTACCCACTAGGCTACCACCGCTCTGGAAGCGACAATAGGATTGTTGAATTAATAAATAACTAACCCTCTTGCAATTTTATTAATCCCTGTTGGACACATTTTACTTTGACGGCAAAAATTGTGAAGCCCATCACTGCAATCCCATCTGTAGGTCATTAAGGGGCTTCAGGCAGTAATACTAGCACGACTAATGGAAAAAAAATTTTAGGGATAGTTATTGTGAAAAGTGGCACACCAATCTCTCAATCATGTTAATAGTGATTTTATGACCCATGGCCGTGAAGCTAAGGCTAAAAACCCAGGATTAGACAGCATTAACGCCAAAAACGACTCTTTTTTGGAAGATCTATAAAAAAATTATGATTTTCTCCATTACTGGTGCTAGTGTTAGGTAGGTACTGGATGGAGCCCCTTAAAACCGATTCCCACCGCAAACGCTCCGCGCAAGTATATACAATTTACATACTTGAAATTTATGTTGCAATTACAAACTAAAGGAATTGAATTACAAATGCGAACTATGTAATTGGAATTAAAATTAACTAAAAAAGCTGAGATCGAATTTAGAAAAGGAATAAAAGTAATCCAATTCCTTTTCGTAGGTATAACATGTAATTCAATTACAGAGGATTTATATTACTGGGCATTGCATTAGTGATCTAATTAGGAAAGAAATGTAATTAAGCCCAACACCGTCACTGTCCTGCAGTGCAGTGTGCCCAAAAAGGGTTGTGCGAACAGAAGTCGTTTGTGACCAGGAATGTTGTATTTGTGATGATCGCAGCCGATGTTACTTAGACTAGTGACTTTTTTTTATTTGCGATCTGAATAGGTCTATGTGGTCGCCTTTTTTTATGTATGTACATTACGTGCGACTCAATAATAACAGCGCGTTAGGAAAGTGGTGTGAACCGGTAGTTATAGTCGCTAGTTTTACTCAACTAATAGGTACTAGGAGCACTTGCTTTTTTCTAACGTAAAACGAGGATAAAACATAGTTTGGGACGAAGCCGGGCTAGCATGCGTCGGGACCCGCGCCGCGCCCGCAGCACGTCAGCTAGAGGGCACACGGACCGCCTCCCTATAGGGGAGAACAACCGTTAGAACAAAATCATAAGGGGAGAACAATAATAATAAGACAGGGGGCGCTAAATAGTTATGAGCTACAGGGGATAATGAAAGTGAGCACAAAATAATAAAGGGAAAAGGGGGATAACCTGCCTACAGGGGAGAACAATTGTTAGAAAACAATCATAGCGGGAGAACAATAATTATAAGGATAGAGGGGGCTAAACAGCTGTGAACTACAGGGGATAATGACCGTGAAAATAAAATAATTAGAGAGAAAGAAGCATCGAATGCCTACAGGGGAGAACAATCGTTAGAACAAAATCACAAGGGGAGAACAAAACCAATAAGGGGGCAATAAGACATTGGAATATTGGGGAGGAGCAATTGTTTTTTTAAATGGAAACACGAAAACACAGGGGAGAACAATAAAGAGGAACAAAAGGGGTCAAGACTGACAATAATAAATTATTTAGGGCGAGATCAAGATAACTATGAGGAATACAATAATTATAAGGTGAGATAAAGAATCTAAAGCTAGAGAAGAAAAAAGTGCCAACTTGTGGAAACATAAACCGCTTTTAGAACAAAATAATATGGGGAAAACATGTTTGCAATTATAATGTGTTTAGGGGAGAACAATATAGGCGGAGGGTAAAATAACGTATACATATTACAGTACAGTCAAGACCTTGAAAGGAAATACCCCTAGGCAAAAAAGAGTAGAAATCGGAAGCAAATAATTTTACTGTCAATTACAACAATGTACTATCATTTAGGTACGTTATTACTATTATTATATTCAAGTTTAAATCTACCTACATAATGCAAAGGTACAGCAATTTCAATTTTCGCAACAGCTTTTCATTTTTATAACTCGTATAAGACCAATAAAATAACAGACACAGAAGAAAACAGTAAATCTTTAAACCTATTTAGAGGCTAAAAAAATTTTTTTCAATGTTCCTCAGCACGGGTTAGTGCAACAAAAATAATATAAACAGTAAATCTTTCTTCATAACTTTGTACTCTTTTTTGCTACGCTGTATACAACACAACAATAAATTTTCTATGCTGACAATATCATATACGTCTTAGGTCAAATACTGAAGTTCTGATATTCGTTTTACTTCTACGAGTATTTTAAACGTCCAGTAAAGAATAGCACGGCACACGCCAACCAAGCACAACATTTATTAATTAAGTCTACTTAAACACTTACGGAAGATGAAATTCAAACAGTCTACATATGCTATAAAATACAAAATATAAAATCCTACCCAACTTCGATCAACATTAAGGATTCTACAAGGTGTAATCCTTCTCGGAAAGGGGTGGCAGCAATTTCACAATTCACGAAAAACCTTGTATAGGACAGTCGTTAATCCATTGCTATTTGCGTTTTTTTCACATCTTTAATGTTGTCCTAAAAGCAATCATTGTTCTAAACGGAGATAAGAGCCACTCCCTTTCTGAAAGATACACTTGGTATACTGTTAGATGGAAGAAGAATAATATTAAACTAATAAAATGGATTACAACACCTGCTAGGTATAAACATTTGGCACTACTAGACTAAGTAAACACCTACCTTAAACCGATGTAAACTAAGATCAAAATCGATTATATCACAGAGGGTTTATAGGACATATGGCTACCAACAATTGAAATTTAAAATTCTCTCCATTCTCGACCTTACAAACTAGTATTTTGGGTAGAGTTTGTCTTTTTGCGACAAGATTTCTCGCCAAATATCTACATTCAGTAACCTTGACTAAGCTAGCCGCCTTGTATCTATGAAGGTTTGGTCTAAATGTGGATTTACTTTTGGCTCACTGTTACAAAGTTCCATGTATAAACGTATAAAGTGCTCAGTTGGGACCATGACGTAGCCAAGGTGGATTCTGTTGCCAGTCACATGTGCCTCTAGCTACAGTGGTATTTTAAATTCCACAGATTTTTAGGCCATAATAATGTAAAATTACCTTTGTACATTAGAAGATAAAGAGCATTGTCCACTGACGCGGACTGACTCGGTAGAGTCGAAAATTCTGCTTACTAAAGCTTGCTGCGTAAGGGTCCGGTGAAACTTAAGTAAATGGGTTATTCTCATCAATAATAATAACCTCCACACAACACAATCAGTTGCCCTGGTCGCAAACTAGGATACCTGCATTGTGCGTTTAATACAGAGTGGTATTGGTCCTCATAATAAGTACTTGAGCATATTGAAAACTGACTTGGTTAATGTTAATTTTCAGCCCAATAGTAAATCCGGTGGTAAGATACATCAGACTTTTAAAAAACAGTTATGTACTACACAAATTCACGCCTGTATCCTGGAGGAGTAGATTTGCCACTTGCCACCCTGACCTTTGCTTCCTCAACATTCATGGCTTCATAAGTCGCTGCAGGCATGCTCCGCGGTTTCGGTTACCTATTTTACAGTACAGAGTGGTTTTAAAAAAAATCTATTCCCGCCTACACAAGATTCGTAAAAAGTGTAATAATTCGTTTACAATAATTTAAAATTAATGAGTGAATTAATTAATGAATAACCATTAATTGCCAAGAACATAGATGTCTTACAAACTGCCTTTTAAACTGAAACAAATGTTAGCGGAAGAGAAGGAAATGGTGGTATTCATTCTGTAATTAATTAAATTAAATTGAATATAAAAAGATCTATAAATGAAATAAATTTTTGTTTTATTCTATTTTTATTTAACTAATTATTTATTCAGTCTCTGCCTACTCCTTCGGGATACAGGCGTGAAGTATATATTATTTTTTTGTTTTAATTATGTACTTTTACAATAAGAACGACCCAAAATCCAGTCTTAAACTAATTCAATAATTGTAAAATAACTGCCATACTACTATTGCGAAGAGTATATTGTGGTTATTGACGTTTTTACCTGTACACATGTATTTGTTATGTAATTAATTATATTATTATTCCTATATTATACACACAGGGACATGTTCCTTTGACTGACTTATTTTTTCTTTCATTGACTATGATGCCACGGTTTGTATAATAGCAGAGAAATATATTGTAAAAGTGTTAAATACTACCAACAAATTTATTGATAGTATTAACATCTAATAATAATTAAAGTTAATCAGTTCCAATGTCACGAGACTTAGATGGGGTTTTGGGGTTTCTTAATTTTCTTCAATCTTTCAATCCAAGGTCCATCTGACCAACCAGCCTTTCTTTCATACCATCAGAATTCACTTTCATAAAAAATAAATCAATAAAAAAAACTCATTAACAAGTATTTTCAAAGTTATAAAACGTTGATGCATTTTTACCAACCTTTGTTCTGTATCGTAAACTACAGTTAATTTTGCAAAGGGACTGAATAATTATTTTCCTCTCGCTCACGCGATATAGACGGCAATATTATATAACAAAAAGAAAAAAATAATAAAAAAATTATTTCAAATAAAAAGAGTCATAAAAGTGTAAAAAAACAATGTCACAGTGACAGAGGTCGAGGGTTCAAGTCCAGGCATGGGTGGAATTTTTAGCCTCTAAAATAGGTTTTTAAAATTGTCCTCAGCACGGGTTAGTACAAAAAGAATATAACAATCTAAAATTTTTAATGATTGTAGAAAAAATGTATAGTTTGATGAATGTGGTCTAAGGGTTTGATATATAATAAAATAGGCTATTTGACAGTGTGAAAAAAAAGGATTAATTATATATATTCGTATCAATTATGTGTTTAAAACCCGATGTAAGGCATTGTAAGTAAAAAATTTATAATGGATCATTTATACAAAAAATCAGGATAAAAGTTGACAATTTTGTATCTGTAGCCATTTTATCGAAAACGGCCCGGATTGGCCGAATCTATGATGACGTCACATTCTGTCATCTGACAGCATCTGTCAAGTTTAGTTTCTTTTCAAGTTCATAATGTAATAGGTTAAAAATGTCACAATTTGCGAGGGAGACAGCATGTCAGGTGTAATGAACATTTTTATCGATGGTAATGAACAGCAACCTTAACTTGTCATGTAAAATTTCCATAAACAAAAATTATTTCACAGATTCGACGCCGCAACAACGCCCGAAGCTGAGAAAAAGCAGTTAGTATTCAACAAAGGTTTTCAATGTCAAAAGAAATTGGCTGTCAAACGAATTTCGTTCATAGAAATACTAGAACACAAGCGTTAACCCGGCTTCAAACAATTGAACAGCTATTCGCATTTGGCTCACATAATAATGACGTCTATTATGCGTGAGCGAGAGGCAAGTAGGTTTTTCAATCACTATCGTTAAGTAATCCTGTTATACTACGTGACAATGAAATAAAGCAAAACCTGAAAACCGTATTTTCAGTATCGATAAGTAAATCACTTGCAATAAGCAAAAGTTTAAAATTCTCAATTTTTTTTTTTCATTGAAATTGAACGCAGTCATTTTGTATGAAATTTGTAAAAAATAATTTTGTAAAAAAAACAAATTGTCAATTTTTCACTTGTTTTTATTGGAGAAATGTTTAAGATGCTACCCGGAGCTGACTTGCGCCACCGTAGAAAAGGCCGCTTTAAGTCCTAGTTTTTTGGCGCCCGGTTTTAGGCAGCAGGTTCTAAAAATAGCTATGACCATTACTGAGACTGATGACGATCACTTTTTGCAAAAACATAATATTAAAGAAGATATGATATTTTTTTTCCAATTGTATGAGCAACTCACACATTGTTATATTTTCCGCTGACAACGCTTACACGCGCGACCTTAATCATTACAAACACTACATATTTCAAACAACTACAATGTCTCTATAAGTGAGAACCTTATAATGACTCTCTGTTACTATAATGTACTATGTACCTTTTACCATGTTATCTCTAGTCGATCATCATCAGCCATTTGACGCCCACTGCAGGACATAGGCCTCTCTCATGGTTTGCCTAACGTATGGGCTTAATCACCACGCGTGCCCACCGCGGCTTGGCGATTTCAAGCGCTGAGGTATGTGAATAGCTCAGACACTCAGGTTTCCTCACGATGTTTTCCTTCACCGTTAGCGAGTGGTATTGCTACTATATCTTGGCGATCGCAGTATGCGGTTGGAATCTCAGGAAAACGCTGCTGCCCGTCTCCTGGTAGTGTAGGTATTTCCTTAGTCGCCTTCTACGACATCCACGGAAGGAAATTGAGGGACGCTATTCTTAATCCCACGCCACACTAGTCGATGGTTAAATAGTGCATAATAGACCGTCATACGTATCGGCTGTGCACTCAATTGACAACTCCCCTCCAGTTGCTTGACATTTTGACACTACGGGGGTGTGAACAATACATACCGCACCGTACACCAATGGTGGCGTTAGGTGGCATCGGGTCACCCCTTAATTATCATCGATAGTGGAGAAACGGTTCTTAGGTTTTGCGCAATTTTAATGACACATTGTGTAGTACATATTTTCAATGATCCGACATTGAAAATACTACACTGCACATGACCATAGCAAACACGGATAGCATTTAAACTATAGCCTCAGTATCACTAATCACATGAATGCCATGTTTGGTCAAGACCAGCCGCACAATGTCGTTACAACTCCTAGTTTTGTAATTCCTTCCCGACTCTTTCTCCCTAAGTTTCACGTTCTTCATTTTCTCGCACAACTTCGACACTTCGGACTTACTTTTCTTCATATTCTCAGCCTTCTTGCCGTCCAACTTGCGTATAGTTGAGGAGGAGCACCGCTTTTTTATCGTCTCCTTATCACCAGCCTGTTCCACGTTACCTTCGCTCACGCGTCTCCTGTACAGGTCCAAATCGACCTCGTCCTTGGCTGACAAATAGCTGTCTAAAGACGAATATGTGCTTTCAGCGAAACTTACCTTTTCCTCCTTAACACGACGTGGTTTATTCTCGCCGACAATCTTGACAGCCTTGCCTGGTATATACGTACTGGATATGTCGTCGACAAACGCCATTTTTGGCTTCACATCCAGGACAGGTTTTACAGAGTCGGTATGAGGCATTAGGAAGTAAGATTTTCTTGGCTTCTTGACAGTTATCGTCTCGTCGACGATCGACGGTTTGTCTCTGATGGAGATGAGGATGTTTTTGAAGTTGGCCTCGTCGGGTGAGGCCATGACGGCGTCTTGTGGGGACCGACGCTCGTAGTTGGCTAGGAGGTCGTTTAGGAGGTTGTACTCACTGTTTCCGAGGGAAGCGTGTGGGGGAAGGCTTGCGTTAGTTGTTTGGGTCAGACACTGGACAAGGCGTAAAACATATTTTTAGAACGGCAATACGTGGACATCGCACGTATTTAAATAGAGAAATGACAGGGGACAAATGTATGCATAAATGGCTAATTGACAAAGTTGTCAGTTGTGCAATCTATCCATGGATAGCTCTGTATGGTATAAAACGTTTTTTTACTTATTCACTGGATATAACGTTTTTGGGATCCCTCGTTCTAGTCGCGTAGCACAAAAAGGTGACTTCCATTTAGTCGGCTGCTACCCTCTGCTGTATGCATATTACACACCCCAAGACTAGTGTCGTTCCGCGTGTGTTATGTGACTGCACCTCAAAGCGAGTCTGTGTTGTGTCTTTTGGCAATTTTCAAGATGAACGAATTGACGAATGAACGAACGAATGATTCAGTGAAATAATTAATGATTGAATGAATGAACTCACGTAGATAGACAGATAAAAAGTTTATTTGCTAACATTCGTGTAGCGCTCTTCGGCAATATCTTGAGTGAGTGAATGAATGAAAGAATGAATGAAAACATGTGACAGTAGCCGCAGCCCCGTAGAGCCGGTGCTGCCTGATGCAAGCCAGCGTCCTCGGTGAGATACTTGGCGTTGTCGCCGCGTCGCACCATGGCGCCGGATCACTGTTGAGCTCACCTCGTTTGCGGTCTCTTTACGGACCGATTAGGCGAGATACGCTCTCACTGTGCTTGCCATAAGGACCACAGAAGTTAGCGGAGCCGCCGTTTGGTCCTTTGGCTTATGCAAGAGTGCAAGTGAGTAATAACTGATGAGAATGACAATGGAATCGGCCGCTGCTCTTTGCCATACGCACCGCAACCTGATTTGAACGAATGAATTCGTCTATAATGAATGAATGTTGAATAAATTAACGAATAAACTCACGTGACGGCCCCTGTGCCAACCGTGCCGCAATACATTGTTGTGCCACATGAGGGGCCTTGCATTGTGTCATTCGGCCATTTTAAATGAATGAATGAATGAACTCACGTGACAGTAGCCGTAGCCCCGTACAAGCGGTGCTGCCTGATGTAAGCCAGCACCGCGTCCTCGGTGAGATACTTGGCGCTGTCGCCGCGTCGCACCAAGCGCCGGATCACCGTCGAGCTCACCTCATTGGCTATGTGGTTCGTTATTAGGGTGATGTTTTTCTGTGAACGTTCGAGGCGAATTCAGACGATTCATTCGGTTGAACGTAAAGTGAAGTTGAAGTGAAGTGAAAAGAACGAATTGAACGAAATTTCTCCTTCATTCTTCGTTCACACATGATTTGCAGATATTTTGCTTTGGTGTGAAATAGTCTTTTTTTGTCGATCATTGTCGGATCAAATTAGTTTCGCCAGGAAAAGGAACATATCACTGAGGGTAATGTTGTTAGCAGATCACTTCAGAAACCAATCAGAAACTTACCCTATACATAGTTAGACCTGAGTTTTCCGCACTTGGCCTCATAGATGGGCCCATTGCGCTGTACGTAGCAAGTGTTGAGGTATGTAAATACCTGTATGTACCAGTATGTAAATACGATGTGTTCCTTCACGGTTAATTTGACCTGCGATTTCCGCATTCAAGTTTTGATTCCTCGATCACATGACATAACTGAATTAAACACGATGGGTGCACGTGGTGATTAAACCCGTACTCTCTCTCTCTCTCTCTGAGAGAAGGCCTGCGGCCCGTGAACTAACTAGACAGTTGAAATTTTCACTGATGATGTATTTCTGTTGCCGCTATAATAAAAAATACTAAAAACAGTATAAAATAAATATTTAAGGGGGGCTCCCACACAACAGACGTGATCTATGTATTTGCCGTTTTTTTGCCGCTCGATATTAATAACGGCAACAGGTACCTAGACGCTTGAAATATTAAAATGTTGTTGGTACGGAACCCTTCGTGCGCGAGTCCGACTCGCACTTGGCCGGTTTTTTATTTTATGCACTTTGACACCTGTTAAGAATAGATTAACGGATTGTTGGAACACGAGAGGCCGAAGGTTCGGGTAATGTTGTTAGCGGATTCAGAATACTCACGACACAGAAACTTACCCTATGCTTGTATAGCATGTCTGACTCGTAGATAAACTTATCGGGGTTGCTGCCACTCCGAGTGACCACCACCAAGCCGTGTCGCCCCACTATCGCCTCTATCTGGAAATGAAACAAATTACTTCGCAGGGTTGATTGAATTAAACCACATGGAATTATTGACGAATTCAACATGAGATTTTTTGCATATTATTCAACCCCACAATGTTTTATCTAATGTAGTCAGTTTACTGGGATTTTTTTGTTCATACTCCGATGTTCGATATTTTTTTGCGTTCGGATACAGTTGACACAAGTTGTTTGCGGCGCGTCGACCAAACAGCTGTGTCTGAACTGAAACTTGAACGTCTGGGGGAATGTCAAGAAGAAAGGTACCATGGTATCATGACACACAGCGTCTCCACCATAAGGTCATTTCACCATACATAAGCAACCTATACACGCCCCACTGTAGGCACAGGCCTTCTCTCAGGGAGAGTACGGGCTTAATCACCACGCGTGCCCACCGCGAATTGGCGATGTGAATAGCTCAGACAGTCAGGTTTCCTCACGATGTTTCCTTCATAGTTCGCGAGTGGTATTGCTACTGTAACTTCACAAATGTACGTAACTTAGAAAAGAAAGTCATAGGTCTCGTTTCCGAGTCCCACTAGGCTACCACCGCTCGCTGTTTCACCATGACTGTATGATTATTTAGTATTACTTAATTATTGTTATTAATTACCATAAGTGTTACTCTGACTTTCCATTTAATTATTTTATTTTAATTAAATTAAAGTTTTCAATTTGAAAAAAATATTCTACCGTTACTTCTGGGGTTTTTATTTGTAGCTACGATTAGTTGGTTGGTGACTCACATCTTTACCAGACAAAAGTCCGGATGTGGCGAAGGATTCCAGCAGATGCGCTGATCTGTGATGATGCACACAGCAGACTCACTGTCACAGAGCCGGCCGTTGAAAAGCGAATAGGTTGGGATAGGTTAGGTTACAATTCTAATGTCTATCAGTTAGATTTAGGTGGTCACTCACGTCTTCGTCGGACCAGTCAGCGCGAAGGACTCCATCAGGTCTCCGCCACACAAAAGTCTCACTAACACCGCGCCGGACATTGATAGGTTGGAATAGGTTAGGTTAGGTTAGGTTTTTTTGGTAAGGCTATAATTCTAATGTCTCTCAGTTAGATGGTGACTCACATCTTCGTCGGACCAGAGTCCCGGTGTGGCGAAGGATTCCAGCAGATCAGCACCGCAGAGCAGTCTCACCGACACCGCGCCGGATTCCATCTCTCTAAGGCTCCCATTATCCGGAGCCATATTATCTGGCTGGTCCAGTTCCACGCTATTAACGTTCAAAATGTCGTCCGGGAGCCAAGACGGCGGATTGTCGGCGAGAGGGTAGGTGCGGTGTGCGTTTATTGTCTCCTGTAATATTAATCATACATTTATTTCGGTACGACACAGAAACTGTGACCTTGTCGAAGTGACGCCAATGACCTTTTTAACCGCATTAATATTCAAATACCAGCTGACCTGGGAGTGGAATAGTTCTATTCTTTTTTTGCATCGCAATGACAATTTGCTATTTGACACAGACTTGGATAAAATTTTTGGTGTAAATGAATTGAAGTGAGTCTTCAAGATTGATAGATATGGTGTCTAACAACGAACAGTGGATTCCCATAGAAGATTTCAGAATATTGACCTTGTTTAATAAAGTATCATTGTTAAACAATAGACATACAGTTAATTATTGATAATTAAGGACCATATCAATTAGACCGAAATTATCTAGTATTTGAAATGGACATCTAGTCTCACTTGTAAAGTTCATTAAGTCACAGTTTCTGTTTTATTTTCAATGAAAACACTTTGCTTTTGATTTCAGCGAAGCCTGCACGAGAGGTCTCACCTGATGGTACCCCATTGAGACCCTAGTTCTGGTCCACCCCGACTGTTGCGTCTCCCACTCGGAGACTTTGATCCACGCCGAAGTCCGCAAGGCCAGTTTCAGCATTGATATCCTGGAATTTACAGACAGAAAAAGCGTATTTATAATCCACTTAAAAACAGCCACTGCAAATGGCGATCTATTCTAAAAATATTTTGACTGCTTCTTTGGTCTAAGATATCACACTTCATTACCAGTTCAGGGTTTGAGCTGGCCTGTTATAATTTGAACAATGATTGTGCTCAGTCTCAGTCATCTCTGCTCAATCTGGGTGTCTTCCACTGATCTGCATAGTGCAGGTCAGTGGACAGTTCATCACCTTTACACCTGTCCATCCTCTTCCATACACTCTACACAATTACGTTACGGGCGACTTTGCAACTTCACAGTACTATGCAGGGATCTCTCCTGTTAGTGATGTTCATAGGGTGTCTTAATGAATACTAGGGCCTCGATTTTCTTAGTGCATTATACTGCAAAGAACAGATTCACGGTCGAGTCACATGACATGTTAATTTTTTATTTCAGTGACACATTGAAGGTTTGAACCGTGTATGTGCGTTTACAAGCATAAAAACCCGTGTGCCTGAAATATAAGATAATTCTTTATTGTTCACCGGAAAAATAATTACAGAAACTGAAGTTACAAAAGAAAAGGTACAATTGGCGGCCTTATTGCTAATAGCAATTTCTTCGAGGCAGCCTCATATTGGAGAGATATTCACAATTATATTCACAAATAAATCCAGCTCAGGCTCAGTTTCCATTACTAAAACACTATTTAAAGGCTATTTAAATAGCACGTGGTAAAGGGAAAGATACCAGCACAGATTTTTTAAACTGCATCTGAGGAGTGTTTTAGCGTTGCTCTTTAGCTTTAGTTGCATTGCATTGCATCTTAGTATAGTGCCATTTTAGTAAGCCCCTCTACTAAAATACAGTGTAAAGCTACTAAAGAGTGATTGCTCATTTTTATGCATGGATAAGAGAGTGGTGTTTCTGATAATAATTTTCACCTAGTAAGATATAAGAAATAAATTATAACAGATAAATACCTCATTTACCATTATAGTGCAGAAAAGCAAATAAGCTGCCTTATGTAGGTATGCCATATGAAAATAAGCATAAGCGCCTTCTACAACCTTGACTGTGGTAATTATAATTAGAGAATTTCACATAGCATGTTTGAGATACTGTTTCATGTTAATGAAACAATATCTAAAAGATTTGACTTTATACCTACTTGATGTGTTTGAGAAATAGTAATTTGATTCTTTCTTATGATGATGACACAGCAGTATGGTCCCAGTCTCTTCATAATATTGCCAGTTCTCTAACTGCCTTTATTTATGCACAACCATGTTTCCGTACAAACTTATTTTCTATGTTTACCTGTGATGCGCAGCAACCAGATCTTTCTTTCCATACGCATCGTGTACTGGAGATACTATACCGCCGACTACAGTGCTTAGACCCAAAGAATTTATGTAATCTCTTGCTATTTCTGAAAACAAATATATTTTTACTTTCAACTTACGACGCAATTTTACTACTTGGTTTTAGTTTCTTTGTGTTCTAATGTATAAAGTTACTGTGCAATGGAATAAATCTGCATAAAGTTTTATTAAACAGCCTCAAACTCTTACAAAACTCTAGAAATTGTTTATTTTTGTATGCGTTAGGTACTTACCGAACATTCGTAAGTGCATATAAGTTGGCGGACTAAAGCTACCGCAAGCCATTAAAACTATTTTGTTAGTTTGCGACATCGTAGTTACGGAACTCTGCAGTTTTCCAGTATTTACACAGTTCTTGTAAGCTCAAAATCAAAATCACAACAAAATCCTTTCTTGGCCGATTGATCGATTCGTTTAGTTTCTAATATAGTGAAAGCAAATGGGAGCAACGACTGGGTTCAAGTAATACAATACAATTTTGTCACCTTCCCTATTTGTCCGGGTAATAAAAAAGTTAAAATGTCCAAAGCGTTTTGCTCATGGTAGGTAATAAAAGTTTTAGGTTCATTGTGTATGTATTGATTTACGTATGTAATTCAATAAATAATAGTTTTAAACACATGTGTATTTTGATAAACTTTATTGTAATATAAAATGTTGTATGTACCTAACTAACAAATAAACATGTAAGTAACAAAATAATGAAACTCACAAATCCATAACGAAACGGACGTGACCAGATGATTACCCTATAAAATAGAAATGTCGTAAAAAGTTCACTTCGTTGAATTTCATGACGTTTATCGTGCTTCTTGAATTCTGAATCCTAATGTTCACAGACTCTTGCCACATTTACACGCGTTAAATGATTTAGAAGTAGACAACTAAATTAACTGGTCAAGCATTCGTACGCAATTTAGATGAATTATAGACAAATAAATTAGATAAATGACAAACCCCCAGTTTCTCGTACACTAACACGCTGTTAATCTACTGTTAACAGCCGTTAATTGAACAAAGTGCATACTAAAAAGAAAACCACTGACAGCTGTTAACAGTAGATTAACAGCTTGTTAGAGTACGAGAAACCGGGGGAAAGTGTGTTTGTATCTAAAATTGATATTTAAAAACTTAATAAAGACCGCCGTTTTGTAAAGTGATGCCCGACTGGTATACACACGACACTAAACAAAAAAAATGTTTCATTTTTTTGTCGATGAAATTATTAAAATCATGAAATCATGAGGTATATGAACAGCAAATTACTCAGTATTGTTAATTTAAAAGACTGTCCTTTTCTTAATAATTTGACCGACAACGGTTCATCTTGCACTTATGTTTTTTCATTACTCAGCGCCCCACGTGTCACAAAATCAAGTCCACCTCGCCTCTCAATTAGCGTAAATACTGTACTTGCACTTTGAAAAAGAGTTAAAAAAATCAAAATGGAAGATGTCCCGTTTTCTTAACTATTTGTATGGGAAAAGCACAATATTTGTAATTTTAAAAACACCAGAGATATGTTTACTACTCACTTTGCAATAGCAACACGATGGCTCAAAAACTATTTGTAGGAAGTAAATCAATTATCAAGAAATTTATAGGTTATAATTTTTGTAAATAAATACCAAAAAAATGTTTCTGTGCTACTACTAGTGATACTAATGAAATACATTCATATGCAATAGTTATGTTTTATCATTCTTGTTTGTTTTCAGGTCAGCATCTTTCATACTCGTTAAAAATGGAGGCAGCGTTTAGATACCTAGACTGTTAAACGTAAAACTAATTAAAAACGATAAATTCAAGCCTTAATATCAATGATTCAACCTATTTAGCACATTTAAAGCCAACTATTATTAGTGCAATTGTAATTGTGAAGTAAAACTATGTTTTTGGGTACTTGTAAACATCGGTCTTATTTAATAATAAAAAAACATAATCATACCTAGTTACACGCATTTATTCTTCGGGCCTAGGCCCGTATCTCAAAATAGGTAACTAGCAGCACTAGTATGTCGGTATGTTTGTGATAGGAACCTTCAAGTAGCATCATGTTATGCTCATAAAGCTACTTCATCTCCAAACTGGAATAAAATTAAGAGAGTTAATATACAAATAGTATGATTTTATGAGTTAGTTTATATGGTGCATAGTGTAAATACAACTATTTTACACTTTAAAATTGATAAATCAGCCAGTAAAGAGGTGTTTAACTATAGGTATGTGATTATTTCTGCAGGAAATGTTTAAAAAATATTTTTGAGCGTAACATTGTCTTACTTTTGCGGTATACGAAACTTTGCTTTTTCAATTTTGGTTTAAAATATGGCTTTCCTTTCTTCAGTTAAAAGCATTTCACGACGTTTTTATGAAAAAATCCGAAAGTAAGCAACACTTATAAAATAAAACAAACATTATCGGGGAAAATATCAGTGGCGCCATCTGTATATCCGTGCAGTGTAGGGTTGCGTAGAAAGAGGGGTTTTTATCTGATTTAGAGAACTAACAACTTATTCAAAGTAATTTTCAATGGATTTTGTACTAAGTTTTTCTTTTATAAGTTGGTCGCCTATTACTGGTTAACTTTTTACAGCCTACTTAGCCGTGATAGTTTTTCATTTAAGTTTATTTATTTATTTATTTCAACAACAAACTTAACTATCATTACAGGGAGTCCCTAATTCAATAGTTAAGCTAACAACAATGAACAAACACAAACAAGTCTGAATAATAAAAGTCTCAATAAACAATACAATTAGAAACAACACAATTACAAACTATTAATTATAAACTTAATATTATTTATTATTATAAACTTAATATTTGAGTTGCGGCCTTTGTGAACTCGTTCAGCGTACAAGTAAATAAATCCACCTGATCGGCTACCTAGTTGAGAGCGCGCAGCGCTCGCGTGATGTGTTATATGTGTTACTGCCCTGAAGTTTTTCACGTTTCTACAATCAACCGTTTACCGGGAGAGAGGGAGGTGGGGGAGGGAGGAAGCCCTACTATGACCAAAATCTGCGCTTTCAAGCTAATATTTCGCAAAAGTATTCCTAAAGGACACGGCAGCTATAGCCGGCTACTCGGAAATAAAATCGGCGACGAAAAAATGTGAAAGGCGACTGGTCGCCGTTTAGGCTACTTCGGTCAAAGGACAACTAAGTACTTATATTAGCCGAACTAATATAACAACATAGATGTAAATTTAAAAAAATATGATCACGGAATAAGTAACGTGTGAAAATTATCGAGAATATTTTTATTATGATGGCCACACCTTGCAGGGAATACCCCAAATTCGTAGTAGCTAACTGTAATGAGATGATTTATGCAGCGTCCGGTGGCACCTTCACTCACACTAGATGGACGAAGGGACCAGTGCCCGGGACATTGTTTTTTAGATGGAGTAGGCTTGCCTAGCACCTATACCATCCATCCCTATTATTTAACCCAATTAAGGATGTAATAGTGTTGCTTCGCTGTTAATAACCATTGTCATTTGTCTATGTTATAAGTACCGATAGTTGGTAAAAGAAAAGAATTTTTTGTCACCTTGTGGATGTTTTGTTATTGCTAGTAGCAGATGATGCAGAATCTGTTTCACAAAATATAAATTAATTGTCAAAAACTACCTTTTTATTTTACAATCAGCGTTTAGAGTTTAGGCACAGTTTAGGCTACTTAGCTAGGCTACCTCAGCCAAAATTCGGCTACTTTAGGCTACTTAAGCTTTGAAAAATGGCGATATCAGGTCTTGAGTTGTTGGCAACACTGCTCGTTGATCTCCTATCTTTTAATCTGTGATTATAATATCTATTTTATATGCAGAACTGTGATTATATTTAATTCGTTTTATTCTGGCCGGATATTTAGCTTTGCGTAGAATGTAGACGACGTAAACTATGAAAACGCTCTACAAGATCTGAAAATAGCCACATTTGCTCCAACTTTAAGATAACCTCTGAGAAATCTTTGTTTACCATCTCTATCTGTGTAATTTTCCACTAAAATGCGGCTGAATATGCGTCTGTTTTCTTCGATTAAGCAGAAAAGACCTTTCTACGTTACTACGCCTATATTTTATGTCAACGCAGGTGAGTTTAAACGACTTGGTTTTATCTTCTTTTTGTGTCGTCTTCTATCGGAGGTTGAGACCAATTCGGCTATTCTTAGTCATACAATCACCAAAAATGTCGATTCAGGGTGTAACAAAATCCCAAAATGGAGGGCTCTACTTGTCAATAAAAAGAACTTTCACTATGAGGAAAACTGTAAAATAGCAAAAAAAAAAAAAATCAAGTGTTCCATACATAAATATAATGCTGCAGGTGGTATAACTTTAGTATGAAATAGCTGAGTATTTTTCCGCGATTTTGATATAATATAAAGTTTATAATTTTTTTTTTCGCTTCTCCGACATTGCTCAGCCCTTGCATGCACGCATGCTGGTTTGGTATTTTTTTATCTAGCCCTTTGCTGAATGAAATCCCTATTTGGTGGGATCTGTCAGGATTATGGCAAGTGGCTAACCCTGGTTGCTGCATACCCCTCTGGAATACAGGTGTAGGTTTCAGTAATATCATGTATAATTTTACATGGCAAAAGAAATATGTAATGTAGATTTTCATTATTCTTGTCATTATTATGATAATACTTACGCTGCAGAGTCAACAGCTTATCAACCTTTACTTAGTAATATATTAGACAGGTCTAACTGTGATTATTTATTAGGTAAAAATTACCTTAGATTCCTGACCTTTCGGCAATGTTGCAGCTGCCGTGGTCACGGGTAGACTGAAGTGGTGAGTACAGTCAATTATTGTAGTGAGGGTAGGTGGTCTACCCTCAAGTCACTCTTAGTTTTTCGCAGTTAACCTTTACTTATGTGCACTCTGCACAGCAACAGGGACTGTCCCAAAATCTAAAGGTTGACTTGCTGTTGACTTCACTATTTATTGCCTCTTGTCAACACAAACAAACCTCATTAACAAACAATGTCATTTAGTCTTTATCTTTGTAACTTTAATACTCTCTGCTAACCTATGAATGGAATCAAATAATTATAAATACATAACGGAACATATACCTACGTATATATCACCGGTAAGATAAGAATATTCTTTGTTGTAAATCAAGAAAAACACAAACATAAAATGGTATCAATTAAGTGTCATTTTTTGTGAGCTGTTAGGTCGCCAACCCGCCTGCCAAGCGTGGCGATTATAGCAAAACCAGTTGGGAAACATTACACTCCTTTTTAGGGTTCCGTACCCAACGGGTAAGAGACCATATTACTAAGACTCCAATGTCTGTCTGTCTGTCTGTCGCCAGCTATAGTAGATAGCTAGATAGTTGAAATTTTCACAGATGATGTATTTCTGTTGCAGCTATAACAACAAATACTCAAAACAGAATGAAATAAAAATTAAAGGGGGGTTGTACGGACAACAAACGCTGTCTAAAGACAACGGTCGCCATCTAGCGGCCATCTATGTAACCTTTACAGCGCCGATGTCATGTCAATGTTAAATGCTTCTTGTCGGATTCTACATATGGCACTGTTCTCAATGTACCTAATCTATCTTGTCTCGATCTTTGTCTAATGTTGTGTAGATAATGGTGCAGAAGCCTTCGTGCGCGTGTTCGACTCGCACTTGGCCGGTTTTTTTTTAGTTTTGTGTTAAAATAGTTTTAAAACAAAAGTTTACTTTCAGTTCCACACATTGGTCATCTATACTCTGCTGTGGTAGCTGATGCCGTTCAGAGGTTCGAAAAACTGGTGGATCCTGATGTAAATGTGATATTTAGTACAGGTAGGTTTGGACCCTCTCATTTGAAATGGAAATCAAAAACCACAGAGACTTATTTTATTTATTTTTATTTTCTCTATTAGGGACAACAAACACAAGTACAATGTATCTTGAACAGGTAACTTAAACGCAATAAATAGTTATCATTAATTGTACATCCAGCTCCGTTATCAAAATATTAACAAACTTTTGAGAATACCTTGTCAATAATTAAAAGATGACAACCCCAATAAAGTTTACACAAGATTGATTTTACAAGATCTGCTACTAGTTTATTAATAAACGCTGCAATACAGTAATAGTAGATTATGTACTAAGGGAATAAAACCATGTATTATGTCATGGGCGGCATATTGAACCCTGAGCGGAGCGAAGGACTCCGAGTTAACTCGCGAGCGCAGCGAGGGAGTTAAATTTTAACTCCTGAGCGAAGCGAGGGAGTTATGTAGAGTCCTGAGTGAAGCGAGGGGTTCATACCGCCCGAGACTAAGACATGTTTTATTCCAGAGGTGAATACTCTACTTTTCACACCATCTGGGAGACAATAAAAAGACAGGGCTGCATAAGTTGAAAATATGTATTAAAACCTGAAATTAAATATAAAGTCCACACTCTTTTACGGCTTAGCAACTTAAATTGAATATAACTTTTAAATTCGTATTTGCAATTCGCGCCTTTTTTTCTTTTTTTTGTTGGTGTTTCGCGCGGTCACAGGACACAGTATTTCAGAAAAAAAAGAAAAAAAAGAGGTGAGTTTCGAACAACAATTCGAATTTCGAATTGCAATGCGGGGCTTCTCCATAGTTTTCATGCGAATTTTGACATTCTAAATTCAAATCACTTTATTCCCTAGGGAAATTCTTCATTATTATTGCCCTCGAGAGACAAGGCCATGCTTTACGATGATATTTGACGGTACGTAATAAGGCATTGTCGAGCAGGAGGTGTGAAAAATGGTTTTTCTGTCGCTAGGTAGGTATTATTTAACATTGTGCTATACATATTTATTATATCAGAATTTTCTTCTTTCTTTTGACATCCCACTCGAAAGTTAAATATATATATATTAGGAGAGGTTTCACATTAGTTCGTTTGCTTCTGTTTGCACCACACATGAGATTAAATCTCTTTACAGTGACGCCAATTTTTTGGGTTCCGTAGTCGACAGGGATATTTATTATATTTTCGCCATATCGGTCCGTCTGTCTGTCCGCGGCTTACCACAGAGACAAGTACTAGAAAGCAAAAATTTGTTTTACACGTACATTATAGTCACGCCACAGAGTCACGCCAACAAAACGGTAGGATAAAATGTAAAATAAAATATAAAAAAAAAAAAAATTAATAGAATAAACAAAATAAGTAAATAAAAAAAAAGAAGCCCATACTCTCTTTCTGAGAGAAGGCCTGTGCCCTGCAGTGGGATGTATCTAGCCTATATACGAGTTTAAAAAAAAAGTTAGAACAACTCTAGTCAGCTGCCTTTTGTGGCAACTTAGACACACCACAGGCTACATCTATGGTCCTGTTTTATTTATTTGCTTTGTTGTGGATTTAGTTTTTTTTTCTGGTGTTGTGCCGATTATGTTACTTGTCTGTTTATTTTGTTTCTGTGATGTCTTGTTGGTATAATAAATGTCTTTCTTCTTCTTCTTCATAAATAGAAGAAAGAAGAAATAGAAAGCATTTATTGTCATATTACGACAAAGGGTCGAGGCTCAGCATTATGCAACCAAGTCAACGCAGTGATCTTGGCAGCGCTGATTTTCAGCCACTACCCAAAAAAACTTAAAACTAAACTTACATGTAAGAGAAAGGTAACAAACTTACAATATAAATTTGTACCTAAAATAATTTAGAATATACATATACTACTGCTTATATAATATGAATAAATATAATGTTTATAATAAGAATACATACAATAAAATAAAATAAATGAAACCCTGCTGCAGGCACGGACGAGCACGGCTCGAAGATCCAGCATGCGGCGGCTGCAGCCAAGCTCCCTACCCTGGAGTACTGCACCAAGATATCCAACGAGTACCGAGACCTCTTCAAGGAGTACCACGTGGACTATACGGACTACGTCAGGACCACTGAGGAGCGGCATAAGACTGCTGTTAGACATTTTTGGGTAAGTCACAGACTCAAAAATCGCCAGACAAGATTTTTGGCTCTGAAAGACTTAAGACACAATGCAGTCTTATTTATAAAAACACGATTTTTTAACACACTCCTCAAATGCTTTTTAAATAGTCTGTGTAAAAGCAAGTTCTTACTACCGACTATTTAAACTGCATTTGAGGGGTGTTTTAGAGGAATCAGGTGTTTTATAAATAAGAAAGTGATTTACTTATCTTCTTTTCACAGAGGTATCAGGCTGCACACATAGTACAATTTGAGTAAATCTCAAATGTTTTTACTTTTCTGTAGTTTTAGATTTTACAGGAATTTATAAATGGCAATGTTATTATATGCAATATAAATAACACCGAAATAGTTTCCTATTTTCTTTTCTATGTACTTTTAGGAAATCTGAAATAGTCTACAGTAGGAGCTTTGTCAGGAAACTCAACTATCAACTTCTATAATACAGTCATGTTGATTTGTAAAGAAACGCCCGACTCAGGGTACTTTCTACTTATCAAGATGAGCAACTTTTACTATCGGGTCGACCTCGAAATCGCAAAAATAAACAAGTGTGGAACAAAATGTATGGAACAGCTGTTTTTTTTTAAAGATTTTAGAGTTGGTCCCATAGTAAAAGTTGTTCAAATTGATGAGTAGAAAGTACCCTGAGTCGGTCGTTACTTTACAAATCAACACCTTGTATAGACATTGATATTTTCCGTGCACCATTTGTGTAAACGGTATGTGGTAGGTATTTAAGGTCGTGAAAACTGCGCTGTGTAGACCAAACAAAATAAGTTAAATTGTAATCTTAGTTTATTATTTTTAAACCTTTTACTTGCCCGCACACAAGGTCGGCTTGCATTTAAAACTGTACGGTAATGACCTTTCGAGATTATTTTTTGTACTTGTCTACCAACAGCGACCGGTCGGAACATATTTGTCAAGCTTTTGGGGAACGAATATTTCCCTTTCAGTGTTCAGAAAGAGACCTAATTATGCTATGAATGCTGCATAATTATGTATTGATTTAGATGTGGTCTGAATGTTTTCTAGTAACTACAAACGATCATCTAGTTTCCAGAGTTACCCCAACTGGATTCTGAGTCAGATAAAGTTTATTATAAATGAGTCAGGTTAGCTTTCATTCGTGTATTATTATTCATTCTTTATTGCGCAAAAGATAGCGTGCAAAAGGTTGACTTAATGCTAATAGCATTTTCTACCAGTCAACCCGCAGGAGGCACAGGAGAGGCAAAAATTAAGGTAGGCGTGCAAAAAAGAAAGAGATTAAAATAGTTATAAGTACCTAAATGTGTTATATGAAGGGGGCACAGATAAAAATCAATATTTCGGCAATAATTTAATACAATGCACACTAACGCTTTTATTTACAAAACTCGATTCCTTAAAACACTTCAAAAACGCCGATTAAAATAGTCTGTGGTGGAGATTTTACAAGGAAAAGATGAAGCTGATGAAATAAACAAAGTTTTAGAGTGGTTTTAGAGGAATCGTGTTTTTATAAACAAGGCTACTTGATATTACGTTCGTAAGTTACGTTACGTTCGTGTATTTCCATATGCATGTTTGTGATGTCCTTGTCTGTTTACCATAGCACAGAATATCCTAGTTTGGGACCAGGACAAGTGATTGTTGTGTGAAAGTTATCGAATCGAACAAATACAGTTTATTTGCCAATTGACACAATAAAATAATACAAAAAGACTGTTAAGATTGAATATTCACTGCACTTATTAAATAAAGTAATTTGTAAGATAGGCCTAGCCATCGCCATGAATTTAATTTACATTAAACATTTTCAGAACAAGCTAAAGCAGAAGGAGTACATCTACAAGGCGAACTACTCCGGCTGGTACAGCGTTAACGACGAGTCCTTCATACCTGAAGCGCAACTGAAAGATGACGTCAGAAATGGTCAGACTGTGAGTGCTTACTTTATTTCATCATCATCGACCCATTATGTCCCCACCGCTTACTTTATTTATTTTATTTTAAATTATTCTATTCTAGTCGTTTGAGGTCCGAGGTGGCTGGGTGCCATCGTTACTGTATGGTACCCGGCTGCCTTTGACTCTATATGCCTCACATGTTCTCTTCTCGATTGTTTTGTTTTATCTCTGTTTTGTTGACGTTTGTGTCTTTTGTTTGTGTACCTTTTGTTTACTTTGTGTTTCTGTGACAATTTAAATAAATATCCTCTTTCTTTCTTTCTTTCTTTCTTTCTATTCTATTCTATGCTATTCTATTTTCAAGATGAGTAACAGCACGATATAACAGAATAAATAACAATAACATTCAATGATTAGACCCGATGAGCATCGAAAGTCATAAAAAACCGGACAAGTGCGAGTCGTCTCGCCCACCGTACTTTGTAGTTGCAGTTTTTCCCGAACTTTAAAGACCATATTTTTATGATTCAATTACAAATGTATAGTTTTCAGATTTTTCCCTGTACTTATAGTATAGGACGATATTACTTGCCAAATTTCATAGTTCTAGGTCATCGGAAAGTATCCTATGTGTAATTTTGATTCCCTTGAGAGTGTCGGGTGTCACAGCTTCAAGAGACTGTAGACCTGTATATGGTTTTAATTTCATCTCGATACCTCCACGCGTTCCTGAGATAAAGGGTGTTGATAAACAGACGGACAACAAAGTGATCCTATAAGGGTTCCGTTTTTCCTTTCCTTAACCCTAAAAAATAAAAATAAAGACCGTCTTCAAAACACAAGTCGGAAGTCGGTTTTCATTTTTTATTGAAAAAATATATCTCACGATTTTTGTGAATATGACTACGACTCCGCCAAATTGTATCATCAAAAAGCAAATGCACGAGTCACTGTAAAAACCGGCCAAGTGCGAGTCGGCACGAAGGGTTCCGTATCATTGTCTATACAACATTAGACAAAGATCGAATTTGAGAACAGCAACATCTATAGAAACCAATAAGGAGCGTTTAACATTGACATTTAACAACATCGGCGCTGTGAAGGTTATATAGATAGCCGCTAGATGGCGAGCGCTGTCTTTAGACAACGTTTGTTGTATGGGAGCCCCCATTAAATATTTATTTTATTCTGTTTTTAGTATTTTTTGTTATAGCAGCAACAGAAATAAATCTGTGAAAATTTTAACTGTCTAGCTATCACGGTTCATGAAATACAGTCTGGTGACAGACAGACAGACGAACATACAAACAGACAGACGGACGGACAGTGAAGTCTTAGTAATAGGGTCCCGTTTGGCACCCTTCGGGTACGGAACCCTAAAAACATCTGAATCGCTTCAAGTGTGCCTTTAAAATTTGAAGAATTCCCTGGATTTCTCCAGGTGGTTTTATCGGAACCAAATAAAAAATCGGAGTTTTTAAATTTGGTCTGTCGGAACCGGAAATGAAATCGGCGGCGGCGGAGGCAGGCAGAAGAGAGATGTGTTAAGTACAGGCCTAATAAAAAAAAACAGATGACACGATCTCAAATGCGAAACAAAAGAAGTGAAAAAGTAATCTAAAGAAAGCAAGGGGAGGGGAACGGGGGGCGCGTTAAGTATAAACTTGTTGGTCGATCGGCAGACCACAAACTGACAAACGCCGCGTAGGACGCCCACCAGCTCGCTGGACCGACGATCTGAGGCAGATTGCTGGCAGCGGCTGGATGGGGATGGCCGGGGGCCGGGGCTTGGGGGAGGCCTATATCCAGCAGCGGACAAGTGCGGGCCACTGGCCGCCGCGTCCTCTGTGCTACGACTTCCAATTATAAGCTCCGATTCAAGTTTATCGGAGTCGAAACCAGAATCGAAAGTGCGAAATCAATCGGAAGTTCCGACCTTTCGGAATCGGAGTGAAATCCCTGGTTTGTTCTACTGCTAGTTACAAATAGCGGAATACTGTTAGGATACGACCTTTTGCAGTTGCGTTACGCGACAGTGTTGACTTGTAGGGTCAGAAAAACAGTCAGATAAATAATACTAATCAGTTATTGTATGGAATCAGGCGTTACTTTGCGGAAATCCATAATAGCATTAAAATGTGGAAATTTCTTTGTTAAATTCCTCCAAAATTCCACAAGCACCACTTGTCAGTCGACTACCGGAGCCTGAAGTTGCCTCATGTTAGAAGCGAACGCGTCGCAACGCATTTTTTCACACAAGTATTGGTGTCCGTGGTGGTCTGTTTGTGTCAGCTTGAACAAGTGGGAGGGAGGGCGGTGCATTAACTAACCGCATGGTGCTTGTGGGATTTTGGCGGAATTTAGCAAAGTAATTTTCACGTTTTAATGCTATTAATCAGTTAATTTATTTTTTTGCAAGTATCAAGGCGACTAAAAGCCACCAGTCTAGAAACTTCGGTAAGTATCTAGAAAGACGTCGAAGGTACTAAAAAACTATAGAACATTCCAGAATATCTTCTGAAAGTTCCCAGAATCACATCGAAGATATTAGAAACAGGTTCTACTCGTAGAAGACAATCGAACATTTCAGAATGTCTTTCTGCTTCTGTCCCTCAGAGGCAGATTGAAATAATCTGTGGTTATGTTTTTCCACAGGCTATTTAAACTGCCTCTGAGGTGTTCTTTAAGGCATCGTATTTTTATAAGTAAGACCGCTAGTTCTTAGCCCGTGTGTGAATTGGCTACCGTATTCTTCTAGATTAAATTAAAAGTTCAGTGATCATTTCCCTGTTGCCTTTCAGGTCAAAGTTTCAATCGAATCTGGCCACCCTGTGGAGTGGACGGAAGAAACGAACTACATGTTCAGACTTAGTGCCTTCAAAACACACCTTCAGAAATGGCTAAAAACTGGTATGCAAACTGATGATTGTACATAAGCACCCTAAACAACGTGATTGACACAACACGAACTTAAAAACCGTTTCTTCAATATAGATAACTAGCTGCGGAGCGGTAGAACACCGGCTTCTCATTCGGGAGGTCGTGGGTTCGAATCCCGGCATGTACCGACTTTGTTTTCTAAGTTACGTACATTATAGTAGGAATGACACTCGCTAACGGTGAAGGAGAACATTGAAATCGGCGATCCGCGGTGGGCACGCGTGCACCCTAAATTATAACTCAACGTCGACTAGTGATTGTGTTGTATGGAAGTATTTATCACGTAGATAAACTCACGCCTGCATCCCAGAGTGGTTGGCAATTACCAAGGTTTGCCGCTTTCCACCATCCTGAGAAACCTCTGTCGCTTCATCAACATTCATTAGTCGCTGCATGCAAACACGCCAGTTTCAGGGACTATTTAAGCCCTTCGCTAAGTTGTAACTATTTGTCTTGCCCCTCGCTAAGTTGTAACTATTTGTCTTGCCCCTCGCTAAGTTGTAACTATATGTCTTGCCCTTCGCTAAGTCGTAACATAGTTTACTCTGACCACCGACAGATGGCGTGATCACCCCGTTCAAGTACCAGAAGCAGCTACAAGACATGCTGGCTAACGAGGCGTACTTCCCCGATATATCAGTCAGCAGACCTGCTTCAAGAGTCCACTGGGCGATACCGGTAACTGGTTTTGAAATTACCGAGCCACTCAGAAAAAAGTTTTTATGCATGAGAGACTGGAGAGTCATAATTTATTTTGAAAATAGGTATAATTATTTATTACAAAAAATATCCATTTTTGAGAGGTAATATAAATTATCGTGTCTCATTGAAAAATGTATCTGCGCCGGGAACATTTTCGAACATTTTCGAGACCTATGTCCAGCAGTAGACGATTTGATTGATTGATGGATTGAGTTGGTTGTTAGCATCAATATGCTTGAATGCGAACTTAGAAACTTAACAAATGTACGTAACTTAGAAAACATAGTCATTGGTACATGCCGGGGTTCGAACCCACGACCTCCCGAATGTGAGGCCGGCGTTCTACCGCTGCGCTACCACCGCTCTATATTATTTAAGTTTTAGTCTTATTTATAAAAATACGATTCCTGGAACGCTCCTCCGAGTCTGTTTAAATAGTCTTCGGTAAAGGGAAAGAGGTAGCCTTATTTAATTATTTGATTTAGAGGAATCGTGGTTTATAAATGAGACCGTTATTATTTTATACTTAATACATTGATTTATTAATTGGAATCGAAAATTTATTCATTGATGTTTACTTAATTTTAACACCAAATCTTTTCTACAATCACTTACAAGACATGAGCAATTCGTATCTTTGAAATGATTAAATCTTTCACCATACACTTTCACTCTCATATCACTTTCACACGAAGATAGTCGAGCGAGCGGGTTCACTCGCTTTCTACTCGACTGAACAGTGACCGTATGAGAGCTGTGTGAAGTGTGATGAAGTCCGCCAACCACACGAGCCACTGAGCAGTTGGTTTTGCTCGTGATAAGAAGAAAACGAAATACATTAATACATTTATTTAAGGCTACATAGACAATACAAGACGTGAAACAGAAAGAAAAAATCAAATAAAAAAATAAAAACACTGCAGAACAACAATGGGGAACTTGCGTCAAACTTACATTGAAGTGGCGTTGCTTTTATACCATAGGAGACATAGAAAAACTCAAGAATAATATAAGAATTAAACCATAAAAACATTTTTTCACGGTTTTCGGGGTCCCAAAAAATGCGAAAAGTCAATTGTAATAATAAAAAAAATATTAGATTTTGTTTTTCATTGAATTCTAAGCGTTTTCTAAGAAAGGTGTAGATGCATAAAAACTCGAACATTAATAAACGCTTCATACATTATGGGGTGCTACGTGTAAGTTGTGACGTCATAGTTACTAGAATAACTTTTTGACAGGTCACATTATGAAAAGTATTGGTCGTAGAGAGAAAAAATAACCACGTTTATTTATTTAACATAGCCTCTCTGGTTATATTAAAACATTTTTTTTGTGCAAGTTCTCCATGAGGGAACACGAGCTATGTCCATGCAGCGGTAAAACGGCCTCAGGCTCAGTAATTTCTGTGGTTCTGTTGCGCACAGCACTGACAAGAAGATGGACACAACGTTCGCTTGCGATCTAGTTCACGAGCTGCCCATGTCTACCACTCACCCTCTCGACGTGTACCAGGTTCCTGATGACGAGGAGCAAAGCATCTACGTGTGGCTGGACGCCCTAGTCAACTACCTGACCGCCATTGGCTACCCCAACGAGGACGCCATGATCAAGCGAGGGCGGCCCTGGCCGGCCGATGTTCAGGTCATCGGCAAGGATATTCTCAAGTCAGTATTTTATATTTAGACCGGCTTTTTTCACGCGCGCGTGGGCACGCGTGGTGATTAAGCCCATACTCTCTCCCTGAGAGAAGGCCTGGGACGTATATAGGCCGCTTATGTACAGTAAGAAAATATAACAACATTAAAAAAATGCTGCAATACAATTTGCAATTAACGATTGGGTTTGGAATACCAAACGTACCACAAGTTGTACAAATCGAGCCATACTCGATTTGTACAACTTGTATTTCCATTTTACTGTGTGTATTTATATTTTTGTGACAATAATAATAACAATTAAAACCAGACAAGGACATCACAAATATGGAGATAAACCTATATTCCCACTGGGCGCCGCCGTACAATTGTAAAAACCGGCCAAGTGCGAGTCGGACTCGCGCATGAAGGGTTCCGTGCCATTATCAATTTCGAGCGTCTACCTGTTGCCGTTATTAATATCGAGCAAAACACGGCAAAGAAAACACGTTTGTTGTGTGGGATCCCCTATAAGAAGAAGAAGAAGAAAGACATTTATTATACCAACAAGATACATCGCAGAAACAAAATAAGCACATAAGTAACATAATATGCACAACACAGAAGGAAAACTAAATACACAACAGACAAAACGAATAAATAAAACAGGACTATAGATGTAGCCTGTGGTGTATCTACATTGCCACAAAAGGCAGCTGACTCAGCGTTGTGCTGAGGAAGTGATCCCTCAGCGCTGATTTTCAGTCAGTGCCTACGGTAACCCATAATTGTACTACGGAGTGCGTGCCGTGGTGCAGTTAAAGAATGAAGTCAAATTCAATAACATACATACAATAAAGTAAAAAAAAATAAATAAAATATCGTCATAAAATACTTACATATATTATTAGTTTTAAATTGCAGTGTTTAACTGTACTTGTATCTGATGGATAAGGCGAAGCCTTCTGAAAAAATATATAACTAAAACCGCCCCCTCGCAGGTTTCACGGCCTGTACTGGCCGGCCTTCCTTATGGCGTGCGCCTGGCAACCGCCCCGCCGGCTGCTCTGCCACGGACACTGGACCGTCGACGGCGCCAAGATGTCCAAGTCCCTCGGCAACGCCGCGTCGCCCCGTCACCACGTGGCGGCTGAGGCGCTCCGGTATTTGTTGCTGAGGGAGCATACGATGCATAGCGATGCTAGTGAGTACATGCGTCCGTCCGTCAATCTGTGAATCCATCCATAGAATAAAATTAAAATAAATCTACCAATCCATTCACTCGTCGTCAATCTATCGGTCGATTGATCTTACCTTTAATCTCTCCGTAAATCTATCGGTCAATGTACCATCATCATCATCATCAGCCATTACGTCCACTGCAGGACATAGGCCACCTTCGTGATTTTCATAACCATGAGGGGTTTTGCCATGATCGCCACGCTTGGCAGGCGGGTTGGCGATCGCAATATGCGGTTAGAATCTCAGGAAAACGCTGCTGTCCGTCTCCTGGTAATCGATTTCTTTAGTCGCCTTCTACGACATCCACGGAAGGAAATGGAGTGACGTTATTCTTAATCCGGCGCGACACGGAACAATCAATTTCAACGGTCAATGTATAATTCCATTTAATAATAAAGAAAGAAACAAATACATTTATTGTAACAATTTAATAAATCGCAAGAAAGAAAAGGTTATCTACACATAATGAAAAGAAAAAAAAATTAAATAAAAAATAAAAACCATCTTCGGAACACTGCAGCACTAAAAAGTTAGAAATAATTTAAATAATTAGAAGTATGTACCTACACATGTAGGTATTATAGAAGTATAATTTGTAGTCGGTGCCCAGTGTCATGACCAGCACAAATATTTTGGGCACCGACTCCAAATTATACTTCTATAATACCTACATGTATACATACTTCTAATTATTTAAATTATTTTTAACTTTTTAGTGCTGCAGTGTTTCAAAGTCGGTTTTTATTTTTTATTTTTCAATTTTTAGTGGGGGAGCGGGAGAAAACTAAACAAGACCCTCGTAGCTATAATTTACACTACTTAATTCGTTGCTTTAAAATGTGACGTTCTCAATTTCTCCGACAGTCGTCACCAGAGTATCACCAAATTACCTTGGGACTACTTTCACGCTATTTTTTGAAACATACAGATATTGAAGGATTGGCCCATTAGGCCTTATTTGCTGCTGTCCATTGAAGAGTTCCGTTCTCTATCTCTGAAAGTCTTTATCAGATCTTCACCAAATTAAAATGGGACCAATGGGACGTTATATCTATTCGAACAAAAAAAGAATTGTTGAAATCGCCTAAGATTTGACGGAGTTATGCGAAAACATAGCCTTTTTTGAAGTCTGTTAACAATTTACATAAATACAAGATACGACAGGGAAAAGTCAGAGTACGTCCTGTGTTGTGTCAAAGTTGCCGCAAGGGGCATCTGACTCAGCATTGTGCTGAGCACCCTAAATATCATTATAATCTATCATTATCATGGGCGTCCAGCCGTTCGCCGAAACTGAAACCAAATCTTCTGTCGGCCTTCTACCTAAAAACCTAACACACGCTGTCTCCCCACAGACTTCAGTGAGACAAAACTCCTGAACACGATCAACGCGGAACTGGCCGATACCCTGGGGAACCTGGCGTCGCGATGCTGCGGTCGCGCCCTGAACCCTCGCCAGGAGTTTCCTCAGCTCCACAGTGCGGAGCTGGCGGATTGCAGGGGTCAGGAGAGCTCCATACAGCTGCTGGAGGCCCTGGAGCGATTGCCAGGTGAGGAGACGTTGGGAGATGAGCAGTGGGGGTGGGGGCAGAGTGGGGAGACACGCAATGGATGAAGGGACAGGGTGGGTAGACACGTAGTGGGTGAAGGAATGAGCTGATATGTTTGTGTGAGTGAGTGGTTAGGAAGACTTGGGGGTAGACATGCAGTGGGTGAGGAGACCGAGCTGATAAGCAGTGGTTGAGGAGTCATCGGGGGGGGGGCACAGCCGTGGGTGAGGGGACAGCGAGGGAGACGCGCCGTGAGTGAGGGAACAGGGTAGGTAGACATGCAGTGGATGAGGGGACCGAGCTGACAAGCAGTGGTTGAGGAGATATTGTGGGGAGCCCGCAGCGGTTGAGGGGACCGCGTGGGGAACTCGCAGTGGGTGAGGGGACAAGGTGGGAGACACTGATTTCCTTCTATGTTGGACAATAATTCACTGAAGCCTGCGACGTTGGTAGAGCGCCTGATATATCCGATGTTGCGAAAAATAAAAAAAATGCAATTTCGAAAAATAAAATTCTGAGAACAAAACTCATAGAACAATGTTGTTGCCAAACTCAAATTGGGGTGTCGCAGGAATTGCGCATTCTAGAAATATTAATTTGCATAATTTTTTTATAGGTGTCGCTAGTTGGTTGACGCTTTAGGAAGTCCCATAAGGGTTTCTCCGTTAGGATGGCAATAAGGCTTGGTTAGTTAGTGAAATTGCTTATCCGGGCATTCCTTAACCTGTTCGTTCTTCCCAAAGACACCTGCCGGAACCACTACGCAAACTACCAATTCTACAAGTCCGTGGACGCAGTAATACATGTCCTGCACTTGGCCAACCTTTTCTTCGAGACCAACAAACCTTGGGAACTGCGCAACAGAACCGAATGCCAAAAGGACCTAGACGTAATCTTACACCTGACTATGGAAACGCTCAGAATATGCGGTAAGTAAATAAATAAAATAAAAAGAAGTATGTAACAAATTCAAACGTCATTAAGAAAAGTAAGTGAATAGTTGGTAGAAGAGTGGTGGTAGCGGAGCGGTAGAACGCCAGCTTCTCATTTGGGAGGTCGTGGGTTCGAATCCCAGTATGTACCAACATCGTGAGGAAACTTGAGTGTCTGAAGTGTTCATATTTTAGCGCTTGAAAACCGCGGTGGGCACGCGTGGTGATTAAGCCCATATCTCTAATTAAGGCCTGTGCTCTGCGTGCGTGCGTGCATGCGTGCGTGCGTGCGTGCGTGCGTGCGTGCGTGCGTGTGTGCGTGCGTGCGTGCGTGTGTGCGTGCGTGCGTGCGTGTGTGCGTGCGTGCGTGCGTGTATGTGTTTTTTTAGGAGCACCTCGTGTAATAAAAAAAAAATGTTTTTAGGTATCATACTGCAGCCGATAATACCAGACATGTCCAGTAAGCTGTTGGACAAATTGCTGATACCTAGAGAGGAGAGGAGCTGGGCTGACTGCGAGAGGATGTCCTGGTTGGAAGCTGGTGCCATATATGAGACAAAGAAGATACAGAGCGAAAAATTTGTGCTCTTCCACAGGATATACGCGGATAAAGTAAAGAAAAAGGCTAGCGGGTAGTGACTAGTTAGTATCGAGGCTGTTCCTTCGTGGAGCGTGCTGTCTCGCTTGCACAATTTAATAATGTCAGTGATTGTAATAAAATCAGTATACTTTTCATAAATGTGGTCCGAATTGAACAATTAAGAATTAAATTGTGAACATTTAAGACCTATGATTCTTATCTTGTACTACGTTTTTGATTGAAAATAATATACATATATACATACATAAACTCACGTCTCTATACCAGAGGCGTAGGCACTGGCAAGGCACTGCCAATTGCCACGATCCTGACAGATCACTTACGCTTCATCGACATTCATTAGTTGTTGCATGACGGATTTGGGTACTTTTTGAGAAAATATGTTACGAACACGAATAATTACAAAAGACATCTTGATAAGAACTAAGTACTTGTAGAAAAAAAATGGATTTAAAATGTCCGTAATTTTAAATATAAACTTTAAACCGGCAGACCATATTGATCAAAAAATTACTTTTTTATTAAAATAATTAAAAATGTTAAATTGTGTGAGCAAGACAGCATGCTTCACGTAACAGCCTTAAACTTGTTAACATTGGTGGCGATTCTTTCTTTTAAGTTTACGTCTGTATTAGGATGAATCATTCTTACATGTTTAACGAGTGTAAAAGATGCCAATGTGTCCTTTTGAAAAACGTGGTCTATGGTGGCTCTAGAAACTAAAATTGCGGACATTTTAGGAGTATTTAAATTTTCATGTTCTTCGTTTTTGTTACTTTGTTATTTTTTTCTTTATCGACGAATCGACGAGATTTGAAAATCTCCGGCTTAGCGTAAGTCGACGTACTACTGTATATTTTTTACAATCCTTAATAGTCCAGTCAAAATAGACGAAAAAAGCGCTTAGTTTGCATTAATTCGGACAAGCTGGACTTTTATAGGTCTTAAATAGGTCTTTGTTAAGAAGCAAGAAAGTAGGATTAATGCAGTAGAAATGAGGTCCTTGAGAAGTATGTCGGTCTTACTTTGAATGACAGGATACGCAATAGTTTGATTAGAGAACGTTGTGGACTGAAAGAGGATGTAGTGATGAAGGAATGTTGCGTTGGTTTGGATATGTGGAGAGGATGAAGGAAGAAAGATTGATTAAAAATATAGTATATCTAGCGAATGTGGGTGGTAGGTCCGGTAAAGGACGACCCAGACGGTCATACTTCGACCAAATAGGGGATGTATTAGCAAAGGGCAAGATAAAAAGTACCCGAAACCGGCGTGCGTGCATGCAATGAATGTGGCAGTGGCAGACCCTGGTCTCCGCCTACCCCTCTGGGTACAGACGTGATTTTGTGTATGTATGTATGTTAAATAGCATTACAAATGCTATGTCAAAAGCCCCCATCGATCGGTATTGTGCCTTGTTTTTATGGTGGGTCAAAGGTCACAAATTTTCATTTTTTGTGTATATCTCTGAAATGTTGAGAGCTAACGGAAAAATAGATGAACCAAGTTTGTACATCGTAAAATTTTCTACAAAAAAGGTATCAATACTTTTTTCCCTATGATGCACCTTTCTCGATTTATCGTTAATTCTGCTCTAATAAAAATTTGCGCTTTATACTTAATATTTCGCAGTGATTCCTAAATAAAAAAATGGTATCCTGCACCTAAAATGTCTTTAACACGACCAATCCAACGATACCCTGTCCCCGTGGTAAACGTAGCCAGGGTCAATTTCGTTTGGCAGCTGTATCTCTGCCGAACATTCCGTGGACAGACAGGCTGACAGACGCATGGACGAAACTATGAGGGTTCTTTGTTGACTACGGATCCATAAAAAGCGCCGGGTACTACCTCAGAGGTGGTGCGGAAATGTGTAGGTGATAACTCGTGAACGGTGCTTTGTAAGGAAAAAAGTGTCGATCGATACCTTTTTTGTAGAGAATTTTATGCTGTACTAACATCCGCTTTTCGGGACTCTCACCGTTTCAGAGATACACGCAAAAAACATCGAAAAAAAAATGTGACCTTTGACCTCGGATAAAAAACAACGCACGAGCGGGAGCGATCGGGGCTTTTGACATAGCATTTATAATGACGTATTTAAAGCCGGGTACTCATTAGCGAGCTGTAACCGTAACCGTTGCATGCACTGTAACCAAAAAACATAGTGTGTACGTGGTTCGCTAACCTGCTGCGAGCGGTACGCGTGCGGTTTGCAGCGAGCCGACGTTTACAACTTACTCATTTTTGAACCACAAGCGTAACAAGCGTACACACTAGCACATCGTACTGTATGTATCACGCATGTTACGGTTACAGCTCTCTAATGAGTACCCGGCTTATGACCTACCTATACAAAAATTCAGCTTGTCCGGAATTAACGCAAACTCAATATCTATTTTCTGACCGGACTATTAAGAAATGTTAGAATGTGCGAGCAAGACGAAGCAGTCTTTAAAATGCTCTTATTGTTGAGATTTTAAAGTGCAGATCAATTTGGAATTATCTGCTGCTCAATTTAATTATTTTGAGCTCTGGTGCTATTTCTCAGTAGTTTTTTGACTTCAACATGGTTGAGATCCTGTTTTCTAACTAAATTGACAATAGTGGTATATATCTAAGGCGTGTATTTTAACTCACTACAAAAAAGAAACACGCTAACTTTACAAAAAAAAAACCAAATACTTATCGAAACGGATATATTCTCATTCCTACCAGAATAGACAAATTCTTGTTATAAATAATCCATGGTGAGCATTTGGAGAGACCTATGTATTTCGGCGTAACATTAATTTATTAAAAACCTATTTAGAGGCTAGAAATTCCACCAATGCCGGGACTTGAACCCGCGACCTCACAACTGAGCTAATGGGCAAGTGCAGGCATCGGCAAAATCTCGAGCCTCTTTACAAACTTGTCTGTAATACGTTTATAGCCTCTAAATAGGTTTTTAAAATTCCCCTCGTCACGGGTTAGTGCCACAAAAACAATATAATTAATTTAATAATAAACCGAGAAAAGAATTTTTTGTGGTGCAGCTAATCATTTGGAGTTCGTCAATATTGATAGCGGAGGAAGGGGGCTGTATCATAAGGTAAATTTACTTTTTACAAATATTAGACTAGTCGATTGATTGATTGTAATCAGAATCTTATTCAGCTTAAGAACGGTTTAAACAAATGTTTATTTGAACACGAAACTAAATTTTAATGTTACAAAATCAACGGTCTTATTTATAAAAGGCCGCCAATTGCACTGTACTATATTATTGTTAAATTCTCATAATGTAATTCCTGGTGTACATACAATAAAGAATTTTCTAACTGTCTATAAAAAGTCGATTCCACTAAAACCCTCTTGAGACGGAGTTAAAGCCTGTTTATGGGAGGATTCTATAAATAAATAACTTACACACAACACAATCACTTGACCTTGTCCCAAACTAGGATATCCCGTATGGTGACCAGGCAAAGACATGTCATTACAAACGTGGAAATACACCCAGTCTGAGGCCACTAGTCTTGTACAAATGTACGGCGGCCCCCCAGTGGGAGTCGAACCCACGACCTCTATCTTGGTAGGTAAGCGTCTTAACGGCTAGACCTACGAGGCAGTCCGATTAAGATTATTTTAGTGGAATCTACTTTAATAAGAGAGTAGGCCGACTAGCAACACTTTCTTAAATGTGGCTTAAACAGCATTAACTAAAATTCTTCATACAAAAGTCGATTTTAACAAGTGGTGCAAGTCGGCCTGAATTTATTAGATTTGCCATTATAATTTTATAGCATCTAATTAGTTCCTTCATTCTAGTTTGAATGTGTTCAATTAACATTTGACTGAATCTATTTATCGGTGTAACGTAGGTATTCTAATAGAAACTAATAAATTGTTATTATACTTTACAAGTTGTTTAATTTTATAGAACTATGATAGTGAGGTGCATTTTTTTAAATATTTATTGAAACTATGAAATACAGAGACTTATCTCACACAAGCATAAAAAATACATCCACAAACTAAACACACAAGCAATAATTAAGTGTCAAGCAAACCGGCCCGAGACTTACCCCCAGTTTCTCGTACACGAACATGCTGTTAATCCACTGTGAACAGCTGTCAATTAACCAAAGTACAGACAAAAAAAAACACTGACAGCTGTTAACGGTAGATTAACAGCTTGTTATTGTACGAGAAAC